>OX411259.1:3343064-3875064 GCA_948150575.1 Tinea pellionella | reverse complement strand
TATCATAAACACAAAGGGACCAAAGTTCATCAAAGTCGTTATTTAAATATAGTCCGTCAGCCTATGACTGCACTCTGCTTGGTTTTTTTTTTTTATGAGTAGAAACAATTGCTACTGCGACACAGGAGTCCACATCTATAATCTACGGACTGCGGTTACTCTAAAACTACTATGTAAACAAACAGTATAATCGTATCAGCTATTGTACGACGTTCCGCTTCAATATTGCACAATAAATTATATAACAACGATGAAAGCCTCTTAAGATTCAAATCTAATACTATCATAAACAAAGCTCTGAAGTTGTCATATTGCTTGCACTTAAAGAATAATATAATTATTTTATGCATTTCTTCAGAATAAATTCTGAAAACTTTCAAAGCGATATTTATCTTATTTAACGTTAAAACTAATTGCAACTAGCCTTTAAATAAATATGTCACAATATTTCCGTAAAACATATATTTTCAATATTGTATAGAATTTATTTTCATAAACACTGGCACTGGTTTTTTGATATTATTATATAATTCGATATTTTGCAGTTTTTCACTAATATTGCGTATTTTGATTTGGTGAATAAAGTAAAGGCTCATTTTCATTGACCGATTGTGCCTGCATGCGGAGTGCGGGAAATTTGGTGCAAATACCAATTCCTCTTCAATCCTCTTTAAATTTTATTTGTTATTTTTATTTTTTCCCCGTTAAAAACTAATTTAAGACTAAAATAACAATACTCACTATTAATTTCTTCTGAATTCTTAGAAATTTCATAGAAAATACACGCGTAACAACCCGTAATTACTAGCAAAGGCATTAGGTAGACTACACATAAACAAAAAACATTATATGCAACTTCGTGTTGAGGTCTCGGAAATGCTTCAAAAGATACACATTGTTGAAACTCTGGTAAGTTTGGTGGGTGAAGAACTCGAAAGACAATACTCTGAAACAAAAATTACGTAGTAATGAAATTAAAAGAACGTCTGTTTTTAAATTTCATTGTTCATTATTAAATTATTACAAAAATTGCACACAAAAATCCCATCGTTCTCCATTTGGCAAAAGATAACAACGCTTAGTAGCTTAGGATAACGCGTCAAAATTCTTCAATTTATCTTTCCATCGGCAGTCCTTCCAAAAAAGGGTTAACGTTACAAATTACTTCGTTTTAAATCACTATTAACACAAGTAAGCTCTACTTTGCAATTGACGTTATAATTATGTAGTCGAGTATAAAAATTAATCTCCATTTAATAAAACAAAATTGTTCAACTTTGCGGTAGATATTTCCGGAATGTTTAATATAATTCTACCACTAGTATTTTCAGAAAATACATTGGACTAACTTGAATTGTTTAGAATCCGAATATGATATTGTGTACAAATATTGTGTAGTTATTCTACTTTAATAAAGATTAAATCTATCAGAAAATCGTTTAAACAATCAACCTTTAAATAGAGCTTATAGCCTATTATGTATAGCTTACCGAAGCTATACATAATAGTAAGGTTAGATCCATACTCGTATGCATGCAATGGTAGAATTATATACGTTATATACAGAGTGGTAGGCTGATTGGTCGAAATTTGCCGTGGCCCAGTCTGCCGTTCTGGCGAGTACGACCACTTTCGAATATGAAACTAGTGAAATGTCCTTATCGCGTTTGAAAGTAGCCAGGTATAGTGAGAGGAGTGTGCACCGTAATTTTGAATTCGTCTTCTCAAACCGGCATCGACTGGTACATGTAGAAAATCTGTAGTAGCAGTTGTTTCTGTTCATGGACCGCACTCTAGCTTTACTTCAGAGAGTCATATGCCGAGTAACAATAAAAGAAAGTATCTTATTAATTTAAAGGGACTATTAGGATGCTGTACTTATATTTTAAGAGAGCCCTTTTCAGGCTCAATGTATAATTGATAACGCCGTAAAAGAGAAAATAAAATTTTACTATAACGATGTAGATAGAAATAGGGATAGTTTTTCTGATCTATTTTTAGTTTCCTATTACCACGTACGAGTATATAGATAGAATCTACTTTTATTTTGAAAGGTGGAAAATTCAGATTCAAATTGTTTTTCCAGAAAATGTAATAGTATACGAAATAATACGTCCCTTATTAAATGGAAATGTTATATAACGTAATAATACAATGTATTTATTGTATTAACAAAATAAAAAAGAAATAACTTATTCATAAAATGATATACTTTTTTATAGAAGCACAATCCAGTACACAGCACACTCCTCTGGTTAGATCTGGTCACTTCCAAGCTGATCTAGCTAGGTGCCTACGTCACTTCAGATCACGCAGACTGGGTCAATAATCATCACCACCTACCACTCCGCCTACCACTTTTTCAATTAATTGCGAAAGAGTAATTTCTTCCTAATTTTAGCACGAATATATTTTTAGAATCATTTTAAGTTATTTACCTAAATCTTTGATAGATAATCAAGAGCCTAGAGATATCGTTTCAAAATTAGAATTAATAATGTTTTCCTTTTTTTAGAATAATATTATTATTAGAATAAGTCATTAGATGAAATAAGAAGTTTATTAACCTGTGGTAAACTGCAAATTAGAGCAATAAACCAAGCAATATACAACATCAGTTTGCTTCTCTTTCTCGCAATTGGTAATCGCAAGGGATAGACAACCGCGAAAAATCTGAAACAAAAATTAAGAAATTTGTTAATATAATAAAATAATGAACAAATCTACCATTAACAGATAAAAATAGATTTATCTTTTTTTTAATTGCATTGTCCTCAACAGCGTAAGGACACTCCCGGAGATGTACAGAAACGTGAAGCGTCTCCTGGTCTTCCTGGGAGATATTGGTTGGCTGCAGTATTGCAGACCACCTCACGCACAATGAGCGGCCATAGTTGCTCAATTGCGTAAAAGGAGCCTGCGAGGAATCTACAATCTTCTTATTGGCAAAATTGTTAACATCAAATTGTAATGAGAATTGGACAGAAAAACCACTGGTAGTAACCCCCAGAGAGGTAGGCAGACTGACTATGGTTATTATACCAGTCTGCCATCCTGGGCAAGTACCACCACTTTCAAGTGACACTCGTGAATTAATGGCCTAGTCGCGTTTCAGGATCAATTTGGAAGTTAGCCAGATATAACGAGAGGAGTGTACACTGTCTTTGATAGTGCATATTCGTCTCCCAAAACCGGGTTGAGAAGACAAATAACGAAGGCAACCACTACCCGCAGAAGTTTCTCTGTGGTAAAAGTTGTTTCCTTTCAAGGACCAAAGCTCGTATCCCGAGTGATAATTTAAACAAACAAACCAAACTTTATTAAACATAAAAATCATTAGCATATCATATTGATTATATATATAATTATAGTTACCTGTCTATAGATATACAAACTAAAACATTGGACGATAAGTACAGCCCAAAAGCGCGTAATACCATAAATATTTTACAAGCTATGTTCCCTGCTAACCACGCGTTTGTAGTCTTCCATCCAATCTGAAACAATAACGAAATCTTTAAAATATTTTCCACCAAGAATCCCTAAATTTTAATTTAGTTGACTCTTTTACTATTTTAGGGGGTAGTTTATGTTTCCCCAAACAACTACCTAAGGGCATCCATATATTAAAGAAATTTAAAATGATTTTATATACATTAGATTTATCGAAAATTTTGCATGCCGCTAAATGTGGCGAAACATGTGAACAAATTGTAACCCATTTAATAATACCATGTTTACTAACACCATGTTTCACGCAATAAAGTTTATTATATTTCATTTCAAAAAAAAAAATGTAAGTGCATTTTGTATAAGTAGCTCAGTAATAAATAAAATAAATTCATCAAAAAATATAATAATTTTATTAATAATTATAAAAAAATCCTTTATTTTTATCCCTTAGTAATTATACTATGCATTCTAAATTATAACAAAAATGTTTTTAGAAGTACGATCGATTTATTTTTTATATTTTATGAAAATAAAAACTAAACTGCGTTATTCAAATCGCAGGCTTTAGAAAGATTCGTTACGTCGCATGTGTATTATATTTCTTATTATTATTTGCTATACAACTATTAGCATAACTTCCGTCCGTAGTCACAGATTGTCTATTGGTCATTCAATTTTACTAATATCTATCACGTGCATCTTCGGTTAATATTCTAAATTGCAACTGAACTTTGTTAAATCATACTTTTAACAAGAGTTTAAAGATGACGTGCCAAATTATACTTAATTATTTTTACAACAGTCTAAGATTTACTGGTGCGATAAATAATAAACATCAAAGTCGAATCTTTTGAGCCTTTCGAGCTCGCAATATTGTACTCAAATTGACTTCTATCAAGTCCCAGTCTCCATGAGAAATGGGGACTTTACAAAGATGAATACAAGTACGATACAAGAACCATTCAACGATTTTTTATTAAGAGAACAAAATGTTCAGATATATCAAAATTATCTCTCACAATATTACGAGTGTATCTTATATAATTCTGATGAAACTTTTTTATTATTATTTATTTATTTTCATGCTGCCCGTGTTGTGAGTGTGATTCATGAGTGTACATAGCATATTAGCCTTGGTGAATAAAACGCAATTTTTGCGTAAATTTTTTTTTCAATCTTTTAACAATTCTATTATTTAACGTTCTATTGATCACAATACAAAATAAAGTTAAAACAACATTAAATGATTTAAGGAAGTAAGACTAAGTAGTAAGTATTTCAGAGTTGAAAAAATATAAAAAAAATTACTATTTTCTTTTCCATTTTTTTAGATAAGCTGGGATTGTTAATAAAGTATGTCGAAAATTAAACAGAAAAATTATCGTGTTTAATTTAAAAAATATTTGGTTTCCGCAAACTTGAAAACTCTACCCTTACCCGCATCGTATCTAAAACTGCCTATTATAGTTAGTATCTAGGGTTTAGTGGTTACTTTGATATTATTAAACAAGGTTACATTAGGAAAAGTTACTTTTACAATATTGAATATACTTTTATTTATTTATGAGTTTCATTTATAAGATTAGATATATTAAGATGATATTAAAAAGTAGGCAGACTGACTATCACCACCCGAGTCTGCCGTTCTGGAGTAGTACCAATACTTTCAAACCTAGTCGTGTTGAGGTTTCAGTTTGAATGTAGCCAGGTATAACGAGAAACGTATGCACTCTCTAATTGAACTGTGCATATTAGTTTATTTAAGCCGATATAGCGGAGGCTACTGCTGCCTGCAGACATAAATATATAAATGAATTGAAAAAAGTGAACAGACTTTTTCTGATGTCTCTTTTTTTTATAAACAATCATTTTAATGATCTAGGGACTGAATGTTACTTATATTTGTTTTAGATAGCAATCTAACTTAAAAAAATGACACAGTTTTCTTATACCATTACCATTTGAACTACTACTCAACCTTTTACGCTCCCTAAGGAAAAGTGATTTTCGTCAAGATAGTGGGACCCATTGTTTCTACAAATCTTTAAAATATACACTTTTAGTACGTGAATAATAATGTAGGTTGTTCAAAATACGCTGCTTAAAGAAAAGTCCTAACTAAATTATAATAGGCTCTCTAGGGCTCCAAAGCCTTGAATGATGAATAACTTTTATTTGCAAATAGGTTTATTTGGTATATTTTAGTCGTAATAATAAGCCATTAATGTAATTTTATTTTTTATTGTAGCTCGGAATATGACAACACTCATGTTAAGCTAGAGTGCGTTCCATGAACGGAGACAACTGCTAACACAGAAATTTCTGCAGGCAGCAGTTGCTTCCGCTATATTGACTCGAGGAGACGAATGTTCACCATCCAATTGACAATGGACTCCTCCGCGCGCTGAAAGTGATGGTGCACCCGTAGACTGGGCTTATAACCATAATCAGTTTTCCTACCGCTCTTTAATTTACGCCTATATTGCTGCCTACGCATATAGTGCTGAGTGACCAAAGTACATTATAACATAGTTACATTGGTACTGGTTAGAATTTAGCGAAGTTTGAACACGGATCTCATTGATCGTAAGTTCACACGTCCTACCGCTAGACCACTGTCGCTATTTTACTTTGTAAATGACTATACTAAAGGCATTATTCTTGTACTTAAATTAATTAACTTCAGTTGTTATTTCGTAAAAGCCAAATTGATTTATTGGTATCAAAAACAAGTAAAAGGGAAACAGGATGAACGATGTACAGACAGAATCTATTATTTACTTCAACTTAAAATCTATATTATACTAGTTATATTAAACTCGAGTGTGAAGAAGCAACTCCTCAATCATCAAGCCGGTGCAGTGGCATAGAGAGAACGACACTCGCAGATCTCACTCTGCTGCAGCAGTCGCCTCCGCTCATAGGTCGCGCTCTACGATTAGATATAGATGTGGACTTATAAAAACCAGAGGTTTTGCTTGACAGAACAAGAAAGAAATCACGAAAATCGAGTCATAAATCTCTGCGAAATCGCTGTATATAAATAAAAACGCATCGAGCGACGTTTGAGCGGCTATAGTCTAGCGGTAAGACGCGTGAACTCACGATTGATGAATCCCGTGTTCTAACCTCGCTAAATTCTAACCGGTACCAATGTAACTTTGTTATATGTACTTTGGTCGCTCAGTGCCTATAGGCACTATTAAAGAATGGTAGGCAGACTGGTGATGGTTATTTGCCCAGCCTGCCATCCTGGGGCAGTATCACCACTTTCGAATGTAACACCTGTGAAGTGACCTTGTCGCGTTTTGGGAGCAGTTTGAAAATAGCCAGGTGCACTGTCACTCTAGATGGTGCATTCTCGTCTCCTCAACCCGGCATAGCGGAGGCGACTGCTGCCCGTAAAGATTTATCTATAGTAGCAGTTGTTTCCACTCATGGACCGCACGCTTACATCAGGTGGAGTGTTGTCATATGCCTAGGTAAAATAAAAAAAAACTTGAAAGGTTATAAAACTACTCCTTTATCAATGTCGGTTTAAAAGAATACTAGGGTCCGGCTGGTACCAATGTATTTATAGCATCAAAAGCTAAGAGGATGAGGCTTTAACGAGCGACAATTTTCCGTATGACTAAATCTTTTTTCGGACAATACGACACTAATTAAAGATAAGCCAAATACTTTAGCAGATAAACTCCGCATTGTGTTCCTAGAAATACATCTTATGGGAGCAAGTTTATCTTGACCTTTCTGATTATTTCAGCAACTTTTAGATTTATGACTACCATAAATAAAACTTTGGTATTAGGTATTTGATTGATAGAATTAATCATTTGGTTTTTCTGAAAGTAAAAGTATCTAATATCAATACAAGATAGAGGGTAAGGAGAACTGTGACAAATTAATTATATAGAAAAAAATACTAGACAATTTTTAATTGCATAAGAATACAAATCATGAATGTGAGAGAGGCAAAAGAGTTATTTTAGGAAGGTAGAAGGTATAAGAAAGAACTCTTAATAACGTAATCTATTAATGGAATAAAAAAATCGGTCCACAAATGGCGGAGATATGAGGTAACATCGCCACACAAAAAATACACGACGAATTGATAACCTCCTCCTTTTGAAGTCGGTTAAAAAAATAAATTAAATGCATTGAAATAATTACTTCATAAACTAAAGGAAATTACAGTCTTTACTGATTGAATCGAGAAATTGATTGTATTATTTAGTAGTTATTAACAAAGAATATAATGATAGATAGTAGGGAAATAATAGCAAAATCAATTTTGATTCAATTTGGTTTTGTACCGACTTTTTGACAGGACATGCAGAGGCAGGAGTGTTTTTTTTTTATTTTGACACGACATGTGACCTCGACTGGCCTGATGGTAAACTCAGTAGAGGTCCATGAGCATTGACGACTAGAGAACCGCTCGCACAGTGGCTCCAGTCGCCACTTCTATGCCGGTCTGAGAAGGTGCTTTTTCACGCTGCGCTTGAAGGATCCAGTGTTATGTTAGTGTTTGTAAAATCCTTCGAACTGAGAGCAGATTTAATTTGAGTTTGCTTTTATATTTCAAAATACTCTCTACTAATATGATAACGAAAATTTCTGTTATTTGAGGGTGACAAATTTCCATTTTAGAAAATTTAATCGCAATCATAATTTCAAATGAAGTAAATCAGATACCCATTATAAGTACACCTGACAGTTTTATCAAATCTTCTACATCACTAACACAGCTCAATAAGAAAACCAATTTCCGCAAATATCGCTACAATTTACCTTCATTCTTGTAAACCTTTATCTATCTTTAGAAAATAGGAAATAGGTTCAGGTTACTTTCACAACATTTTCTTGCAAAGATTCATATCTAATTTTCCTAAAAATCATTTTGATTGACACCTTAAACTAAAATATTTTATATAACAAAATGCTCATTTGACGTGAAATGATTTTGGAACTTGGGACCAATTTGGTTACTTTCAACATGTCTTTCAATTGAAACGTTCAATAACTTTCTTAGTATTTCGGGTTCCAATCACAACATTTTTGCGTTACCCACACAAGCTTAGCTATCTTATGTTAGAATACATATACATTTCAACTTTATTTGTGTTAATTACCTATCACACAAATTCTTTCTTTTCTAATTATATTTTGGAATATAACATTCGACCTAATGTCAAAGCTAGAGTGCCGTCCTGGTCCATGAACGGAAACAACTGCTTGCTACCACAGAGATACTGCAGGCAACAGTTGGTTCCGCTATACTGACTTGAGGAGACGAATGTGTGCCATTCAGATTGACAGTGCACACTCCCAGATAACGACTAGGTCACAGACACATGTCGAGTTTCGATAGAAAAAAAATATATGGTAATGTAATATAATGTAACGTTTTTGTATGTATAAAAGTTAATAACAAATTTTAACAGGATTTTATTTAAAAAATCTACCATAATTAATTGGAAAAATTAATTAATAAAAATTTTCCTCTGAATATAGAAACAGTGTCATCGAATTTTGGTCATTTAAAATATTTTTCATACCGAGTCTCATATTTAAAATTTAATATTGATAAAATTTCAAAAATTAATAATGTTATCGGGGATTTCAATATTACAAAATTTAATTAGATACTTTGTATTGTGCGTACAACATATTGGAAGATCCGACTTTTATTACATTGCAAAAGCATTTATTAGATTCAGTCAATTTACGTATAAACAATTTTCATTGCTGTATTTCCTGGCATAAGCTAAATTGGTTTCGGAACAATAAAATCAATGAAAGAGGTATAAATTTTCATGTCTTTTTACAATCGAATTAAATGAGTTTGTTTTCACAATTATCGGCAATGTTGTGACAGGGCCTTACTGCCAGGTCAAACTTTTAAGGCTGTGTCTGTTGCCAGCTTACTTTTATGAAAGAGTTTTACTCGGTAACTTAAAAAAATATATATTAAACTATTAAACTACAGAATATAAAATTTTGCCTGATTTCTTTACTTTTCTTAATTAAATATATCTTATAAATATGAGAAAAAAAATCATGAAAACTCAACGAATATATATATTATATTAATTCTATATAATGCATCCTAATGTGAACCTAATGTTTATTTTTACGTGTGTGTTTACACACTGCAAGGTGGAAACAATCGTATGCTCAATGTGATTGGCAGCAGTAGGGGCCTTAAGTTAATGGACATCCTCAAAACCATTAATTTAATTTATGTTTATCCGAAATGAAAACTTACTTTAATAAATTTTCCCTTCAGGTTAAACCACAAACATTAGTAACGATAATAAGCGTACAAAAAATGGTGCTGCGAAAGTCCATTACCGTGTACATTGCGAATGTTCATCGTTTTTATGAAACGTTTATAAAAAAATATTACGCACCAAATTGTGCCTTATTACGTGTGGGTTAAGGTGTTAATTACATGTGCTTGTTCATTGCTGGAAAGTTCGCTTGGTATCTCAGGAATCTTTGTAAAAATGCCTGGAGCTGCCATTTTCTTTATGTTCGTGACTTCATGGCGAATCTCCTATAAATTAAAAGACTATTCTTGAGTTTAGACTTTATTTAATGAGACAACATTAAATTTTTTTGTTTTTTATTGTAGCTCGACTATTTGGCATATGACAACAAACCGGTTGATGTCAATCTAGAGTGCGATCCATGAACGGAAACTACTGTTTAACAGAGATAAATTGCTACAGGCAGCAGTCGCCTAAGCAACGTCGGCATCCAGGTCGGCACACTCCTCTCGTTATTCTCGGTTACTCCCAAACTGATCCCGAAACACTACTAGGTCAATTCACAGGTTACACTTGAGAGTGATAGTATTATCCCAGATAATAACCATCATCCTCCTGTTACTCTGCAGCCAGACAGCGACCTAAATAACATTGGTACTGATCAATCAAACTTAGCGAGATTTAAACACGGGTCTCATAGATCGTGACTTCACGCTTTCTACCGCTATATACCAAAGCATCTCAAATTTAATTATAATTTCAGAATCTGCGAATGTTTGTATGTTTGTCTCTCAATTACGCTTAAACGGCTGAACAGATTTTGATCCCGAATTTAGCTCAATGCTGGTGTAAAATAAATATACGTTTTTTCCTTTTAATGTTTACTTGATATTTATTTTTTAATAAATCAAAGGCAATATGTTTATATATTCACTTTTAATAAAATTTACTTGAATAATTTATTATACGAGTAGATAAGACCTATATTTTTTTCTCAAATGCCCGTACTAAGCTAGTGCTTGTATTACAAGCAATGAGCGACCAAAGTACATATAGCATAGTTACATTGGTACTGGTCACAATTTAGAGAGGTTTGAACACGGGTCTCGTCGATCCTAAGGTTCAACCTCTACTCCTAGACCACGGCGGCTCATTTTAATTAATAACAACGTTGTATCAAAAGATTTAAGTTATGAAGCACTCTATAAGTTATCCAACAAATCTCGCTGAGTCACGTGCACACCATTATATAAAGCAAGTATCGAGAAGGAAATATATGTTCATAATTTCAGTGGAGAGACTGATGAAGGTTGTTTGCTTAGTCTGCCGTCTCGGGGTACTTGGTAAATATTAAGTTAGAAAAATGAATTGCACGTGTCAACAAGACGCACTCCGTTGAGCCGAATCCGCATTGCCCGCTGAAACCGCTTTTAGTGAAACTCTTTCTTGGTGGAAGGCAGAACTATTTTACTTCGTTCCGCTCAGCCATTTCTCGCTCATTATCCTTTCTTGGTGGAAGGCTAGCATAGCTTTTTTGTTAGTTCAATGAAACTATTTAATTTCCAAACATTCTGTAAATATGTTCAAAATTAACATACTTCTCGATTTTAACAGAACAGTCCTTTGTTTGTCTTTGTTTTTCTGACACTGGTGTACGAAAAGTCCCGATGTGTTTTATAAAAAATCTTATTCTTAGATATAATTATTTTTTTAAGTATAGTTAAGCTGTTCTTTATATTATTATATATTTATATAGTACTTGATTTTTACTAATAAAAGTATATTAATTAATATTCATAAAATTGGCAGTGAATAAAACCTTTATAGGTTTAAAATCCACGAAAGTCCCGTTGCAGTCAAATAATAAATGGTCACTTCACGTATACATCAGGCGGAGTGTTGTCATATGCCGAGCTACAATAATTTAAAAAAAAGTGTTTTAAATTGAAATGTTTATTTAATCAACTGTGTTATTTAATATTTAAATAAACATTTCAATTTAAAACACTTTTTTTTAATTATTGTAGCTCGGCATATGACAACACTCCGCCTGATGTAAAGCTAGAGTGCGGTCAATGGAAACAACTGCTACTACAGAGAAACCTGTGCGGGTAGCAGTCGCCTCCACTATGCCGGCTTGAGGGGACGAGCATGTACCACCTTAGATTGACAGTACACACTCCTCTCGTTATACCTGGCTACTTTCAAACTATTCCCGAAACGCGATAAAGTCACTTCACGGGTGTTACATTCGAAAGTGGAGGTACTACCCCAGGACAGCAGACTGGACAAATAACCATCATCAGCCTGCCTACCACTCTTTGTTTTAATTCATTGTTTTCTCTAAATTATTATAACATACACGTGTTATATTTATTTTCGACCACGTAAAATCATAAAATAATTTATGCTTAAATAATTTTGTATTGTCAACATGGTTTTGACATTACCAACTCGTGTATCATATTATTTCTAATTTAATTAGAATACTTAGAAAGTATATAGCTAGAGACATCGCTATACATTTTTGTGACATGAATTGGAATCGTCGTCTGCTGAGCATAAAACTGTTGGACTAATGTTGGTAGTGCCCCAAGTCGCCTAGTCAGGGTTTTGGAATCCTATGGGGCAACTTTCTGGGGAAACCTCTAAAGTATGTCTGTAATGTAATGTACATGCCTCCCGCAAAATTTTACTCTCGCAAGTGATCCAGATATACTCGTATGCCCGAAATTCCAAAATGACGGTTATCCGGGTTTTCAATTAATACAAAATTTAAATCTTGGGGGTTAAAGTTTCGCTCGCCACACGTACTAATCTAGTTCCATTTTTTTTTTAAATGTAGCTCGGCATGTGACAACATTCCGTCTGATGTAAAGCTAGAGTGCGTACCATGAATGGATACAACTACTACTATAGAGACATCTCCAAAGACAGCAGTCGCCTCCACTATGCCGGCTTGGAGAGACGAGCATGTACCATCCAGATGGACAGTGCATACTCCTCTCGTTATACCAGGCTCCTTTCAAACTATTCCCAAAACGCGACAAGGTCACTTCACGAATGTTACATTTGAAAGTGGTGGTAACCCCAGGACGGCAGACAGGGCTAATAACTATCATCAGTCTGCCTACCACTCTTGAATTATTCCAAACCAACCAATTGAAGCACACAACTATGTGAATTATTTTTAAAATGTACGGTTTATTTTGTTATATAAGTATAAATTCTTGGTACATGGCACGGGTTGACCACAAGCGGCGTTCACGAAACCTAAACTTAGTTTACCTAACCTAAACGAAACCTTCACACGAGCTTAAACAAAGCTTTATAAAAGTCATAAAAGGACAGTGTATTTATCCGTTTTGCAATTTACTTTATTCAGTTTATTTTTCTAACAAAATGTAAATTAATATTCCACTACATTAACTTTAATCCAAAATTCGATGTCAAAGTGAAATATAAAATGTTTTCTAGATTAAAAATAACAAATGTGAAAATTATTATATTAAATAAATAAAAAAAGTACAATTGCAAAGCGGAAATTGCGCTATTAATCGTTCGTTTTTCACGCCAATCATTTACAAAACAAAAAAAACTTCGGAGGAGTTGAGAGATTAACGTTTTGAGTAGAATACGAGTACGGAAGTTAATCTGAGGATAAAGTACTCACGCGTCAGTCATCAGTCAGTAAGAAGCAACAGCATTTGGTTTTCATGAACTGTTTTTCTTTTGTTTTTCATATAAAATTTGTTTAATAATAATTTTAAAAATCAACACAAATAACATATACCCTGAACCCAAATTCGGATACCCTAGCATTGGGTATGAGGACAAGAACAAAACATACACCCGCACGTGAAACAAATTACTATAATAATATCATTGTTACGACTCTATCTATCACCAGCACGTCATATCGTCTAGTTATCGTCCACTAATTTAGGCATGGACGTATAATAAAAATGGAATGAACGGAATATGTGCTTCGGGTAGCATGTGTGTTTATGTTGCAGACCTTCATTACTGTTTTCCTAGTCATGGTTCAAAATAGATAGATACACAATATTATTAATCATTACATACGTGGATACACGAGTGGTATTACGTATTGCTCCGTCCATTACAACATACGTCCATGATTCGAACGACAGGACCTAGTTACGTACAGAGGGGCCAACCCATCCCATGAATGGGGAGGGGGTCCGCGAATGTAGTAGACTTAAAACGTATAGATTTCTTTCTATCACTTTTAATTTCTACTACTTTTGATAGCCAATAGGAACCACTAGTTTTTAAGAAACGATTTTCTGTTTTCCCAGAACTGAAACTCAGTGTATAGGAATCGAATCAATATCTAGCTAAATTGCAATTTAGTCTAAAATGAATAAATATCAAAATGTCAGTATTAAAAGGTGAGAAAAGTGTCAAGCTTAACTTTGACCTCTATTCGACCCGTAGAGGTTATATTGAATCAGACCTCGATTTAAGCGTATTTTCAGCTCTTTTCGATTTCCAAAGTCACCACTGAATTATTTGTAAAAAATTGCCAAAGATTTATTGAAACTTTGTAATTTATTTGTTTTTGACCGAACTCAGCGAGATTTCTAAGGGTTTCCATACTTTTTCCTCACCCGGCATGCCACATCTAAACGCAATGCCACATCGAGCGGCCGTGGTCTAGCGGTAAGACGCGTGAACTCACGATCAATGAGACCCGTGTTCGAACCTCGCTAAAGACCGGTACCAATGTAACTTTATTATATGTACTTTGGTCGCTCAGTGCCTATAGGCACTATTAAAGCGTGGTAGGCAGACTGAAGATGGTTATTTGTCCAGTCTGTCGTCCTGGGGCAGTACCACCACTTTCGAAGTGACCTTGTCGCGTTTCGGGGATAGTTTGAAAGCAGCCAGGTATAAAAGAGGAGTGTGCACTGTCAATCTAGATGGTACATGCTCGTCTCCTCGAGCCGGCATAGTGGAGGCGACTGCAGCCCATAGAGATTTCTCTGTGGTAGCAGTTGTTTCCATTCATGGACCGCACTCTAGCTTTACATCAGGCAGAGTGTTGTCACATGTCGAGCTACAATAAAAAAAATAAAAAAATATTTATATACCTAGTAAAGTAAAAGTATCTTAAGAGACCCCTTTCGTCAAATATGCGCAATATACAACAAGCATTTTTACTAAAGAAAAAAGGTTATTGCGACTTAAAAAATGTAAAGGAAAATATTACCACTCGCAAAGGGTTGAGTCTAAGCTCCGGGTCCTAGCCCCTTTGTAAATAAACTAAATAATTATTAACTAAAACGAAAAAAATCTTTTGACAAATTGACAAAGAGTCATCTTCAGACTTTCAGGTCCTGGTGGGCGAACGCCGAGTCCTTATATTTAAGCTAATTTTTTTTTTACCCAATCTCATTTATATATCTATTAATTGTCTATCTTTATCTATCTCCATAAGGAAAACTTAATATTTTAAGACTTCAGATATTTCAAAAATATATATAGGTAGGACGTATCTACCTACATAATATAATCAGTGTTAATGCCCCGGGTTCATCTCTAACAATACTTGTCAAAAGTCTAGAAAGGGTATTTAGTTAAGTGACATTTTTGAGGGGGCGTACGTCATTTATAAATCTCAAGAAAATTATAAAAGCAACGTTTTTAATTTTTCATTAATTGACGATTAAAAACACCATTTATCAAAAAGTTCACTCTCAACAGACAACACTCCGCCTGATGTTTAGCTAGAGTGCGGTCCATGAACGGAAACAACTAGTACACAAAGCCACTTTCATTGGTATACGCCGAGAAAGAGATAGAAGTTTACGTCATAATATATAATTCACGAAATAAATATAACAGAGAGAGAGTAATTAGAATTTTTACAAGCTTTTATGACATATGACAAATACATTATTCAAATGTGACAGATTTATGTCAGATTTCTTTCAATCAAAAATATTAAATAGTTTGTCTCTCTCTCGGCGTATACCAATGAAAGTGGCTTTGTGTACTACAGATAATTTATATAGGCAACACTCGCCTCCGCTATGCCGGATTGATGAGACGAATGTGCACCATTCAGTGCACACTCCTTCCGTATCTGGCTATTTCTGATTTCCCGAAACGCGACAAGCTTATTTCACTGGAGTTACATTCGAATGTGGTGGTGCTACTCTGGACAGACTAGGCTAATGACCATCATCATTCACTAGCTATTTATATTCAGCTATTTATATATTTAGCTAGTCGGCTGGCAATTCAATCAACCAATCGGTTGACATAACCGAGGCTTGGGGACTATCCAGGTTGACAGACATTCCTCTCGAACGCGATTAGGTCACTTCACACTACAGCAGTTTATAAAATAACTGTAATAATTTTAACCAATGAGGGATATAAACTTGATTGTAAACCGATTTCGATTGGTCGGTGACCGAATGGCACAAACGGATTGTTAATGCTTATTTATATATATATATATATATATATATACAAGGTGTCCCAAAACTCAACGATAAGCGGGCACCAGAGGGTGGTCCTGCTCATGACTACTCGAGAAAAAAATATAAGAAAAAATAATCTCCTATTTTAAAAAAAATACAACAAAAAATTAAAATCATTCGAAAATTGACAACCCTTATGATATTTTTAACTACCATGACCACAATTTTCCGAATATTTATAATTTTCTTTTTGTATCGGCAACCTAAGTAGCACTGCTATCCATCACAACCCTTAAAAATCCCAGATTACCTGTAGTTTTTACACAAAAATCAATCAAAACTACTTTTTACTTTAAAATTTCAAAAGATTTTTACTTACAGTCCATTTTAACACATCGTAGTGTAAAAAAAAAGTATGGACACTACTATGGCAAGTTTTTTTAAAAATTGACGCAAGTAACCAGGATTCTAAAATGGTATAATACTCTAGGAAAACTGGCCACAAAAAAAACCATGCGTATATTACTAAACAAGAACCAACTTTCACAAATCGTTATTTGTTGTAGTAAACACTTTTACCTACCAAAAATTGTTTTTTTTTTCTTGTTAAAAATATTGAATGCAACAAAACAAATGGATACATTTCGGGGAGTGTGCGCAAGAGCCACACAACCTGGTTCTACCGTCCCCTTTCTTCTATCGGACGTCCAGGTACCCGGAGAGGTACCATCCATTTATGGTTCAAGTCCCTAAAGTACGTACGAGGCGTTTCGACAACACGTTCCTCGTGCGTACTGCGAAACTGTGGAACTCCCTCCCGGTGTCTGTGTTTCCCGACACGTACAACATAGGTCTCTTCAAATCGAAGGTGAACAGGTACCTCATAGGCAGGCGTGCTCCACCTTAGACCGCATCACTGCTTAACACCAAGGGTGTGGTCAAACGCTTGCTTATTAAGCATTAAAAAAATCAATTTATAATTTTATAAATATTACAGCAAATATTTGAATTATTCGCTACCGGCAATAATACAGGCACAACATCGTCTTAAAAAAGATCGTTTTATTTGTCGTGCATATCTTCTACCATTGATATGTTCCGCAGCCTGAGTAATTATTTGGCGAAGCTCGTCCAATGTTGCAATTGATTTTGAGTAGACCCTGTCTTTGAGACAACCCCAATAGAAGAAGTCCAGAGATAGGATATGACCAAGTCGCCCAATCCAACGCCCTGGATACTCTTGATTTACGTATTCTCGCACAGGACGGGCACAGTGAGCGGGGCAACCATCATTTTGAAACCACATGTTTTGTAAATCTATTATGGGCACGTCTTCCAATAATTCTGGCAAGTCATTTTGTAAAAAGTTTAAATAACTATTGCCATCTAAGTTTCCTTCTAACTCAAAGGGCCTTTTGTTATTCAACAACGAATATCTACTATTTAACTTCTAAATTTTATTGCCTACGCACGTTTTCATGCAAATTCCAAGAAGTTGCAACAAAAAAACAATTTTTGATAGGTAAAAGCGTTTACTATCAACAAACAACGATTTATGAAAGTTGGTTCTTGTTTAGAAATAGTACGCATGTTTTTTTTTTGTGGCCAGTTTTCCTAGAGTATTATACCATTTTAGAATCTTGGTTAGTTGCGTCAATTTTTAAAAAAACTTGCCATAGTAGTGTCCATACTTTTTTTTTACACGACGATGTGTTAAAATAGACTGTAAGTAAAAATCTTTTGAAATTTTAATGTAAAAAGTAGTTTTGATTGATTTTTGTGTAAAAACTACAGGTAATCTGGGATTTTTAAGGGTTGTGATGGATAGCAGTGCTACTTAGGTTACCGATACAAAAATAAAATTATAAATATTTGGAAAGTTGTGGTCATGGTAGTTAAAAATATCATAAGGGTTGTCAATTTTCGAATGATTTTAATTTTTTGTTGTATTTTTTTAAAAATAGGAGATTACTTTTTCTTATATTTTTTTCTCGAGTAGTCATGAGCAGGACCACCCTCTGGTGCCCGCTTATCGTTGAGTTTTGGGACACCTTGTATATATATATATTTATATTATGCTTAATTATATATACGTATAGCGGAGGTGGCTGTTGTCTGCAGATTTTTTTTTATTGTAGCTCGACATGTGACAACACTCCGCCTGATGTAAAGCTAGAGTGCGGTCCATGAATGGAAACAACTGCTACCACAGACAAATCTCGGTGGGCTGCAGTCGCCTCCACTATGCCGGCTTGAGGAGCTTTGTAGTTTCTTCTTATTTTATATTTTATTATAATTTTTTTATAGGTCAACATCAGGTTGTTGACTGTTATATGCCGTGCTAGAATAAAAAAAAAAACAACTTTAACTAAAATGTCTCATTAAAACTTCATTTTTATTTTTTCAAGGAAAAATTATCACAAAATCGTATTGACAGATCTGACATTTTATAAATTCAAGAATTATTATAAGTTGTAAACTTGAAGAAGTTAAGATTAAAGACATTTCAAGATCAAATCTACTCTTTAATGCTATAGATTATATTTATCTAATACAAAACAAACGCCAAAACATTATAATAATATTGTTACTCTTTGTTAAATTTAATTTGAAATGTTATATTCATCAGTTATATTTTACAAACATAGTTTGAATTGGTTAAATAGTCGTTCTTTGAGTTTCAAAAGACAATGTTTCTTAAACTTTCGTTCATAGAATAAGAATAAGAATAATATATGTATATTTTTTTAAATATAAAAGATATTATTTATTGTTTTAAAATAGTTGGCTTTAAATGGTTTGCTAAACGTAGGCGGGTATGAATAATAAGCCATTTCATATTATATAAAGCTCGATTACCACTGACTCACTCACTCACTGACATATATTATGAAGCACTTGCCGGGGGGGTAGAGAGATGATTCTTTTTGGGGCGTGTAGAGGGCGCTCCCGTGACCCCAGGAAAACTTTGACTTTGACCGGAAGTGGACTCTGGACCGGAAGCGATACCGATATCTCGGCAACGAAACGAGGTAGGGCACAAGTGCCGGAACAAAAGTCGTAGGGAATGCCCTCTAATATCGAAATCCATAATTTATTTTTTCAAAAAAATGTTTTTTTCAAAACTACCCGAAAAAAAACTTTTTCAGCGCTGCGAAGCGCGCCCAAAAAACTAGTTAAAACTATAAAGTTAAAATACTTCTTCTAGTTTTTAGCAAATAAAATTAAAATTTCGTATAAATAGACTTAAAAATAATTTTAAGTTTGTTACTAGATTGTGGATTTTTTTAACCTAATCATTACTTTCATTCTGATTTTAAGAGTGGTAAGTACGTAGTGATGAACCTGTGAAATCACGTTTTGGGATCTAGCCTTGAAACTAGCCGGGCACAATTAAGAAGATATACGCTGTTGACCTTTTATGTAAAAAAAATTAATAAAAATAATTTGAAAAGTTAAAAAAAAAACAAAAAAACAAAAATCGACACACAATCTATCCCCCCTCTTAATGTGCATATTTGTCTCCTCAAGTAGGCACTGCGGGGGCAACTACTACTCCTGACTTCTCTGTGTAGTCAGGCATACTAGTACCGTATGATGGGCCAGTGTCTAATATATCAAGATCGTCAGTTCAAAACCCGCTCCTACAATTGTAAGAATGAAAGTGAATATTTAACTTATAAAGAATTATTTACAATACAAAGGAAATGCAATATTGTGTATCATGTTTGCGAATATCATATAAGTACAGAATTTCTATAATAGATGTACTTACGTATTGTTAAGAAGCAATGAATACAGAGTCAATAATAGTATCTTACATTCTTGAATGCTTTATTTATATGGAGTCTAGAATAGTGTATTCAAGGACAATAATTAAATTAATAGCTACAATTTCAATTAGATCTTATTTGTATTCCAGACAGGTTTAATATTGAAATATTTGAGACCTAGTAACCACAAATGTGTGATTTGTATAGAAAGCTAAATCAAATTTCGTAATTATTAAATTATGAGAGAATTTTGAGAAAAATAGCACACAACGCAAGTGAGGCAGGAATCGAACCCACTTTCCCTGTTTTTCGCAATGACACTTTGACTACTAAGCTAAAAAGCGCTGACGTTTGTTGAACGAAAATTGAGTAGGTTGAAAACACAATAACATAATTTTTTCACCACAATCAGTAACCATTGACGCAACTCTTAAATCAATTTATTTTTATTATAATAATAATAACCCCATAATTGAATATGCAAAAAATAATAATAATAATAAAAATATATTACATACGAGTATATAAAATAACAAGCTTTATAAATAACCGAATGAATTATAATGTAGGTAGGTTCTATTCTATTTTGCTTGATTTAAAAAAACACATTTTTATCTGAATAGCAATGTTTTGTTGAATTGATAGACAGACGCCTAAATCATAACAAAATATAGGTATTTGTTAATTTTGTTTATTTTGCTTGTTCTTAGAATTTTAATTTTTCGTTGGGGCGATTTTTATAATCTCATTTGCATAGGATGTCGCCTGCGAAACAACAATATTTCAGGGCGCATGTAATTTGAAATACGGACTCTGTCTCATTTGGCCTTCTAGTAGATTTATTGATTGTCCGTGTACAACTGCTCCTTCTGCTGACTGGCTGGTTTCAGGAAGAAACGAGGAGTGGAGGGGAGCTAGACGGCAGTATAGTATGCGTGTCGCAAATGGGTATATACCTTCTTTAGTAATAGATTATGAATAGTAATATATTATTCCGGCCTGTGACTGCGTAGTTAAGCTTGACCAAAAATGTCAAGAGGCAGAAGTGAACACCGCTATGCCTGTTAATAAGCATAGACTAAAAAAAGTAATAGCTGCTTCGTCTTCTTCTGAAAATGTGTTGAAAATTAAAACGGTAATTGTTGTTTATTTGTAAACACGAATCTCTAGAGAATACAAATCTAATTTCATACACGAGTAAATATTTGTTTAATTAGAGTATTGTATCAACAATTTAATAAGACGCACAATTATTCAGGTTTTTTTTTTAAATAAAATATAATTAATTTCAATATAAATTTCAAAACGAGTCACGTCTGTTGCCGTTTTTCTTAATATTAATTTAATTTTTTTTTTCTCGTTTATATTTTTATTTTAATGAGAGTCCCAAATAAAGGGTCACTAGGGTAACGATACTAGTGGCACTTCTGAGACGGAAATGTAACAAAACCCTTATTTATTTACTTTTATTTTTTTATGCTTAATAGACAAACGTTTGACCGCACCCTTCCTGATGTTAAGCATTGGTGCGGTCTAAGAAGAAGCACGCTTGCCTATGAGGTACCTATTTACCCTTAATTTGAAGAGGCCCGTATTGCACTAACCGGTCCAGTTTCGCAGTACGCACGAGGAACGTGTTGTCGAAACGCCTCGTACGTACTTTAGAAACTTGGACCATGAATAGATGGTACCTCTCCAGGTGTCTGGACGTCCGATGAAAGAAAGGGGGACGAGAATTTAATTGACTGAGAAATGAAAGTGGTCTCGCGCCTTATAGCCTTACAAAAATGATGTTGCCTACGTAGATTTGGCCTAGCGCCTGCTCAGTACAGACTTAAATACAGTTGTAAACTAAGGTTATCTTACTGATAGCACCGCAGTGAGCACTACAAGTGCAATAAAGTAATATAAGAAAAACCCTTAAAGTCTTAGGCACTTAAGGAACCTCATATAGTTAGTTACGTTTCTAAAAATATCCTAAGAAAGCGAAATTAGTTGTTTTTGTGTAATGAAATACTAATTAAAGCCGCCTTATATTCGAGAAAGGATATAATTACATACCCTACAACTAGTGAAATAAAAATTATGAGGTATTCAATGTACAGGTTGTAAAAGGACAGCGGGCAATCCCTTAAACCATGTAACACATGGTTTAACTACCAATACTGAAACGATATTGAACGGGATTTTTTATTATTATTAGCTTTTTAAGGCGTGACAATTGTAGTAGTAGTAGTAAAGATGCAATGTAATAAAACATCGATAAGGCTAGCGCGTTTGGCCGTCTATCAACTGTGAGTTGAATGACACCACCTGTATATCAATCCTTGCATTTACATTGCTTGTTTTTGATATTTAGATGTTTTGTGTTCGTTTAACAAATAATAGTACCATAATGTTATGTAGTTGATATTAAACCAATAAATGTAAAAAATCTCAAAAACAAAAAATAAATAAAATAGTAAATGCCTCTTTTTTGCACCCTGTATTTTCCCAAATAAAAGTTATTAACCGGATTAGAACTACTCCTATATAGAATGTATAGTAGCGGTTAGAATTAATTCACCGAACCGCGCTGTTGCTACGGGCAAATAAAAATACTTGAGTAGGATAAGGATGAGTTTGTCGGTACTTGTAAGAGTGATATACAAGTTATATAACTTCGATAATTTAGTTTTTCTTTTAATAAATTACTAGATTTCGTCAGAAGTCTATATAGAAGATTATTGCCGTTATCACGATGACAACAAAGTTTTCTTTTTTATTCTAGCTACAAATTTTAAAAAAGCCAAAAGTTATGTATTTTTTTTATATACCTGTACAATTATAAACTAGTGTTTATATCTCAGGCACATAGCGATCAAAGTACATATTACATAGAATGATACCGATCAGAATTTAGGGAGATTTGAACACAGTTCTCATCAATCGTGAGTTCACGCCGCCTACCGCTAGACCACGGCCACTCTAAGCTTAATATAAAATTATTTTCTTCCAAACAGAAACTTTCTCTTTGAAATGTTTATTTAAAATACTGGTCGTATTATTGTTTTGCAGAATAATGAAAGCCAACCCTTTCACTGAAATGTCTCCCTGAAACTGTAATTATACGAAATTGAGAGATTTCACTTTAGAAATGTGCAAATTGAATTTATATTTTTATTTGTTCGTGACAAAACTCCGCCTTATGTTAAACTTTAGTGCGGTTCATGAACCGAAACAACTGCAACCACAGGAAAATTTTTGCAGGCATCGACACCTCCGCCAGTCCGACCTTAGGAGTCGAACGCACGTTGATCAATTAAGCACACTTATCTCGTTATACCTGGCAACTTTCAAACTGATCCCGAAATCCGGTCTACCTAGGCCGGTAATAACCATTCCTAAAAGTCAACATTTCTCTATTGTATATTTTTCTATTCAACGTTCATCATATTTTAATAATGGTCTTAATTTATATTTCTAAAATACATTCAAATTAACTCGTATCTATAGCAGTTAACTAGTAAACAGATACAACTAATTTATTATTAAAAAAATATTAATAATAATAACTTTTACTTTTCAAAAAGACTTAATACTAGGATAGGCTAATACATACCTCTAAAGGAATAACAATAAAAGTAACCATCATATCGGCTACAACTAAATGTGTCATTAACAAATTCACTCTTGATTTTCGTCTTCGAGATCTGACGAGAGATGAAAACACAGCCACATTTCCAACAGCGCCTATTACCAATAATGTACTATACATTCCCACAACAAAGCCCTGTTCTATAGCTGGTACTGTCACATCAACTCCCTCGGTACTGTTGGTTGGCTGGTGCGACTCAATCTCGAAATAGTCCCAAAACTTCTTATCTAGATCGGATAATGTTGTGGACTGTGTCGTAGATGACTGCAGCATTTTGAATTTTTCATTTTAATTGTTTATTCTCAACTCTAACTATGCAACGAACACTACAATTCACTTAAATATTTCAGCACTTTAATTTAAAATTTTACATCTCAAAAGTAGTATAACACAAACAAAATTCTACACTAATTAAATCCTATATTACATACGGCATACCATTAAATATAAACATTACGTGAAGAACTTGTAAAAATCACGTATACATCGCTCGTAGCAATTAAGTTACGAAAGTCGAAACGCTACGAGAGCTGCGTGGCGACACGTGCGGGTAGCGTAACGCGAAAGGCGATTGTGATGAAAATCTCAGTCTGAGTACAAATGTCCGCGAATGTTCTAATGCGCCCAAAGGTATATTGCTATTAAATATTAATAATATAAATTTAATATTTTTTATTATTATTATTTTTTATTTACATATTACAATTTTTTGTTTATTGCTGTTTAGGCTAGCAAATAAAAATCCCCAATTTAAAAAAAAAATCTATTTCTTTCTTGTTACAAAATTATAATAGGTAAGTTTATAGAAATTATAGCTTATAAACCAAAAAGAACAAAAAAAGGCAAAACGATTCTAAAAATTCGTTAACATCGAAATAATAAACTAAACAACAAAAATAGTAATATTTGCAATTTAGAAATAAGCATCGATAGAGGCTAATTAATTAAATAAATAAAAAGTTTATTTGAAATATTATATAATTTATGACTGCACAAGTTCTGTTGGGCCCTGGAACCTGTACTAGTCTACTGATTATATTACAGTTATTTTGTATTTTTTTTTTTATATTTTATCAGCGCCTTCTCCTTTTTAATAACTTTTGCTCTTATTTATGCTTACCTAATAATAAATAGAACTAAGTATAACATTATGTAAAGTGGAGTTTTGAATAACGACATTCGCACGTACATAATAATTAAGACGGACACTAATTTAGTAATTTCCATCTGACTGAAATAATAATAGAAAAAAAAACTAGTGTTCGCCTTTGTTATGATAATGAGATTTAAAAAATATTTTAGAATAATTTCCCCAGAAAAGGATAATTTTATTTGAATGTTTCTTAAACGAATTTTAACGTGTGTGCACTGATCAACCTGTATGGTACACATTCATCTTCTCAATCCGGCATAGCGGTGGCGACTGCTGCCTACAGATTTTTTCTGTCATAGCAATTACTATAGCAGCAACTATAGTTGTAGTAGTCGATACAGTATAAAACATAATTCGTATCACTAAAAGCACACTGGACTGGACTTCTCCCTCTACATACTTTTTTGCCTCGACCATATCGATTACTCTCCTCATGCACTTCGTTTCTGAGCAGTAGATTAATCTGGCTGTGAAAGATCTTCCAGAGCGCTTCCTTTCGACACTGGCATTCGCTTTTGTAAGACAAAACTGTTTACTTATTTATTTTATTATTTCATTGTTTAAAAGGAAGAAGTTTGTAAAAAGTTAATCCACCTTTTAAACTCACGACGTACAAAATACAAAAACAAGACAACAATAAGTCTAAACAATACCTGCTTTTATTACAGTTAATACATTTTCTTATACATTATTTTAAAGTAAAATTATAATAGAAAGTTTATAAACTCTAGAACAGTGGTTCTCAACCTTCTTTTTAATGCGGCACACTTTTCACGATTTAAAAATTTGGCGGCACACAAAGAAAAAGATAAGTTTAATAACACACTGCGTAAAATAGTTTATGGTAATAATTTTAAATGTGCTAAATAAAATAATATGTACTACAATAAAAACATTTAGTGTAACATACTTTTTAGTGCCTTGTGTTTTATTTAGAAGTCGGTTCAATTTTTTTCAGAAATGTTTTTATTTTGTAATTTTTAGTGGTAACTGTAGATTGATTGTATGGATAACATTCTAAACGCGCTGTTCAAATAAAATGTGATGAGTAGCAGGCTTATAGACAGACACTCTCGAATCCTATCCGATAAAAAATGAATCATTAAAATCAATCGAAACATCCCCTAATTTTCCGCCCTTAGAGATGGAATATTTTATTCCTTAAATGAGATCAATCCCGAGACGTACTTTATCAAACAAAAAAAGAATCATCAAAATCGGTTAACTCATGGCGAAATATCCCCTAATTTTCCACCCTTAAAGGTGGAATATTTTATTCCTTAAATGGGACCAATCCCGAGACGTACTTTATCAAACAAAAAAAGAATCATCAAAATCGGTTCACTAATGGCGAAATATCCCCTAATTTTCCACCCTTAAAGGTGGAATATTTTATTCCTTAAATGGGATCAATCCCGAGACGTACTTTATCAAACAAAAAAAGAATCATCAAAAACGGTTCACTAATGGCAAAATATCCCCTAATTTTCCACCCTTAAAGGTGGAATATTTTATTCCTTAAATGGGACCAATCCCGAGACGTACTTTATCAAACAAAAAAAGAATAATCAAAATCGGTTCACTAATGGCGAAATATCCCTTAATTTTCCACCCTTAAAGGTGGAATATTTTATTTTTTAAATGGGACCAATCCCGAGACGTACTTTATCAAACAAAAAAAAGATTCATCAAAATTGGTTCACAAACGGCGAAACATCCCCTAATTTTCCACCCTTAAGGATGGAATATTTTCTTCAAATTCAAAATTGACTAATTACGAGACATACTTTATCCAACAAAAGAAAAATCATCGAAATCGGTTCACAAACAGCGCAACATCCCCTAATTTTCCACCCTTAAAGACGGAATATTTTCTTCAAATTGAAACGGGACCAATGCGGACATATACTCTATCCAACAAAAAAAGAATCATCAAAATCGGTCCACAAACGGCGGAGATATAAGGGAACATCGCCACAAAAAAAAAAAAATACACGACGAATAGATAACCTCCTTTTGAAGTCGGTTAAAAATAACAGTACGTTTATTAAGGGATTAATTACAAGTTAATAATAAGAATACTTGTAATGCAATTTTTTTTTCTTTAAATCATATTATTTAATAATATTAACATAATTATATTGTCTAAAATTTGGCGGCACACTTTTAGAATTTTGCGGCACACAAAAGTGCCGCGGCACAGTGGTTGAGAATCACTGCTCTAGAATGATAAATCTTTTAATAAATGCAGTAATTATCAAGTGTAAACAAAGACACGCAACGAACTTCGTCATTAAAGTTACAATATCCCCAAGTCGCGATAAAGTTTTCACTTCAAACTCTGTATACCATTTATATTAAAAATGTTTCTCGTATTGCAACTAAAAAAAATCTAATATTTTAATAATTATTCTTTCAAACTCAAACAATTTTTGTAATAGAATTGGTTAGGTATTATTAATTTTTGAAATTTTAAATGCTATATTTGTTTTATTAATAAATTATGATAACAATTTAATATAATAGAATAGAATATAAAATATTTAGAAAAAAATAACAAACAAACAGTCTGAGCGGAGGTGGGATTTATATTCTATTTTCATTATAGTTTAAACCGAAACAAATATTGACAAAACTTTTACCTTTTGTTCAGAAGTCTAGATAAATAAGGTTGTAAAAATAAATTATCACTTACACAAAATTACTTGAAAATTATTACATGAACGATCTCGATCTATGTATCAAGAAGAAATTCGAGCTCAGTGTGGCGTAAAATTACAAGAGTTCCTTATACCTACATAGACATAAGCCTTTTATTGAGAATTGTTTCGTGTGTAGATAGATACATTAAGTAATGGATCTATTTCTAAGCTGGATTTCGTAGTAATTAATCTATTTTGCAACTAATTCACAGAGATAGGTAGCGGACATGTTTCGTCACCTTCCTAATCCTTCCACATCTCTTGCATTTCCTTTACCTCCTTCATGTTATCTCTTTGACAGGGCTAAGTTTGCGAGCGGAACTTTTTTTAAAGATACATCAAATACGGGGTGTATCTTAGAAGCCAATTTAAACAAATGAAAAACAGGGATTGAAGTGTTAGTACGGCAGTTACAGTCGTACTCGTATATCGGAATTAATACTGCAAAGTAATGCGTCTGCCCCTGCCGTGATGGAGGTGCTAATGAAGAGAGAAGGCTAATGGTGACGGTGACGAATACACTCTCCAGCAAGCAAGCGCAAACGTTCATTTAAAAAAATTTATCCAACTATTATACAGGACCCAATTTAAAAAAAAAAAAACAAATAATATGTAAATACTTTTTACGTAACATATATCAATGAAAAGAAATTTTCGCGAATCTATTGTGTAAATATGAATGGAAAATACAACTCACCATAGATATTAGATATGTTAGATATCTTTAATAATAGGATGCCAAAACGAGTCGATGCAATAAAATATTCAATACGCGTAATCACTACAGATGAAAATGATATAGCATTTATAATTATAACAAGCAGTCGAATCGTGACGTTGCGCGCCTGAATATGAATTATAAATAATAATAAAACTTTATAAAATGCAAATACACTCATGGTCACAACTATTTATACTATATCTCTTACGATTTACATTTTACAGTTTCACTTTCGAAACTGGTGGTACTACCCCAGGATGGCAGACTGGGCTAATAACGATCATCGCTTTGGGTACTACTCTTTTAATTAATGCCTATATTATACCAAGATGGAATGGCAGCAGTTAATGTAACATAATCATATGGCTATAATAAAAAGGGCGCAAGTACTGACACTGTATCGTACTGTGCCCGTATACGAAATGGCGTGTAAATCAATAAAGAATTCATACAATATATTATAATAATATAAACATCAACGGAATAACAATTACGCTAGGTAAATAAAAAAAAAATTGATAAATATCAATCACAAAATTAATGTTTGAAAACGAATCTCTCGACCTCAATTCCAGTGATTTTGGATTAAAATTTTACCTCAAACGAGCTCGAAACATTGATTAAGATTCAATAAATTAATTTAGGAAACCGACAAAGAAAGAATCCTTTTAAAAGGGATCAAAAGAACGAAATACTTTCTTTTATTTAGTTTTGCTTCTACTGATCTTTTAAAAACCAATAAATTGCAATAAAAGTCTCACGGTTAACGGTTAATTCTAATAAAAACGATATTATACCTTTTTTTAAAGGGAACGCTACAGTGTAGCCACGGGCAAGCGAGTGGTCAAACTGAGACGGGCGACGCGACCGGACCGCTTACCTTGCTTTCACCAAAATGTACGAGTGATGCGGTTAGGCTACATTTAATCCGCTTTGACCAGACCGTTAACAAGCTACATTTTCGTCTACCTGAAGTAAATATTTTGAACAATCTAAATGTTCAGGTAAATTCAACTTTAGGTCAATGTAATTAAGACAAATAATTATAAATTCGAAATTGATTTTTTTATAGTAGCGCACCGTATGACCGCACTCTGATGTAAAGCTAGAGTCCGGTCCATGATCGAAAACAACTACTACAGAGAAATGTCTTTTAGCAAACAGTCGCCTCCAATGTCGGTTTGAGAGAACGAATGCGCACCATTCAACGACAGGGCACACTTCTTTCGTTATACCCGGTTACTTCAATGCTGAAAATCAACTACGTCACTTCACGGCTGTCTCAGGAGTAATTAATTGTTCGATATTATTCACCTCTTGCTTTGTTTAAGCAAGAATGTTCCTTTTACATTTAGACAATAACAGTCAATTTCTTATCTATATCTAATCAAAATACCTAATTAAAACGTATTATCTACTCGATAATAGATACCCTACGTTATTAAACATTATCATTTTTATTTCTAAAGAAATTAACGTGATTTGTGTACAATTTATAGTGAAAATACTGTTATTGTCCTACTTTTTGAAAAAGGTATTATAATTTAATTTTGCATTTATGTAATTTTTTAATTTACAAAGTTAGGATTAATTAATAAGTTATTTTAGTGATATATGGCGATTATTAACGAGGAAATTACAAATTAATATTGAAGGATATTTTGTAACAAATACGTATATTTAGATAATTTAATTTGCTATCAAAAGAGAAAATCGGAGTCTTCTTATAATACGAAAATTCTAATTTAATTTCCAATTAAAGATCTAAATGAGAAAGATATCTTGCTTGTTTTAAAAATACATACTTGTAAACATAATAAATAAATTTGAACCGAAAAAGATAATGAAAAGTTAGAAATATCCAAAAGGAAAATTGTGTTTCTACTAAAATGTATTATACCACTTACTCTTCCCGGCTTAGTCAAATATATATGATTTAGTAAGGAAGAATGTCTGGATTCCTTACATAATCTTTTTATTTTCCGGATACTTTTACATAGTTTTCCCAAATTCCTTCAATACGGTCTTTGTCACTCGTAGGTCCCGGGTACCCACTATTCCTAGTCGAAACAAATACATATTTGTATTATATGTTTTTTTTTATTATAGCTCGGCATGTGACAACACTCCGCCTGATGTAAAGCTGGAGTGCGGTCCATGAATGGAAACAACTGCTACTACAGAGAAACCTGTGCGGGTAGCAGTCGGCTCCACTATGCCGGCTTGAGGAGACGAGCATGTACCATCTTAGATTGACAGTGCACACTCCTCTCGTTATACCTGGCTACTTTCAAACTATTCCCGAAACGCGACAAAGTCACTTCACGGGTGTTACATTCGAAAGTGGTAGTACTACCCCAGGACGGCAGACTGGACACATAACCATCATCAGTCTGCCTACCACTCTTAAATTAAGAGTGATCTCGTTAGTTTGTTGTCCTCGTCCTATAGCATTAAGAATATCAGGTTTGAATCATATTTGTATCATATTGTATCATAGTTTGATTTTTTATTATTATTTTTCAATAACATGCCTAAAGAAACAAATTACCTACTATGGCTTCGTATAATTGAGCACACACAGTTGGGCTACTACTATTAGGATGCGAAAAGAGGGTGGTGGGTTTATTTTTTCACAAAATTATTAGGACTTTGTAGATGAGCCCCGCTGCGCCGCCACGCAATGTTCAAACGCAGCTCCATAACTTAGCTTATTTATATAGTCACGTGTTATTGTTAATGTTTCAGATGAGAAATAAACCAAAAGAATGTTGCCTTACGTAAAGAAAGAAGAATTAGAAAATAATCGTCCGGAATCACCATCATTTTACAAGAAACAAGAGAAAAGTAAGAAACTTGAAATATTTGAAAATGACGTGTTTACTAATTATTTAAATGTCTTATCTTATAATATGACATTCGAATACTTTATTACTCATTACTAAATCTATATCGACTAATTAATTTGTCATTTTCAGAGGTGAATTGGAGAGACAGAATATTATTAAATCGGGAATCAAAAGTAATATTTGTGTTGATTCTAGTAGCTGTGATATCTCCTTTGCTACTATATTACTATGTCGTATCTAAAGCTATCGATCAACCACCACGAGATGGATTCTCATTTGGTACATGTCTCATACCAAGATCATCCAGAATACCATGTGGATTGGGAAACATGCCACGAGAACAATGCCATCCTGAATGTTGTTACGATTTAAGAATTAATTATTGCTTTCATAGATTACCTTCTAGATTTTCGTACATATCTATTAGACCATGGGATGAAGATGTTAATTTAACACCAAGACATCAAAATGTACCTTTCTCCGGACAGCAGAGTGTACAAAATATACGAATCTCGGCTAATGAGATTTCAGCTACACATTTAGGTTTGACATTGTACGATTCACAGAGAATTCCACCTATAACCGGTGCACGTTTATCTCAGACCGATTACACATACGAAATAACCGTACCGGAAGTTTTAATTGAAGTGTTCGGTCCCAACGGACTCATTTTCACAACTACACGAGGACCGTTAATAGCTTCCGAAAACATATGGGAAATAGCATTAAAACTTACGAATGAAACCATGTTCGGATTAGGAGAAATACCGTTGACTAACAATACTGTTAAAGTGATTTATAGTAATGAAGAAAGATCGGATTCGATTCCATTAATATACGCAAAATCGAACGGATCATATCATGGATTCTTAATAGACAATCATACACCGACCGAGGTCAAGATTTTAGATAATAATCAAATACTTATTCGTTCAATAGCGTTGGATAGTTTAAAGTTCCATATATTTACTGGACCAGAACCTGTTGATATTATGAGAGATGTTAAAAAGCTCATCGGTTTTGAGAATCAATTGGAATATTGGATGTTAGGAACACATGTTTGTCGGTGAGCACACCTTTTTTATGTATGCATCTGTTTACCGACTTAAAAATAAAAATCTGTCTGGTTTTAAAGTTATTGACGTTTAAATTTTAAGTAAATTAAGCGAGGTGAAATAGTACCCTTTGATGGTTGGCCGCATTGCATCAATTCGCAGTTTGTGTCGCCGATCTTTTTAAATTTCTTTGTGTGAATAGTCACTGCTAAAATTTCAGAAAAAATAAAAACAACAAATCATGCCAATTGACCCTGTTATTGCTTGCATAATATTTATGATTTGTTTTCTTTTTATTAAGACGGTAAAGTTATAAATAACTTAAACAATTAATTATTATTTATCAATTTTATATCGATGTAGCTAATTTTATTAATGCAATTTTCAGTGAAGTCGCTACAACAATGGAAGAAGGACTGGAAGATTTAGAAAAGTTCTTAGATGAAGCAACTAGTGAGCAAATGCTTTTTGAATCCCATTGTGGGATAACACCAATAGTTTTCAATACAAATTGTGATATAGACGATATCGGACTTATTGATAAAGCTAGTCAACTCCTTGAGAATTATAATAAAAAATTTGTTCCACATGTGTCGCCTTATGTAAGTACGCAGAGATTATAAGATGAGTCAACTAGGTTAAAACAGAGGAAGATACGGTACGTTCCGGAGATTCACTAATGACACAGAACTATACCCGACTACGCCAGGCTGCAACGCGAGGGAGACGGAATGCTGTCACTCGTTTATGTACGTTTGTAAAAGTATGTCAGTTAGACCTAGTTTGCCTGCATAACGTATCGGCTTTTTTTTGTTTGTTACAAGAGACTAAATAACAGCTTTCATACCTGGTTCATTACGTCAAACATAAATAATAGGATAATGTTATACGTATACAATAAGAATAACTTCATTATTTACATAAGAGCATATTAGAAAGCATTTAATAACTTTATTTTTCCTTGTATTACAGATACAAATTATTAACAACACAATAGAGACTTCGTCAAAGGAAAGAGAAAGTCTTTGTCCAAATCTTAAAGAAAATTTCCAATATATTTTTATCAAAAATCAATCGAAAAGTATATACGTCGGTACAGTGGACAACATTGAGGTTATTTATCCAGATTATGAATATGCGAATGAAGACTTCTTAAAACAAATATGGCCGTTAAATATTAATGTAGACGGGGTCGTGTTACAAAATAATTGGCCATTGGATCAATCGATAAAATTGTTAAATGAAACTTATTTAGAGCTGCCCTATTTTAGCCAGGTAATATAACAAGAGGTTAACAGACCACACTCGTTTGAGTGGAAGTTATTGCGGGCTGCGGATATCTATCTGTGGTAGCAGTTACCTTCGCTCACAGACCGCACTCTAGACTAGCAACCGGACAACCATAAAAAAAATATATAAAAATTTAATAGAAAAAAGCTTTTAATATATAGAATGGAGGAATTTCGACACGGTCGCGTAAGGCTGTGATTTTTCTCTATTTAATTTTAATCATAATTTATTAATAACGAATTCAGCATTTTAATATGCCATAATGAATTTTAAAAATTATATTAACACTTATTATTATTATTTTTAAAATTCATTTATTCACTATATTTATAATTTATAAAATAGAATAATTTTGTCCTTCTCAAAGCCCACACGGGCTTATTTAATATCATTACCAGTAGAATAATACAAAGCTTTTCTCTTTTAGAATTTTGAAAACGCCTTCGAAAACACATTACTATGGAATAACATACGTGGTAATAATAGTAATGAAATTTATATGTATACACATAATAAATACGGAAATAACTTCGCTAAAGCCGTTATAAATATTACGGAAAATTTACCAGTTTTCACCACAAGCCAATGGATGAATGGAGATATTGTACTAAACAGACAAGAAGTAAATACGTCATGGGCAAGTCTACGCAGGGAATTGGTTAAAGCATCTCTAAGTGGCATATCAGGCCATTGGTTTATATCCACACCTATTTGCGGAGATATGGAAGATTTTGACCAAGAACTACATACAAGTTTATGTATAAAATGGTATATGGCTGCCACATATCTTCCACTAATAAAAATTTACTCAAAAACAAACCTAAGAGATCCTATGGCATTTTCTGGTATTAACAGAATGCATATACTTCAAGCTCTGAAGACTAGACTCAGTTTATTACCATACTTTTATACTATTCTTCAATCAGGTCCGTTATTAAGACCTATGTTTTATCAATTTCCGTATTCTGAAAGTTTGACGAACTTGACTACACAATTTAGTGTAGGGGATGATCTACTAATTGTTCCTAATTTGTTACCGAGGCAAACTCATGTACATGTATGGATGCCACCGGGAGATTGGTATGAATTGTGGAGTGGATTAAAATTAGAAGCCCAAGAAGGGGATCCTGTTAGTATGACCACAACACAAGCGGACTTCCTAGTTTTAATACAAGCTGGAAAAATACTTTTGTTACAAAAGGTGCGTAGTAAATTATTTTTTATTTGGGAGTTTCAACCGGGAACTAATAGCGTTACAAGTTACAATAACATCCGTTATTATTTAAATCGATACCAAAAAATACCGATATTAGATAACGTTACCCCGTCATCGGGGTGAAAAGCAAGTCATAAGAAATAAATAAACAAAAATTAACGTTGTTAGTATCGGACACGTTATTTATTTTGTAGTAAGTGCACTGTCAATCTAGATGGTGCACACTCGTCTCAAGCCGGCATGGCGGAGGCGACTGCTGCATGTAGAGATTTCTCTGTAGTAGCAATTGTTTACGTTTATAGACCGCATTGTGGTCATATGCCGAGCTACAATAAAAAAAGATATAACGAGAATAATCTGGTAATCGATACTTTTATACCAGTATTTCAGTCCCACCAACCATCATGTTTTTTTAATTACAGGAAGACAAGCAAAGTCTACAAGATACGCGTAGATTATCAAAATTCTCAGCGATTATAGCTTTGAAGTGTGGTTTAAAAGATGAAGGTGTTCCAATAGACGATACTAATAATACTGCCAATTGTCATGCCGCAGGAAAGTTGTTTATAGCAAAAGATACGTATTTAATAGTAAAATCTGATGAAGAAAATTTAACCATAACTGTCGAAGGAAATAATTTGAGTGCTCTATGTGATCCAGTTCACGGTGTCTGGGCGAATAAATTAACAGAAATCAATATCTATGGCCTTAAACAATTATTAAATAATTATGATAATTCGTTACGTGTGAATACGGATATAAATTTATGTGATCTTCAAAATGATGAGAAAATAATATTTAACTTTATTAATGGTTAGGCGGGTGTGATAAATTGAAGGAAATAAGGTTGCATAAATTATGTAAATGTAATAAATTAGAAGTAAAAAACCAAAAGGAGCAATTTATTCACTTTTAAGATTTTAATAACGCTGAAAATAACTCTAATTATAAATAAAACATCCAGTAAATATTGTATTGCCTAGATTGTAAGATATACAAAGATATAAAAAATAGATTAACTTACTGCAATTGGCAGTCTTATCACTAAAAGCAATTTCTTCCAGACAACCAATTGTTGTTAGATAAATTGTAAGGAAAAGAGAAAAAGCGGGTGATGCAGTTAGGAATTGTACATTCTACCTGAGTAGGAGTTTACATTTACGCCATGACAGCGTAACGCGTGATCTCTCCACCAATAGAATTTGAGATCGGCCGTGGTCTAGCGGTAAAACGCGTGAACTCACCATCGATGAGACGCGTGTTCGAACCTTGCTAAAGCTGACCGGTACTTATGTAACTTTGATATATGTACTTTAGGCACTATTAAAGAGTAATAGGCAGACTGATGATGGTTATTAGAGTGCCGTCCTGGGGTAGTACCACCACTTTCGAATGGAGCACCTTTCGAAGTTTCGGGAGCAGTTTGAAAGTAGCCGGGTATAGCGAGAGGAGTGTGCACTGTCAATCTAGATGGTGCATACGCGTCTCCTCAGGCCGACATAGCTGAGGCGACTGCTGCCCGTAGAGATTTATCTGTAGTAGCAGTTGTTTCCGTTCATGGACAGCACTCTAGATTTACATCAGGCGGAGTGTTGTCATATGCCGTACCACAATAAAAAAATCGTAAATTATTTAGGTAAATATGATCAGACATCGAACTAATAACAAAAATAAATATCTACTTATTGACAAAAATAATAAGAAAACATTCTCCGATACCCAATGAATTAAGCATAAATAAAAAATAGGACAAGACGACTCAAGTTTAATTAAAACCATTATTATGAGATCTAAATAAAAGAAGTAAGTATTCTAACATTTTTGTTTACAGTTGTAGAGGCAGATTTTTTTAACTCAATGAAACTATATTTAATTAAATTTTACTTTCATTAATTACAAATCTACGAGTACTTAGTTTTGTGGGAAAAGCAAAATGTTTAATCCGGACTAACGCGTAATTCCCAAAGGAGAAATAAAAGTTACGAAAACTTCCTGATCTTGCTTTCTGAGCGCGTATAACTAACTCACTTTTAAGGACATTTATTCCAAGCCTATTTTGTTTAATCAGTTTCTTTTTCCCACCTAAAAAAGGCTTACTTGGCTTAATTTTTCATGAAAAGCGTCGGTTAAATTGTAACGAAAAATAAAAGAAATTGTTACACAGGGCTCTCTTTTAAATACAAAAATGTTAAGCATTTATTTACCAACGCGACGTAACATAGCTAACAAAAGCATACCCACAGAAAAACCCTGGAACGAAGAGATATTTTTATGGAGGAAAAATAAACATTCACATTTTCCAGCCATCTTTGACAATGTTTTTATATAGTGACTCGGCTTTTTATGTGATCACAATCCGTCTAATGATAAAACAACTGCTCGCGCCGCTAACAACGCTATATTGGTTTGAGAAGACGAAGCACGCGCCATCAACACACTCCTCTCATACACTGCTTCTTCTAAGCTGATCCCGAAGTACAACTAGGTCACTTCGAGCTTAGCCTTGCCAGCTTAGTGAAATGCTTCTACACACTACGCTTGAACACTTCCATGTCTTGCTTGAAGGAAAGACGTGACTGGGAAGGTCGTTCCACAATTTAATGGAACGACAGGAAAAGAACGGCTCGAACCTTCGTGTTCGTAACAATGTAGCGATGCATGCGCTCGATATATATTAAGGTCGAATTGCACCACATGATTGGTTTGCTTCAAAAAAACCTGTCAGTTTTGACGTTAACTTTAACGCTAACCGTAATCAGCGAATTTTGACTAGTTAAAGTTATAGTAATAGTTAAACCAATGGCACTAACGTCATGTGTATAAAAATAAACCAAATATATTTTTCTATTAATTTTTCGGGAACGTATTCCGAATTACATCACCCTTTTATCGATAACGATATAAATTTACACGATGGTGCAACGTGTGTGGAGTAAACGTAAACGTAACCGTTAAAGTCATCGTAAAATGTAACAGTCAAAGTAACTTTAACGGGCGTTTTGGTGCAATTGGACCTAAGTGCAACCATAATTTTCCTTCTATGTACATGTAACTACAGCCTTAACCTTAACAAATGACTATTACTTAATCCTGGAATATTTATAAAAGTCAGTAAACAAGAAACTCGTAAAACTAATAAAATTATCTCATGAAACAAAGATCAAATCGAGTGATGCAATAAATTATATACAAATAATTCTACTTGATAAAATTAAGTTCGAGAATGACGAACATAATAGAACTCTGACCTCTGATAGCTACATGATAATAACTATTATTTAATTATGTTTACATTGACTTCATGTTATAAACGAAGCCACTTCATTCTATTAGGAACTGTGACAGGTGAAGCATCTGTTCACGCTTCACAGTAACACCCTCATGACATCTGACCGAGAGGAGACCAAACAGGCCTCAGAAGAAAAGCGAAATCACTTCAACAATCCAGGTTCAAGAATGCCGAACATCAAGGTCTTCACTGGGAGCTCCCATCCGGAAATCGCTAAGAAAATAGTGGGAAGACTCGGTATCGAACTCGGAAAGGCTACTACAAAATACTTCAGTAACGATGAAACAAGCGTGGAAATTGGAGAATCTGTTCGCGGTGAAGATGTTTATATAGTTCAGAGTGGATGCGGCGATATCAACGATAATCTTATGGAAATGTTTATCATGATCAACACTTGTAAGATTGCATCAGCATCTCGTGTGACAGCTGTTATTCCTTGCTTCCCGTATTCACGACAAGATAAAAAAGACAAGAGCAGGGCACCGATTACCGCTAAATTGCTAGCTAATCTTATCTCAGTCGCAGGAGCGGATCATGTAATCACTGTAGATTTACATGCGTCACAAATCCAAGGTTTCTTTAACATCCCAGTCGACAATCTATATGCTGAACCAGCTATTACCAAATGGGTTAAAGAACATGTCCCCGATTGGAAGGATAGCGTTATGGTATCACCAGATGCGGCCGGCGTGAAGAGAATGACAGCTGTAGCTGATAGATTGGATATTGACTTTGCTATTATCCATAAAGAGAGAAAGAAGAACAGTGATCACGAGACTGCCGTGCTTGTTGGAGATGTGAAGAATAGAGTGGCTATTATGGTAGATGACTTAGCAGATACATGTGACACAATATGCCTAGGAGCTGAGAAGTTACTCGAATCTGGAGCAAAAAAGGTGTACGCGATCGTAACACACGGCGTGCTCTCCGGAAGTGCAGTTGATAGGATAAATGAATCCGGTCTAGAAGCTTTAGTCGTGACCAATACGATTCCACAGGAAGCTCATATGAAATTATCGTCCAAAATTCAAACTATAGACATTTCCGTAATGCTAGCGGAAGCTATCCGCCGAACTCATTACGCCGAGTCCGTATCATATCTATTCACAAATGTTCCGTACTAAAAGTTAACGGTAAGTAGAGTTGTCAGACGTCCGGACACAAAAAACTTCGAGACTTTTTCTCATGCATTGTTTAAGGTTATTATTAAATGCTTTATTGATTGATGATATCTGTTTTTATGTAATTAAACATTGTCTGTTGATTAGTAAACGATGTGTTGCTAAAACTGAAAATATTATTTTAGAATATTGTATTGTTGGCAAACTATCAGGTCCATTTGCATCGAAAGGCCCGTTAAAGTTACTTTAACTATTACTTTTTACCGTGACGTAACCGTTAAATTTTAATTTAATATAAGTTTAATTTTAAAAGGGTGGCGATCCCGAAAAAATAATAGAAAAACGTATTTTTTTCATACATTTGACGTTGGTGACGATTATTTTAAGTTTAACCGGCCAAGATTTGCTGGTTAGGTTAGCGTTAAAGTAAGCGTCTAAAATGACAGGCGCGACGATAGTGCAGCGCGTGTAGAGTTAATGCAAACGTTTAACGGTTACGTCGCCGTACAAGCAATAGTTAAAGTAACTTTAAAGAGCCTTTTGGTGTAAATGGACCTTAGACATCGAGTTGGGCAAAAAATTGGCATTGTCTCATACTTCTCAGCTCGGACGATTATTTTCTAAATACTTCAGCGCCAGGTTTGCCGATTGTGCCTACGTTTATTTAAACTTTTACATTTAGACTATATTAGCTTTATACAATAAACGACTAATAACGTTATTTTTATCGAATAAGTGATTAAACAATGTACTTACCTAACAACGTAATGTATGACAGTGTCATTATCAAGTATCAAGCAAGATAAAATTACGTTTACCTGTAATTAAATCGTGCTTTTAAGCTCCAAGTTCACTTGAAGAAAAACACAAGATGAAGTTAGTGTCCAATTCTCTTTCAAAATGCTAAATTCTTATTATTACGTGTCTAACTTGATAAAATGTGGTTTCCATATAAACGTGAAAAAAGTATATATATACTTCAGTTTTTTTTATAAGATATAACTCATGTCCTGTAGGATACAATCATCGAGCACCTTGCCAAATTTTATAACATTTAGGCATAGCAAACAGAGTAACTTTCACATTTATATATTAAGTAGACATAGATAATTATAAAAAATAAAACTCTTGCGACAAAATCACAGTTTTTTTTATTCATTATCTAAAAAGAAATGCAAAGAATTTTAAACTTTACACTCTGGTATAACTTCTAGGGCTACCATATGAATAACGTTAATGAGAAATGATTGAATACAAAAAACTTTACACATAAAACATTCTCTATAAGTCTTATAAAGTCTCTCACATACGCCCAATCACGTCCGAACTGTAGCACTTAACTTATTGAAGACACACATACATTTATGCAAGGTATCACGCACACATTAACAGCTTCATTACGTAACTATGGAATCTTCTCGAATTTAAAACTAGACTTTATTTATATTCACTTTAAGATTAATTTTGAATGCACGTTAATCTTGGGCGTAACGGTTATACTTTTTCTGTAGCACAAGTTTAGTCTTAAGTCTTAATGGCTACGCGTCAGAAGGCGCTTTAGCCATCTTCTTTGGGCGGAGTGAACCATCCTGAAATAATTCATATTTACTTTATTATATTGTAAATGGTAGGCAGGTTGATAATGGCTATAGTCATGTTTCAAGACCAACTTAGTCAAATATAACATTGTCCTGTCAATAACGTCATAGGGGAGGAGACCGCTGTCTGTAGACATTTCCCTGTGGTAGCAGTTGTTTCAACTCATAAACCACACTCTTGCTAACATCAGGTGGTCAAATGTCAAGCAACTATTAAAAAACATAAAAAAAATCAAAGCGAAATGACATGGGTTCGAAGTTCCACCTCAGGTTTTCTGTCCACGGCGTTTGTTCGTTTTTACTTTTGTTAAAAAATACTCTACCATTTTTCTCATGTATTTGCACGAGACATTTGAAGCTTTGTTGCGCACGCGCAAGACTGTAGTGAGATTGCGAGACGACTTTGGCGGCGCCAAATTGAATCCGCGCCTTACCCTTCACTAGGGTTGCGGCTATTTGCATTATCACAGCTTCCACTGTATAAGCCGATGACCAGCCTTGTTTAGTCAATAGTTCCATACATATTGCACCTCCAACCAACACATAGCCTCCTTAAAAACAAATTAAATAAATAAGAAAAACATGCCTTTATTAATTTAAAAATTATTACAAGCAGATAGAATTAAAATATATTTATTGCGCAAAATTGGATAGCAGTGTCAGAAAGACCTTTCTCAGCCAGATTGGTCGACTGTTCAGAAAGGGTCAAGTGAGGAGCACCCTCGACAGACATGCAGACACAAGGAGAACAATGGACGTGATTGTAGCGAAATGGTATGTAAAGAGAGTGAGAGAGAGTCACTGGTGATCCAGTCTGTCTGGGGACAGCTAAGGGAGCTAAGTAGTAATATAGACTTCAGACAGACGACACCTATATTCTCTATATTCCAATGTCTTTAGCGGTGGTTTCTCTCTCTCTCTCTGATATCCCCTTTCTCCTTTCATCTCCTATCCCCTCTCATCCCCTCTCCCTACCGCGTTTGTACCCATCAGAAGAATTAAATAAATAAATAATTATTAACAAATTACCTGATATAATAGGATATACAACTCGAACGAACGGTGGTTCGAAAGGATAAGTCTCTTTGAAAATAATATTGAGTAGAATTGAATCTTTCCCTTCCTTTTCTTTTAGCGTAAGTAGATCATTATGTAGAGGGCTATCAGGATCAACTGATCGCAGTCTAATATTCCATTCATATAGAGAGTCATTCACCAGTTCTGAAATAACAAAATTATATTATTAATTATTCAATTAAATTCTTGCAAAGGACCGTACCCATTTTTGGGCCCACCAAATATCTAAGTTTGTTAACAAAACAATATTCTTAACAAATGTCTTATGTTTTCAATAATTTATTTCAATTATATTGTTTACTATAAAAAAAGATATCATCAAATGAGTGCATCAGAAAAACTCGTAATTACTGGGTAAAAAAATTAAAACTGATTGGTGATTTCTTAAAAATGTGAGCCCATTTCTCTTAGGCGAATGGACATTGTCCTTTAATAAGTAATTAAAATTAAGGATAGGCAGGAACATGACCATGTCGCGAATCGTATATGTGGTCGTCAAATCCGGATTCGAAACACAGAAGGAAGAAAACCACAATTTTTTTTTATAGTAATCACAAAGTAACGATACAATTAATTTTACCCCCATAATTGCTTGCCAACTCCTGGCCAGACTTCTTTCTTGCTTTAAATTGTAATTGAAATTTGATGATAATCTGGCTAGGTTGTAACATTACATAAACAAAAGAATACATTTCTTAGCATCTGGGTGCCGAGAACAAACCTGACTCACGGTAATCGACACCCTGATGCATAATTAATTTCAGTAACCTGAGAAAGTGTTTTCAAACCAATAATAAATGCTTATTGCGTTCTAAATAATGACGAATTGTTATGCTATTGTGAGCGGGTGTGTAGAGTGAATCTAATGTAGATAATATTAGCTACAATCGTATAGTCCCACAGATTACGCGTCCCCCTTCGCCCGTTGCAAGGCGCTCACATAATTATGTGAAACAGCAACAAGCTATCACGATGGAACAACAGAATTACAGCATCAGAGTGATCTCTCATTCATCCAACAATAGCAACGAATTCACCAAATTGCAACGCAACCCTATGGATTTAACGGGAACATTAAATAATACTAATTATATTTTTTACAAAGTTAATGTCCTATTAAAAAAAACTTACCAATAGAATACATGTTACTCTTGAAAGAATGTGAACGGTATATATCGCGTAATTCCTTCATGAGTCTATCAGTTGCCTGCAGAGAGCCGGAAACACTACCAGACAAATAATCCTGCCGTTGATTCTGCCGTAGCCGCTCAAGCGTGGCAAGGTGTTCAGTCTCCATGTCATCCTGGTCCAAAGACTATATATATAATAAGATCATGCCCATAAATGTAAATGCAATACACCACAAAAACTAAAGTTGATGCCTGATGTTTCCATTAATCCGAGTCATCCTGGGGTAGTACCACCACTTTCGAAAGTAACACCTGTGAACTTGTCGCGTTTCAGGCACAGTTTGGAAGTAGGTATAACGAGACATACAGTCTATCTTGATGGCGCACATTCGTCTCCTCAAGCCGGCATAGTGGAGGCGACAGCTACCTGTAGAAATTAGCTATAGTTGCAGAAAATTAGAAACAACTGAATTTCATTAAATAATATGAACCTTATTGTTACGGGGAGCTTCATCCACCATCTCCAGATGCAAATCATCATCGGCATCAGAATCATCATCATCCGCTGCCATCTCCTCATCTTCTGTTCCTGACTCTGCACCATTTGATGTAACACTTGCCATTCTGTAACTTACAATAGAACTAACTCTATGAATCATGTATTATGTTATATGTCAACCTAACAGCGAAAAGGGGTTGCCAATGAAAAGGTAGAATAGAAGAATCCACATAAAGCGCCAATGGCTGTGTAGCTTAGTGGTCAAAACATTCGCGCGCACAGCAAGAGACAGAGGTTCAGTCCCCACCTCAACCCAGGTTGTTTATGTGCAAGTTGATTTTTTTAGATTCAATTTTCATCATATTTTAATCATTATCCCATTATTCTTTTTAAATAAAAACCATAAAAGTCAAGAGTAAAATATATATATTTTTTTATTATAGCTCGGCATGTGACAACACTCCGCCTGATGTAAAGCTAGCGTGCGGTCCATGAATGGAAACAACTGCTACTACAGAGAAACCTGTGCGGGTAGCAGTCGCCTCCACTATGCCGGCTTGAGGAGACGAGCATGTACCATCTTAGATTGACAGTGCACACTCCTCTCGTTATACCTGGCTACTTTCAAACTATTCCCGAAACGCGACAAAGTCACTTCACGGGTGTTACATTTGAAAGTGGTGGTACTACCCCAGGACGGCAGACTGGACGAATAACCATCATCAGTCTGCCTACCACTCTTTAATAGTGCCTATAGGCACTGAGCGACCAAAGTACATATAACAAAGTTACATTGGTACCGGTCAGAATTAGCGAGGTTCGAACACGAGTCTCATCGATCGTGAGTTCACGCGTCTTACCGCTAGACCACGGCCGCTCATATAAACAAAGATCAAACCCAAGACATCTCAAATGTCAAATAATAAATACTTAAGGGTAGTTGTAATTGACAAGCTGGTCTTCACTTAATTCTGCATGAGGCAGACTACCTCAGTCAGTATTTACTGTGATGCTTGCAAGAGCTTCATAACACTCCTGCAAGCCTCTGACAGTTTAAATAAGACTATAATTATTTTTTTAAATACCTTGGCTGTGGAACAGGATGCAGAGGTAATGATAATGAATCTAAATCTGGCGGTTCTGGTACACCATGTAACTTGCAGAGCTCTCGTAGCAAAATACCGACCTGACGAAATACAAAAAGGAAATAAATAAATTTCTCCAACATTCAATTACAAAAATCACTTAATACAGCCTAGAGTGGCAAGCTAAAAGTATCTTTACTTATATACTGGTTGGTTATATGGTTATATACTCAACAATCAAAGTACATTGTTAGTTACATTGGTACAGAGTATATCGAGACTTGGATACAGGTTTCATTGATTGTGAGCTCATGCCTTCTACCACTAGACTATGACCACTCTTTTAAAAACAAATAATGTTGTTAAACATTTACAGTACAAATGACCATATTATTCTTAGTGAATAACATAAGAGAATTTTGACAGGATAAATTCTCAGAATTAATGAGGAGAAATTTTAATCCTTTACTGTTCATCAAAAACAATGTATTTGTTTTATCAATCAATCACCTTTAAATATGACTGATAAGGGTTTAGAAAGAAGCTGTATTTAGCATATTCACAGCAATTTTTTTATGAACTACAATACAAACTTTACTTTTTTTTTTGTAACTCTACATTTGACAGCACTCCGACACTACTGATAGCAGCAATCGCCTCCACTATACCAGCCTGAGGAGACAAATGTGCACCATCCAGATTGACAGTGCACACTCCTCTCATTATACCTGGCTACTTCCAGACTGAGGAAATAACTTAAAGCTAAACTTAAAGACTATGTTTATTTTGATGTTTTGAAAGCTTCATATCCACTGCCATTGCCATAATGGCTGCAAAAGACTAATTGTAAAACTTATGTTTTGCAGGTTTAACTTAACCATGTTAATAAATAACCTCAGACATCACTATTCCTTAAGTCTTAAAGCTTAAGAGATTGAATAAAGAAAATTACAAACACTAAACTACATCAAAATTTATAATTAAATACAGTGTAAACTCTTTATAACGTTATCCTTTATAACGATAAACTCCCTATAACGTTGAAGTGAGCCCAACTTGGTTGGTTTGCGTTAAAACCCATATATTGAAACACTCTTTATAGCGATACGCCATTCTCTATTACGAAGAAATGTGTTCATATTTTTAGGCAGTAAATATTTATTATCGGTATTATTGTTTATGTTATGTTATCAGGTAACAAAAAACTTTGAAGCTCCGAAACATCCGATGTCGGTCTAGCTTTTGTTATCCTTAATTGCCTTGAACACGTGCAGTAAGACGCATTGTTTTCTCGGAAGTGATGGTCTTCGACCAAGCATACTGGGTACCTATCGTATTATCAGTCGTAAACCTACTTTGAAACTGTTAACATGGCCAGTAAACGGAAAGCGATTAGTGTTGACGAAAAAGTTTGTGTGATACGTGCGATTGAAAAGGGTGAAAAGAAAAGTGACGTTGGAAGGCGTTTTGAACTAAGTCAATCCACTGTTGCTACCATTTGGAAAAACCAAAAAACAATTCTACAGGCGGCGCTGGAAGGAAACTCTTCTAAAAAATTAAGAAAGCCAAAATTCGAAGACTTAGATCAGGCAATGTTGTCGTGGTTTAACAATCAGCGCCAGAATAATGTACCCATCTCGGGGCCAATTGTAAAAGCTAAGGCTGAAAAGTTTGCCAACCAACTTGGCATAATTGACTTTAAAGCATCTGAAGGTTGGCTCGGAAAATTTAAGCACCGTCACCAAATTACGTACGGTAAAATGAACGGAGAGGCGCGGGATGTCGATATTAATGTGACTAACAATTGGATTAGTACAGTATGGCCTAAATTAAAGATGAAGTACTCACCAGAAGACATTTTTAATGCAGATGAAACTGGCCTTTTTTTCAAGTTGACTCCCGACAAAACTTTAAAATTCAGAGGGGAAAAATGTGTTGGAGGAAAACTGTCTAAAGAGCGTATTACAGTTCTAGTGGCTGCCAATATGAGTGGCACAGAAAAAAGAAAGCTCTTAGTTATAGGCAAATCGAAAAACCCTCGGTGTTTCAAGAACATAAAACAGTTGCCAGTTACGTACAAAGCAAACAAGTCAGCTTGGATGACATCGCAGATTTTTGAAGAGGAAGTGAGAAAATGGGATGCTGAATTAAAATCACGGAAAATCTTGCTTCTAGTAGACAATTGTCCTGCTCACCCAATCATATCTAATCTTCGAAACATAGAGTTAGCATTTTTCCCAGCTAATACAACCAGTATTCTACAACCAATGGATCAGAGTGTCATTAAAAGCATAAAGGGCCACTATAGACGGAAAATGTTGATGGATATGATCGAAACTGACGGCAAGGTCTCGATCAACATGCTACAGGCAGTGAACTTCTTATCAAAAGCCTGGGAAGAGGTAACAGCAGCCACTATCCAACATTCTTTTCGACATGCTGGATTATGTAGTAGCCAAGAAACGAACCAATTTGACAGTGAAGACAATCTACCACTGAGTGAATGGATAAGCCAGTTCGACATACCAAACAATTTCAACGAAGATCTACAATCGTACGAAAATATAGATGAGGATGTAGCCACAACTGGTACACTTACAGATGAACAAATTGTTGATTTAGTGTCAAAAAGTCAGGAAACACCCGATAATCAAGATGAAGAAGATGATCAAGTGGACAAAGCCGAATCACCACCAACAATTCAACAAGCCCTAGATGCCGCTAAGTTGGTAGAAAAATTTTTGCTGTTTAATCAAGACGATTCCACCACACATCTAGATATGAATAGAATACATAAAATAATACAAAACAAGTACTGGCATAGCAAAAAACGTCAAACAAAGTTATCAGACTATATGTATAAACAATAATTTATAATACATACATATTAAAAAATCTTGTTAATATGGTTGTTTTTTTGTTCACTCCATATAACGAAAACTCTCTATAACGACAAAAAATGCTCAGTCCCTTGAGTTTCGTTATAAAGAGTTTACACTGTATTTAAAAAAGATTTATTTATTTATTTTTGTTCATAAATTACCTGATGTATAACATGGTTATCTCTTCCCTGTGTATTGCATAGTATTTGTACAGCATTTGTCACTAAGGGGTCTTCACTTTCTGCAAACCATACAGGTGGTGTACTTGGATAAGTTTCCTGTAATAGTTTTAAAACAGACTTAATTAAACAGTAATTAATTGTTACTGTACACAATGGATTAATATTTTATCAGATAATATTACTGAATTTGATTTACTCCTATGCACTATTATGTAAAATAAATATGTATCATGTTTTATCATCAGAAAGACAAAAGAAAATGCAAAGATAAAAAAGGCAATAAAAACTGGTAACTTGGAAAAGGCATTGTCCCAAAATCGCCAAGTACCGTTATCCTCGCGTTGTACTTTTTAAACATAGTAATAATGATGGACAGATTTGAAAACATGAAAAATACTTATCGAAACTATGTTGATCGACACCGTGACCGTCATGAATGCTGCAAAGAGGCTAATAATAATAAATAATGAAAAAAATCTTTGCGCAGTCACGACGATCAATCGTAAAACACGGCGCATAGGTAAACAAACTTATCTTTGTTTATAAAACAACGGGAACTCCACTACCAAAACCACCTTATCCTATGATTGGAATGACGAATGTAATAACAAAACTTCCGTAACTGTAACAAAACTTTTGTTGACAGCCATGCCCTCATAAACAACGACCCTTTGTCCCGCTATTGATAATCAATAAACTCACAAACTATCGCATTTGACACGCTAACAGTACTAACGGACTTTATCACTAGTTACTTACCGTAATATTTGCGTGTATATCATATTTTTTCCCATTTATGCCAACGAATCTGCAGGTCAATTCGTCGACACTGGCTGACATTATCTGAAACCTTTCATGGCTTCTGGGAAACGCTTCTTCTAGGGTCTTAATTTCTAACTTAAGTGTATTTAAGCAAGCCATTAGTGTCTATAACACTAATTATGAACTAGCTTTTTAAAACCACGTAAAATACATAGGAATCACATATATGTTCACTCCTAACGCAACCAAGCAAAATGGCGGACCGCGGAATGTAATGGCGGAATAAATTACAGTACTATTTTAAAATGTTACCGCTAGTGGGCGCTGCAATAAAATAGTATTCAATTAATATTTTTCATTATATTGTTATTTAAATATTACAAGTGTAATTTTGTTTTTCTTCTATTGAATATCGTTATTTAAATTAATATAACAAAGATAAGTCTTTCACTTGTAGTATCACCATTTCCGAACGCGCAGCACTATGAATGGCGCGCCTGGAGTTTTGGCGGCCATCTTGAGACGTTAGGTTGTCTGTTTTGAATTATTTTCCTAAACTTGCATTTTTTCGAGTGTTAATGTGTAATGGTGAATTATTAACCATTAAGTATTCGTAAATGTGCTTAGTGTGGGAAAACAATTTAAAAGAAGAGAACACGTGTTTCTATTTCCCTCCAAAACTTCCTAGGAAGTTTCGGTAAAGATTCTATCACTTTACTGAAGCAATTTTTGACTTGACTGAGACTTGACCTGACTGTTTAGTGTGATGAATGAATGACTCGTAATACACAATATTATTAACTTTATGTATTATAAATAAAATAAAAAAAGAACATTATTTTGCAAATATTAACTTGACAATAGCAAATTATGATGATGTATTAAAAATAAAAATATCAACAAAAGCTAAAAGTTTTGACAGTCATAAACCTATAAGTACTATATAGTCTGTGTTATAAACAAAACAGAACATTAATTTAGTAGTTCGTGATTATTATTGATATATTAATCGAGCTAGGCGAGATGAGAGATAATCTGGAGTAACATGGGTCGAGACTTGAGCCCAAGCAGTAGCAGATATAGGAAACGAAGGAGAAATTCTGAAGATGATCGCTTTCACAAGCAGAGAGCAAGATCCTCACCGTCAAAGAATATTGAAAATGTATTTACTTTTGTGACATATAAACGGAATTTAAATAAAGTAATATCTTACGGACGAGATAACAATTCTATAGTGAATAACCTAGATGATCTGTGGTCTTTTGTAAGTAAATATGAGGCTACTCTTAAGAAAGCTGGAAAACAAGTAATAGAAAAAGAAGCCTTGACACATGTTGAAAAAAATGAACTTTGTATGCCTACCAAATATTTTAAACGACATTGTATTAATTACGGTTTTAAATTAAAATTTGTTGATACCTACAGTGATAATAGAGAAGACAAAAGATTAACCAAAGAAATATTTGATTCTTTCCTAAATGTATTAGATATTTATTTGGATTTTAAGAATAAAGAGAAATTTGAAAAGCTTAGAAAGTTAAGACAAGCACAAAGCAACTTACCTGTTGTTAAATATAGGTAAGGTTAAAATTCTCAATGTTATTATTTTTTTTTTATAGTAGCTCATCATGTGACTGCACTTTGAGTAATGTTAAGCTAGAGCTTGGAAATGTCTGCAGGAAACAGTCACCATAACTGCCAGCTTAAAGAGATGATTGTGCATCACCAAATCACACAATAAGGTCGTTTCACGGGCGCTACACTTTGAATGTGGTGGTTGAAGTGGGTTAATGACCATCATCAGACTACCTACCACCCTTTAAACATAAAAATATTTATTTAATAATATTACAGAGATGAAATAGTATCTGCAGTTCAAAATCATAAAGTTGTGGTAATAGCAGGTGATACGGGATGTGGGAAGTCAACTCAGGTTCCACAATATTTGCACGAAGGAGGCTTTGAAAACATTGGTACATATTTATTTTATCTGATTTTAAAGATTTTATCCAACTTACTATTTCATTTATTTAATAGAAAGCTTTGCAGCTCTTTTAATTCTTAAAATCTTTTAATTCATGCTAGTCTGTTATGGGGTTTTGGGTTTGATTCCCAAATATATTAAGTTTGGAGTTATTTTTAATAAAAACACTTGTACTCTTTGGTTTGTTTTGCTTTGTGTTGAGTTGTCTTTTGTAATAATGATAAATTATACTCTTATAAATGTTTATAGCATGTACGCAGCCCAGAAGAATAGCCTGTGTGTCTCTTTCAAAAAGAGTTGCTTATGAAACATTATCACAATTTCAAACAAAAGTCGGCTATCAAATTAGATTTGAAAAAAGCAAATCAGCATATACCAAAATATGCTTTATTACAGAAGGATTACTTTTAAGACAGGTAATTATTATCAAGTTCTATGAATCTATTCATAATGTTCTAAATATACCCGCTGTAAGAACGGTTGCTGCTAATACTGCAAGAAAATACAAAGAATGCATGTTAAATCACCCCAACAAACTTGCTTCTGAGCTCCTCACAAGGACAAAACCTAGACAAAGATTTAAAAGAATAGTGCCAAGAGACCTCGCATAGCCCAAATCTGGAGGATGTTAAGAAGGAGCTCCTCTGCTGATATTGGGAAGGACATGTCCGCACCGCACATGCCAAATAACCCTAATAACCCACAGCTAACGTTGAGTGTCCTTACTGTGATAAATAGTGTTGCAGAGAGGAGTTATAAAAAAAATATTAAGTGGCTGTGCTGGACCAAATCTTGTCGATATTAGCTTTGTGAGGCGTCTGTCATTTGCCAGTCAGAAAGAAAATGTTAAAGGAGAATGCCCATTTCTGGGCCCACTTGATACCTAATAGTATGGTAACAGAACAATATTCTAAAATAATATCTTATTTTTTTATTAATTAATTTTAATTATATCAACACATAATTTACCAATCTATAGACAATGCCTAATTACATAAAAAACAGATATCTTCAATTATTAAAGCATTTAAAATAATAATAACCTCAAATATTGCTTCAGAAAACATCTAATTACTCAATAACCCGGGTGAAAAAAATAAAACTGATTGGTAATAAGGAAGTAGATTTATTTTTCTACAAAATTAACTAAAAATTACAAACTTCAGAAAAAAAATTGTGGGCCCATTTCTCTTAGACGAATGGGCATTCTCCTTTAATGAGCTTAATGATTAGTATAATAATTAAAACTATATTAAAGGTTTTTCTCAAGCCAGTGTTTAATATGTAATGTCGATATTATTGATGTTAATAGAGCAGACATTAATTATTGCACTAATTAACGTAGAAGACGTTGCACGAGAGTAACACAGATATAAAATTTTGTGCAAAAGAAATATTTATCTTTCATTTGATCATCTAAGGTATAGAGTTTAGTTAGACGAAGCCATTGGACCACCACCTTCTACTCTTACTACACAAAAGAACATAGTGGAGGTGACTGATGCCTTTAGAAATTTATCTAGACTAGCATCAGACTAACATCAGGCGGAATGTTGTCATATGCCAGGCTAAAAAAACTTAAAATAATTCTTTTGTTTTTAGATGTCTTCAGAAAATATGCCAAAATATGACGTGATAATATTAGATGAAATACATGAAAGACATTTAATGGGTGATTTTTTACTTGGTGTGTTAAAATGTTTGATTCATAGTCGAGATGATATTAAATTGGTTCTTATGTCTGCTACAATAAATATTAAACTTTTTGAGGAGTATTTTGCTGCAGAATCTGCTGCTGTCATACAGGTACTGTTGTGCTTAGTCAACAGCGTGGCAATCGCGGCCCCATGGCGTATCACTTCGCACAGGTGACGGCGCTAACCTTTGATCGTAAAAAAATTATTACGCGATACGCCATCGGAATTTTAGATTAATATACAACCTAAATAATTTAAATTAAAAAAAAATGTATTTCCAGGTCCCAGGTCGTCTATTTCCTATTGAACTTCACTATAGACCTGTTGTAATAGAAGGGAAACCAACAAGAGATGATAGATTAGATCCACAACCCTATGTCCAAATTATGCAGCTAATTGATAATAAATATCCTAGTGAGTTTATTAATTACATTTAAAAATTTCATACCCACAAGTAGTCTGTAGAACAGACATCTTATCTTCTGTAAATTATATAATTCTTCTATGTGTGTGTATGTCTGTGAGTATGTGTTTTGACTACTCAAAGAGATCTGCATCTCTGGCAGTTTGGTTTCACGATTGAGCCCAGTAGGTGACGCCGAAATCGGATTCTAGGATTTTTTAAAAAGATTTTTAAACATTTAAGTCCCAAAATTTTGCCTTTTTTTTCTTAGTTTATTGTGATTTATTGAAAGCAACTTTTGGGCATAGACCTGTCTTCGTAGGTATCCACTATTATATAGCTCAATTTTTTTCATAACCTTATCGATAAAATTCGTAATTTTATACATGAAATTATATAATACGTCGTTTGACAGTTCCGATTTACTTATTCATTTGTTAGGTTAGGTTAGGTTAGCGTATGTTTATGTTTATTTACGCAAAATTATTATTGTTTAATTAAAAGTAACGACTCATATGATTGTACTTTTGAATGACGTATTAAACATTATTTTAGGTCAAAGGAAAAAAACGTTATATCCATTTAAACATTATTTTTGCTCTCCTGTAAAATTGACTTTTTCATCTTATGCCTTTTTCCCCTGGTGATGCAATATGTATAATATATTTCAGGTAACGAAAGAGGAGACCTACTTGTATTTATGTCTGGCGTACAAGAGATCACAGCAATAACCGACGCAGCTCAACAGTACGCTGAGAAATCTAAGAAATGGATTATTTTGCCTTTACACAGTGGCTTGGCATTGGGTGACCAGGATAAGGTATCTAGCCTGAAAATTTGTTATTTACGAATCGTACCGCTTTGCTATGTAGTAAGTTAGGGCTTGATGAAATCCAAAGGAATTCGATTCGGCTTGGCTCCTAAAATACCGTTTCACGCAGTTCACTGCTATATTGTCTTGAAGAGATGAGGTGAGCGTGCTGTGGTCAAGTTGACAAGGCACACTCCTCACGTTATACTCCTGCTGCACAGTTTGGGTCACATACAGCTAGCAAATGTAGTTAATGATTTCAATTGATGCACTGAAAAAAAATTTAGTAACTAAATATTAGAAGTTTTTACTACATGTATTTGGATGTATTTTTTATTTAAGTAGTTATGTTCATATTATAAATTATTTATTTTTGTACACCTTGTTCACCTCACCACTAATGAGTTTAATGGTATCTTCACAGTTCCATTATTATTTGATTCACATAGTAAATTGATGTATGCTAGATGATAGAATAATATTAATTAATAATCTACAGGTATTTGATTATCCACCAGAGGGTGTCCGTAAATGTATTGTCTCTACAAATATTGCTGAAACATCTGTCACGATTGATGGTATACGATTCGTTGCTGATTCTGGCAAAGTAAGTTGGGATACTAATACAATCTTAAGTGAATTTTGTAACGGATCTGCAAAAACGTCATACTTGCTGCGCGAGTTGTGATTGTACGTCGACTTATCGTAACCACCAACTATACATTCTTTAAAAAAATAATTTTTTAGAATGTAATTTCAATTTTTCCAAAAATTGTTTTCGATTTTAATTAATATTAAAATGAATGGCGTACTCCAGCGACTCCGAATCCGATTTTGACGTAGAAATTGATTAATTGATTTTTGTATTTTGATGTAGCATGATTTAAGGAAAATCTGGACTTTGGTTTCATATAAAATTTCTCGTAGACTATACAGTATTACTGAAAACACAACGTCCCTGAGATATTAGATATAATAGATGTATATAAGATATCGACTGACCATAGCCGCTCTATAACGAAAGAAATATGCTGTCAATGGATGGTGCACTTCTGTCCCTCCAAACAGGCATAGCAGAGGCGGCTGCACACATTTCTCTTTGGTGGTATTTGTTTCTGCTAATGAACCACTTAACATCAAGCGGAGTGTGGTCATATGCCAAGCTTCTACAAAAATATTCGTGTGTTATTAGGTAAAAGAAATGAGTTACGATCCGAGCACAAAGATGCAGAGATTGAAAGAATTTTGGATATCAAAAGCGAGCGCTGATCAAAGAAAGGGCCGTGCTGGAAGAACCGGTGAGATTAATGTTTTGTTAGTTTAAAAAAATGATAGTTATTGTTTAATACTATCCGAGCCAACTAAGAATAGGACTGAGCTTGCAGCTAACTCCACTTAACAGCTGTCAAATATGCAATTTCGTCTCCTCAAGCCGGCATAGTGGAGGCGATTGCTGCCCGCACAGGTTTCTCTGTAGTAGCAGTTGTTGCCATTCATGGACCGCACTCTAGCTTTACATTAGACGGAGTGTTGTCACACGCCGTGTTACGTTAAAAAAAAATAAAGTACGTACGAATTACGGAACAAAATGGCATCCTGACAGTTCTATTTTTAAGTCGTATATTATAAATCCACAGGTCCGGGTGTATGTTATCGTATTTATTCAGAGAAGCAATTCACTGAATTAGATCCATACAGCACACCTGAAATTTCTAGAGTACCGTTGGCCAGTTTATTATTGCTGATGACGTCACTGGGCATGAATGACGTCAGAAAGTTTCCATTCTTAGACACACCTCCACCGGAGAGTATTGAAAATGCTTTGTTAGAACTAAAACAGCATGTGAGTTTTATTATTATATTGGCATATTATTATGACAACACTTCGCCTGATGTAAAGATAGAGTCTACTACAGATAAATCTACAGGTAGCAGTCGCCTTCGCGATGTCGGCTTGAGGAGACGAATGTGGTGCAGATTGGAAGTAGCCAGATAGGTGTGCACTGTCAATCTGGACGGTGGAGGCGACTGCTGGCTGTAGAAATTTGTCTGTAGTAGCAGTTATTCCCGTCCCCGGTCCGCACTTTAGCTTTATATCAGGCGGAATATTGAAAAAAGAAAAGTTAAATCGTAATTCTGTCAATGATCAATAGATGGCGTTAATAAATTATAAATCACACAACAATTAAAACAGCAATTAATATGCAATATTTTGCAGGGTGCAATTTCAACTAACGAGAAAATGACACTACTAGGAAAGGCTTTATCAAATTTACCAGTGGAAGTGTCATTAGCGAAGGCTCTAGTGTTGGGTAGTGCTACATTGCCACCTCACAAACGTGATTCTGCATTGGCTTTGGCTGCAGCTTTGGGTATACGCTCTATTTACACTACGAAGGCACATCGTGATATTGATTGTGAGGTAAGTTCTTTTTTTTTTCAGCAGTCGTCTCCACTATGCCGGCTTGAGGAGACTAATTTATAGTGTTAATCACTGAAATCTAATTTTGCCGTTTGTATTGCCGTCAAGTCAAATACTAACAGACAGGAAACCTGAAGGTGACTGCGGTCATCAACATATAAAATAATGTTTCAGACAGCGAGGAAAGCGGACGAATCGGATCATGGTGATCCGTTATGTTTACTGTCACTGTATTGCGCTTGGCTCTGCGTGAAAGCTGAAAGTCGCGGGGAGTCGCGAAGCTGGTGCCGTAGGAGAGGGATTGAGGAGCAACGGTTGTATGAGCTTACTAAGTTAGCTGCGCAGTTACGTGGCTTGTTACAGGTGAAAATGTTTAAGAGCGACCGTGACCAGCTACTGAGTTGGTTTAAACGAGGGCTTACACAAAAAAAAATGTATTTCGGCATATGACAAAATTCCAACTGATGTAAAGTTAACGTGCAGTCCTTAAACAGAAACAAATGCCACTACAAAGAAATCTATACAGGCAGCAGTCGCCTCCGCTATGCCGGCTTGGGCAAACGAATATGCACTATCTAGACTCATAAACCGCACCCTAGCTTAATGTCAAACAGAGTGTGGAACAGAGTGTCAAACATGCGGAAGAAAAAAAAGTTTCAGTAACTGCTATCAATTGTACGCGTCTATGAAAAGATGCTCAGTGAGCACATCCGGTTTACTTAACATGTAGATGTAGTGTTTGCCAGTGGCCGGTAGATGGCGTTTTCTGCTCAGTATCATACATGCTAGAGTTATGTTATATATTCTCCAGGATAACAATTTATTTGAAGCTCCCCTACAAGAATCAATGTCGTCCTCAGAAAGAGTTTTACGTCATGGACAATTAAAACAATTGAAAGATATGAGAAGGTAAGATATTTGTTTATATTTTTTTTTTTATTGTAGCTCGACAAGTGACAACACTCCGCCTGATGTAAAGCTAGAGTGCGGTCCATGAATGGAAACAACTGCTACCACAGAGAAATCTCTACGGGCTGCAGTCGCCTCCACTATGCCGGCTTGAGGAGACGAGCATGTACCATCTTAGATTGACAGTGCACACTCCTCTTATACCTGGCTACTTTCAAACTATTCCCGAAACGCGACAAGGTCGCTTCACGGGTGCTACATTCGAAAGTGGTGGTACTGCCCCAGGACGACAGACTGGACAAATAACCATCATCAGTCTGCCTATAGTTCATGACCCTGTTTTCTATAGAATTTTGTCTCTGAAACCTAGACTTCGTTTCACAGAGCTATACAATGTTGTTAATTAATGTTTACTGCTGCCCGTAGAGATTTCTCTGTAATAGCAGTTGTTTCCGTTCATGGACCGTACTCTAGCTTTACATCAGGCGGAGTGTTGTCATATGCTACATTAAAAAAAAATTGCTAAGAATGGTAGGCAGACTGGTGTTAGTTATTAGCCTAGTCTGTTGTCCTGACGTAGTACCACCAGTTTCAATTGTCATACTCGTGAAGTGGCTGTGTCACGTATAACGTGAGGAGTGTGCACTGTCAATCTTAATGGTGCACACTGCACATTCATCTCCTCAAGTCAGTATAGCGGAAGCGACTGCTGCCTATAGAAATTTCGCTTTACATCAGGCGGGATGTTGTCATATGCCGAGCTACAATTAAAGGTATCTCCACAGACAATACAAACAAAAATCAGCGGAAGATTCCAAACGGAAGAGACGTCTCAAATTCGATTCCTGGGAAATTGTAGACGAGAAGACCGCGGAGGAAGAAGATTCTGCCATAGACATTCGTGATATAGAGTTCCGAATGACGAATGACGCGGGAAGGATACAAGCTCTCATCTCAGGTTCAAATCCGTCAAGTGGAAGAGATTTGGTCACTTTGAAACTAGTTCTTTGCCGAGCTCTGTATCCTCAGATCGCTGTTGCTGATGAATATAACCATTATAAGGTACTCGTACGCCTGACCATCTGTGTGCGTGTGCGTGTGTGTGTGTGTGTGTGTGTGTGTGTGTGTGTGTGTGTGTGTGTGTGTGTGTGTGTGTGTGTGTGTGTGTGTGTGTGTGTGTGTGTGTGTGCGTGCGTGCGTGTGTGTGTGTGTGTGTGTGTGTGTGTGTGACAACTTGCGTTGGCGATTTTATGCGATTCCACATGAAAATCTTTAATAACCTATTAGTAGCTTGCAATATTGTTTTAGTATTGGTAAAGTAATATGGATTGCTGTCTCAGCGTTTACCACCCAACAGACAATGTTTAATTATATAAAAAACTGATATCATCAATTATTAAACCATTTAATATAATAATAGCCTCAAATATTAGCAACAGAAAAATTCTAATTACTCAATACTTCCTAACTCAGGGGGAAAAATAATAGAACTCATTAGTAATAAGGAATGTAGATTTATTTTACTACAAAATGAACTAAAAATTATGAATAAACACAAAAAAAATGCTTGTGTGACTCAGTATTACGCAACGCCATCTAGCGGTGTGTAGCGGAATCTCAATAAATAATATTTTGTTCTTTAATTTTCAGACAGTATCGGAACAATTATACCACACGTGGAGTAAGCCGTTCGTCTTCCTTCATCCTACGAGTTATTTTGGTAAACAACCGCGAGTATTACAACTATGCGAAGGTGATATACAAAACGAATTACCCGGCGGTTATAAGTCTAAGCAACCTTTGTCTTCAAAACATCAATTGCTGTGTTATTTGTAGGTATTAAGGACTTTTTTTTAACTCCACGAGGTCGGGATCAGGACCTAGTATGACCTCACATTTACGCTATCACGACGTAAAGTGACGTCTCACTACCAATCAGACAATATTATTTCTCACTTTACGCCGTGACTACGTAAGTGTAAACTTATACTCGGGCCTTAATAACTGATACGAAATGCTATCCTTATATCGACATCAAAAGTAACAAAAAAAAACTATGTTAGATTAGTTACTCTGTCATCGAGGCCGACACTTCGTCGCCTCGGTCCATGGATCGCACTCTAGCAGACGTGGTCTATAGCGTCCGTGGTCTAGCGGTAAAACGCACGAACTCACGATCGATGAGTCCCGTATTCGAACCTTGCTAATTCTGACCGGTACCAATGTAACTTTGTTATATGTACTTCGATCGCTCAGTACTTATAGGCTTTATTAAAAAGTGGTAGGCAGACTGATCATGGTTATTTGTCCAATCTGCCGTCCTGGGGTAGTACCACCACTTTCGAATGTAACACCCGTTAAGTGACCTTGTCGCGTTTCGGGAATAGTTTGAAAGTAGCCAGGCCACGAGAGGAGTGTGCACTGCTCATCTCATCAAGCCGGCATAGTGGTGGCGATTGCTGCACGCACAGGTTTCTCTGTAGTAGCAGTTGTTTCCATTCATGGACTGCACTCTAGCTTACATCAGGCGGAGTGTTGTCACATGCCGAGCTACAATAAATAAAACAACTAGTTACTAATAAATTATCGGTCTAATTTTCTTTTTTCTTTATAATTTCAGATCTCTATTAGAAACGACAAAACCTTACATTGTTAATTCAATGAGAATGCCAGCTGCACAAACTTTGTTGTTATTAGCGCATACTATAGACACTAATTCCGGATTTACTAGGTACTTTTATAAAATGCGTACTTGTATATATATTTTTTAATGAGATTGTTGTAATGTAATATTCTCTTTTTGTTCTTCACTGCCGAATGTGAACGTTTCATATACGTCATAACCTTCTGGCCCAATTAAGTTGATAAGTAAGCTGGTCTGTACTGCATCTTCAACATTATGCGTCCCAGACGCTTGCAGGAGCAATGCAAACTGCCGCTTCCACCTGCGCCACGCATCGGCCCTGCTGACTGGACTCCCATCCGTACGTAATTCCGATGGCGGTCTTGCATGTTCCATTTTACTCTTGTTCTTCTGTTATATATATATAGAGCGGCCGTGGTCTAGCGGTAAGACGCGTGAACTCACGATCAATGAGACCCGTGTTCGAACCTCGCTAAAGACCGGTACCAATGTAACTTTGTTATATGTACTTTGGTCGCTCAGTGCATATAGGCACTATTAAAGAGTGGTAGGCAGACTGATGATGGTTCTTTTTCCAGTCTGTCGTCCTGGGGCGGTACCACCACTTTCGAATGTAACACCCGTGAAGTGACCTTGTCGCGTTTCGGGGATAGTTTGAAAGTAGCCAGGTATAAGAGAGGAGTGTGCACTGTCAATCTAGATGGTACATGCTCGTCTCCTCAAGCCGGCATAGTGGAGGCGACTGCAGCCCGTAGAGATTTCTCTGTGGTAGCAGTTGTTTCCATTCATGGACCGCACTCTAGCTTTACATCAGGCGGAGTGTTGTCACATGTCGAGCTACAATAAAAAAATTTATAATAATAATATACTCGTAAGTTGACGATACCCGAGCAGTGTCAGGCTGGCGATTGACAGATGGATGGCACAATATAACTTGGTTAGGTGTAATATAAAAAAAATCTATACTAAGTTTAGGTCGCGTCAAATTTTATGGCGTCTCAGAAGTTAGCTGCGGGTGCTATTTCGCGTGAGTACAGCCAAGTTTACAATAATTAATAATCTGCGCAACGACTTGTGCTCAACTTCGGAGCCGCCATAAAGTTTCGTTCGTACTATAACAGTTAAAATGGTACCGGTCAGCTAGATTTGAACGCGCGTCTCATCGACTGTGAGTTTCACTAGACCACGGTCGGTTTATTAGAGTATTAAAGAAATAAATACATAAGTTTGGACACATCTTTGTGTGATCATAATATGACGATGTCGTTATTTCAGAATTGTATGCGACAATTGGTTATTAATAGAATTCCCGTTTCCTGAATCCGGTATTAATTTATTAATTAAAGCAACACAATTAAGAAAACGTTGGGATCAACTAATTAATAGAAGATTATCAGGTAATTGAGAAACTGCTTTTGTTGTTTTTTTATTGCTGATGTTTTGTTGAAGGCAAAGGGTTATATACGCATGCAGTTTAGTCTTCAGTAATATATAGAAGGTAATAGGAGTCCAAAGTTCGTATAAGAAATACATTGGTACCAGTCGATATTTATGTGGCGAGATTTGATCACTGGGCCACTATCGCTTTTTTCTGTTCAAAATTCATCATAATTTAAATTATTATTACAGATGCCAATCCCGTGAAATCAGTCGAAGCAGAATTAGAAAAATCAAAAGTTAAACATGAAAAATCGTATGAGGAGCTACAATACGATTTGTCGTGCGATCTATCTTCGTACATGTCTTCGGAAGTTTACTACACAATAAAAAGGCTTTTGCCTGCTGATTTAAAAGTTTTATATGTTGGCGCTGATGATGAAGCGGTTTGTCCTATCATAGATCCTAATCCGTTCGAAGAAGGCTTCACTGCTTACCCCCATGGCAAGAAAGGTGGTGTTTATGTTACTGAACATATTGTTTACAATTGGTAAGTGCCGAGCTACAATAAAAAAAAGGCAGCGGGTATTCCCTTCGACTATGATAGGTTATTCTAAGGTTTTTTTATTATTAACTTTTTAAACATTTTCAAATAAATCAAGCCGCAATGTCATAATAACATCGCTAAGCCAAATGCGCTCGGCCGTCTATCAGCTTGAGTTGAACTATCTCGCGCGTGCTGCGAGGCCGTCGCGACACGAGCCGTCTATCAATCCTTGAATTCACATTGCTTGTTTTTGATATTTTGTGTTTTATAACAAATAATTATACCACATACAGGGTAATTTTTTAAACTGGGACAGTATGGGGAAATCTGAAACCACAGAAGATACAGGGAAACTGTCTTAGGAACCATGCTCTTTTTTTATGAAAACTAATTTGGCATAGTAATTTTTCTGGTCAAGCTTGAGTTGTCAATAAAAATGAGTCATTTTGGTGAAATTTTTTTTTGATGCGGTTCGACTCAGTTTCATGTAAGGATCATTTCATTGTATCGGAAGAAAAAAATCGGAGCAGCAGAAGTTAGTCAAATTTAATAAAATGGTTTGTCATACAACGGGCCAGTGCATGGTACCTACTGAACCATTAACACATTTAAAAAGTGCATTATGCCAAATTAGTTTTCATAAAAAAAAAGAACAAATGGTTCCTAATTAGAGTTAATAACCATCACTTCTTCAAAACTGGTGTAAACCAATTTTTTTTTTAATTTTCAGTGTAATGGATTCGGATTGGAGTTATAAAAATTATAATGAAATATACAGTATTCCGTGGACGTGTGAGAAATGTTGTATATCTCTTTGTCTATCGCCGTTGGAGAGAATGCAACATAAATATTTTACGTGTTCTTCTAGAACGATAGACATCGAACCGGAGACTTCTAAAGTTAAATTATCTAATAATCCTAACGCTAAGGAATATTTTTGTGATAATTGCAATGAAACTTTGCATTTGACACCGGTCGAGATTTTAAAACATAAAAAGAGTTGTAATAAAAAGTAATTTATTTTTTATTTTTTGTTTTATTGAAGGCAAAAGGATCAATGCCCGTGCAGCCTAGTCTTAATTTTTTTTCATCAATTATTTATTATTAATAATGAGGTGGAATCTTTACTATTACCCCCAACTTTTTGAAGGGGTGTGTTTTTTAAAAACACACGCTTTTTAAAATTGTTTCACCCAAGTCTATGTACTTTCACGAACGCTTAATGGACTAGTTTAGGAACATGATTTAATTACTATCGCCTATCTCCAAATACCTAGTGCTCACTCAATTTTACTAATCTTTATATATTTCTATTTAATTTCATGTTAAATATATTTTTTATATGACTACACTCCGCTTGATGTTAAGCTGAAATGCAGTACACGAACGCATAGAGAAATATCGCCTCCGCTATGTCGACTAGGAGACCAATGCACATTGAGGGCACACACCTCTTGGTATATCGTCCTAAGCTGATTAAGAAACACGGTCAGGTTACTTCATAACCATCACCAGTCTAACTACAACTCTTTCAAGGTGAAAAGAATTGTACTATTTTATTATAGATTATTTATTTATAAATAAATAACCTAAAACCAATGTTGAATGTCCCCAAGGGAAACGTAAAGGAATTCCTACACATAGTTAGGTTTTATGTCGTGACATGCCCCGGGCCAGGTGCCCGTCCTGATGATCGCTGGCTCGATTGCTCCAGCCTTTTTAATTCGCACAATAACGCACTCATTGCATTTATTTTTAAGTACATGGTGTTCCTTTTTGTATGGAAATAATAATTAAAAAAAACTATCTCCGAAATAAGTTGCTAATTCCTAAATATTTATCAGAATTTGTTTCTGAAAACATCGACTTTGAACTTTAGGAAAAACTTTATATTTAAATACCATACAAATAATAATGTAGGTACGTAGAAAAAAATAATTCTAAAATGAAAGAATTTTTTCACCTCAACATAAAAAGAGATTGTCACAATGACAATTTGAATTGTCATTTATTTTTACGAGAGAATACATTTTACTTTGAACACAACGACAACGTATTTAATTTACCAAATTTTATTTTAATTAGTAATGAAGCGTCTCACTCACTTCAAGCGGGTGAGACACTCCAAAGACACACTGTATATAAGGTTCAGGTTTTATTGTATAGCAACAACAAGCGACCGGTGTGCGTCAAGAGTGGTCGCCGCCGTGAGAGATTGCTCTTACCCCGCCCCCGGCATCGCTGACACGCATTACGGAAAAACGAGCGCCTGCAACGGAACGCCTCCGATTGCGAACAACGACATCGATGCTCGTCCTCTGAGAACATTGGAATGACACCACTCTTCAAACTCGATCTTATTTTTTTATTATTATACATCTTCCACAAGTCCCGTACTTATCTAATAGTAGGTACGGTTGCCAAAACAAATGCCATCAACGCAATTCCATCTTATTCATTCACGAAGTTGATTTTTATTTTAAACGTTTATTATTCTCGCTACGATATTAACTACTCTATTTGCATGACGTCATCAGTCCACAGATACTTTCGACGGAATTATCTTAGTAGTACTTTGGTCTCTTAATGCTTAAAAACTAGATAAGGCTGCACCACAAATGTTTTTTTTTTTCAGTTTAACAAAATATTTTCGAGTTACAAAAGTAACAATTTTCTGGAGCGCTCTTTTCATTACCGCCATTTAGTTGGAATGAATCACGGTGAACGATTGTTGTTTTCGCACGACATCGCGCCCATTCCCTCAGTAGGAATGAAAACGATAATGGCTGTGAGAAACTGGTACCTACCTTTCAGAATTGCGAGATCTAAACTATTTCTATTTTAAATTAACACTTATTGCTTTTATAATAATATCGATTCTATTACGTACACTACTATTAGAAATAAAGTTAGAAAAATATACTATTATTATTATTTATTTATTTTAACATCTTCTCGGTCTGCAGCCGGTTACTAACATGTTCGCGGGCCTAGGCCAAGTGAACAGTATTGGTCCGATGGTGAAGTGCGTTTGTTTGCAAGAATTTGCGGACAATTCTTGCTATATATGTTTGTGGAGATAATTCTATTGCTACGAGGGATGGCTTATTATTACTGTAGCTCGCCTCTACTATGCCGGCTTGAGGAGACGAATGTGCACCACCCTGATTGGCAGTGCACACGCTGCTCGTTATACCTACTTAGTTTCATCCAAACTGATCGCGATAAGGTCACTTCACGGTTGTTACATTCGAAAGTGGTGGTACTACCCCAGGACGGACTAGGCTAATAACCAATGAAGTTAAAATTAGAAATTATTACATCGCCGATACATTTTAAATACGTACCACTTTAAATTGGCCTCATTTTATCCAACTTATACCTTCTAATTCAAGCGACAGCCTATAATTGCGCTATTATACGTAATTAGGTGTTAGTTTGTCCGTCCGTATGTCCAACTTAAGGTTATAGATACCATATTTCTTGTTAAACACTTTTATCAATATTGCCAATTGATTTTTTACTTTATTATACTGTAATAAGGAATAAATTTAAACGAGGGTTAAGGATATGTGGCATATCAATGTCAAGTAATTTTGTTGTCCACGCTCCGGAAGCCTCCATCGTCTGATGATAACAAAGAACACTTGAGCAGTTTTTAGGGCCGAATGGATTTGATGGTTGTATAAGTACCGTGTGTGAAGGTGAAACTTGCATTTTATTTATTTGTTAAGCTTTATTTGGTTCGTTACTTAATTTTTTTTCTAGTATTTTTAACAATGCCTATTTAATATTTTTCCCCCACATTTATACTATTATACAGGCTATCTCGTAAGTAGTGATATATAACATATTTAAATTTTTTATTTAATCATGGTGTTGCGGCATCTAGTAGCTGAATTTAGTACTAAACACGAATGGCGCTGCGCAAGACCCTAACATTTTGAAATGTCAAAACCTGAAACAGACGACTTCCTTCAGGTACGTCGCACAGACGGGAGAGAACATCAAGAATTGTCTCCAGATAAAAGCATAAACGCAGTCCAGTTTAAATTGGATAATCAACACATGGTTGTTAATTAGTTCCAAATAAGTGTTTTCTCAACTCACTTAAATAAAAACATCAATAAAAAAATAATTATAAACATATGTTTAAAACATTGTTTTTGTGTAAAAACGGGGAAAATATGATAATTTCTTAAAAATGTCATAACTTTTAAACCAGAAGGTATAAAAAAAATTTACCAAATTATATTGTAGATATTGAACCCCTCTATCTCTAGAATACCGTTGATACCACTACTTACGGGACACTCTGTATATAAATTCAATATATTAGACGTAATGTAAAAATAATAGTTTTTTTTTTGCATGTTTACGAGCTATTAAGGTCGAAAGAATCGTATGCTCTAGGAGTCTAAGTCATTAGAAGATATAAGCCCTTTAAGAAAAGGCGTATGATTATTAAAAACAGTAAGGTATAATTTTATAGATAATACAAACACAAACAAATAGACCAGCTGTCTTTTATAACGCTTTTCGGTGACATGCAATTCAGTAACCCGCAAACTTACTATCACGGCGCGGGCGCTTGGAGTGGATGGGTGGTTAACTTTTAACCTTCAATTAAGGCTGCCATATATTAGCTTATACAAAATCTATTATTTTATGGACACCTGTTCACTGAAAAATTTAAAAGGCTTAGTCTAGGCTTGAACCTAATTTTCGAACGGGTTAAGCCTTATTATTCGTTTTACAAACATACACGGGCTTGAGCTTTTAAAATTTACTGAACGTAGCCACTGTTTTTTTAAAATTAAAAGTCCGGAATGGTGCTACAGAAAAATGTCTATCAGCATTCGCCTTTGCTATACCGGCTTCTAAAACGAATGTACATCGTTCAAGTTATTAGGGCAGATTTCTCTCATTATTTCCAAAACTAATTTCGAAACCTGACTAGATCGCTTCATGATGATACCTACCCCGGGATGACAGACTACATTACTGCCTACAATCCGTAGACATTTTTTAATGCCTGTACTAAGCTAGTGGATGTATCACAGGCGCAGAGCGACCGAAGAATATCGGGTCTTAGGAAAATATGGAAAACACTTTTTTTTTTATTTCTATTCTTTTTTTTTTTTCTTTTTTTTTTTTTCTTTCTATATATATTCTTTAAATTCTATTTTAAAATTGTCATCCGTAAATTAGTGACAGCCCTAACTTCTGTATATGCCTGTCGGGCTGTCACCGACCTCTCAGGAAGTAGCGAACCAAACCATCTGCTCTGAAAGTATATAGTTTAATAAAATTATTTCTAGAAAGAAAATCAAATGCTTATTCCTAGAATTTTGAGTTGGAAGCAGTTAACTAAGTCGTGATGTTCAACGGTTATAATAGACTTCGGTTTTACAATGTATTGTATAAGTGTACCAGGAACTAATGGCATTGAAAAAATAATAATTAGTGTGATTTTCACATGGTAATAGCAGTTGAAAGAGTGGTAGGCAAACTGATGATGGTTATTTGTCCAGTCTGTCGTCCTGGGGCAGTACCACCACTTTCGAATGTAACACCCGTGAAGTGACCTTGTCGCGTTTCGGGAATAGTTTGAAAGTAGCCAGGTATAAGAGAGGAGTGTGCACTGTCAATCTAGATGGTACATGCTCGTCTTCTCAAGCCGGCATAGTGGAGGCGACTGCAGCCGTAGCGATTTCTCTGTGGTAGCAGTTGTTTCCATTCATGGACCGCACTCTAGCTTTACATCAGGCGGAGTGTTGTCACAGTGTTGTTGTTGTGAGCTATACTAAAAAAAAAGTTGTCACTTGTCAAATTAAAATAAGAGATTTGTTATCGTTTGCAGAGATTTTGTGATTTCTTTGTTATTTTAATTAAAATGTCGAAAAAGCCATATAAGCTATTTTTATTACCCCTATTTGCCATGAGATTTTGGTGGCATTAGGGTACTGAAACAACAGAAATGGAGTTTTGAATTTTTGCGGGGTTGAAGGCCACTCGTGAGACCGTTGAGACTAGACTATAATTTTTCGTCTAGGAGCTTTTACACAAATGAACTAGATGTTGGCGTAATAAGATAAAAATAAAAATATTAACGTCAATTTTTTAGTATTTTTTTTTTTATTAACATAAAAACAATTTTTGCTATAATTTTGGTGGTTAGATAAATTATAGAACTATTACAAATATTTTTAATATATTATATTTCGTAAGTGTGTTATAGCCCTATTTATTCAAGGTAAAATTTATAACGACGTCACACATTTTATATACACGATGGTTAACAGACAAAGTAAGATTGTTTGCATTAGGGAAATTTGAAATTGATGTATGGGCTTTGTTAAAAATATTTTAAAAAATCTTTGATATTATACTTTCTGGTAGGACACCATTTATGTGGGGCTGTGTGAAATAAAGTAAAAAATGGATGTACTCGTAAAAACATAAGAACGCAAATTAAGTAAGTCACTTTTTAGGTCCGACCCAGAAGGGTGTTTTCCGATCAAATAAGAGAAATCCTCATGAAAGCTGGGCTGCCTAGTGCCCATAACCGTCGGGCGTGCATGAAGAGAATTGTGGATGTGAAGGAAGCGAGGGTGTTGTGTCAGGATCGTGGTAAGTGGCGTTCCGTTATCTCTGCCTATCCCTGTGGGAAAAAGGCGTGACAATTGTATTGTCTTGTATTGTACTTTTTAGGTCAAGAATTACACAATAATATTGCCTAATTAAGGAATCCCTAAATCATCTGCTCGGCTCAATCGAATCCTGAAGTCTGAAATCTTTGTTTATAAATTCTACCTACACCAAACTTAGTTAAAAGCATGAAGGTCCAATATTAAATCTAAAGTCGATCTCCAGTCAAGTCGACGGCAATTTCTAACAAGGTAGGTCGTGTCGGTCCGCACGGTTGCAGTAAATGTATCGCCGAATAGAGCAGTAAATCCCGGCGATATCTGACCGCACGATAGCTGCGATCGTGTTGGATCGGACGCCGAACGTGAATACTCGGCCTCGGTCACACGACAGGTAACCTGTATTATACATCTATACATAGGAAGATGTTATTCTAAGAAATGTGTTGTGGTGAAAAAATCCATAATTAAAGTATTATGTCAGTCATCAACCCAGCACTTGGAAGGGCGGCCGATTAAAAGATTGAATAAAGAAGACCAAGTAAGGCACCTAAAGGCGGAGGAGTTTAGTGGTCAGTACAAAATCCGCGCGCACAGCGAAGGGCATGGTTTCAAATTCTATCTCAGCCCACGCTGTGTGCATGTTGATTTTCGCTATAATTTATCCAATTTTTATTTAATTTAATAATACTTAATTCATTTTTTGCTTCAATCAGTTTAACCATCCATCATGACTTTAGTTTCATAGGACGTATAAATTTCGCGTTTCAGGATTGGAAGAAGCTCTATGTCGCAGTTGCTCTTGCAATCTCGTCTCGGCACAGCAGAGGCGACTATCTGTATACCGACTGTACCTATATATTTCTCTGTGTAACAGAATAAATGTCGGCCTACTTTAAAAACGACGCAATGAATTGTTGAAATCTTTAACACTTTAAACGATTTCAAACAAAAATAACAAAACTTCATAAATTTTTTTCAAACATTAGTTCAACCCTAAATTTAATATATGTAGAGAATGAAAATTGAAAACTTTATTATATTAATTATGTAAAAACATGTGTACAATAACAAAACATTATCAATTCAAATCATAGCTTTATTACGAGCCAACCAAATGTAATATCTACCCCCATAATCACGACAACCAAATTGCAAGAAGGTAGAGGGTTAGTTTTATCTATAAGACATGGTATGCCTTGAAAACGTAGCCATCCGTTTTGGTGCAGTCAAGTCGACCTGATAAGCAGAAGGCATGCCTACAGATTCCTGCGATAGTTCCTTAACACGCAATCCCAACTTAGGTTCCATATTCACATCTAGATTTGTGTTTTATTATAGGTAAACTACTTACCTAAACAATTTAAATAATTTTGTACATAAATCTAAGAATATATCTAATGATATAATATATAAAAATGAATGTTTATCTGTCTGTTTATCCCGCATGCGGACTACTAATCCGTTTTAAACAATATTTTTCCCGTATTAAGTCCATTTATACAGCTTTATACTTTATACTTATACTTTATATATTTTTGAGGTTAAATGCATTGAGATATATACCTCAATGGTTAAATGTTAAAATTTATGTAATTTAGTTTAGTTGCATTCTACAATAGTAATATCATTTATGGCTTAATAAATCTCAAGGGAATATCAGCTTCGTTTTAACCACACTTACAATTTAAAGCCTCAGTCTAACAAACACATTAATCGTAACAGAAAAACATACGAGCTTTATTAATGGCATATTAAAACTGTATCAGATCTTATATGGCTATAAATTTCGTAATATAGGTCAATTTGTGGGCATATGAGAATAACATTTTAATGTCCTCTAACAAACGATGTCCGTAGCTCTGGAAAGAATTGCATAACGTGCTTTCTCATATCTCTGCAGCCATTATTGTTGCGCGCCGCATTAGACGCGATGCTCCTATCTATAATGTGCTTAATCTTTTACAGGACAACTTTTAATGACAGTTTTTAAAAATAAAACTGTATTCAAAAATGAGCTATTTTGCAGTAGTTGATTGCGATTTTCATTAAATAAGTGCAGCAAATATTCACTAACAACTTGGTGGCTATAATGTTTCATTAATTTAGTCATATAAACCTTAACATAAACAGGTAAAGGCGTCCTAAAGCTTCAGTGCAAAGAAGTAATTTGGCCTCCGTAAGTGACTTTTTTTTAATTTTTTTAATTTAAACTTAGTGTTTAAACAGACTGAATTGAATTAATACACATTTATACACATGTAATTAATAGACAAGTTGATGGAGTTTTTATTTTTCGACCAATGACGAGAAGTCAATTATCATTTCTGCGAATTTTCTAGTTAATAAGAAATCGTTTCCTCTAAGATTTTGAAGAGTGCGAGAAATGGATCTGTATGGTGTAAGGTTGTAACTCATTATGTTGCAACATTCGAGAAATGCCCACCTGTGAACCACTTTACACCTTAGTAGCTACGCCACTGAAAGCAGGTTGTCATTGACTTTCCTTTAGAACAAAATAAAAAAACTTTGCAGTTGTAACTGTTACTGTAACAAAACGATAATATTGTTTAAAATTTCGGGCATTAATAAATGGATTGCCTTTATCTATCCAGACAATATATCATTTTTTCTTCCTGTGTGAGTCACAATGTCCATTCCAACTTGCCTCAAACAATATTAAGCTCATTGAAGTAAGTAGCCGCGCAAGTATCACTACGGCAATCGACGCTGGCAAATGATGTTAATTTTCGAGTTTTACAACGAAACAAAGCAATGTGTTATCATGGAGCACCATCGCTCACGAGCGCGCCTCGCTACGATCACTCGGACACGGCCTTAAAGGTGCTGAGACATGGTGTAAAAGACTTCTCACACAACCTAAGTAATAACAACTAATATTTATATATTATGTCTAAACCAATGTTGAAAATTCTAGGAAATAAACTCATTTTGAAGCGTTGTCGCGAGTTTATTTACACACATTTACACTACTGCGCAGAAGTATCAGGTTTGATATTTTTTTTTTTTTTAAATAATAATAACTTTATTAATATAAAAATGACCTATGTATAATAGTGCTCTGCCATCGGAACTAGTCTGGGGACTGTATCTCCGATGGCAGAAAAAATATCATTAATGTGATAGGTAATGTTATCAAAAAAGTATTTGTTTTAAGTTGTTTTGTCCATGGGTATCCTAGTTTGTGGGTCATTGTATTTTTATTTTATTCTTAACATACTCGCATGTGATCAAATGACACTACGTGAACATAAATATCTATAGGAATAAAACTTCAGATATTGATGCGTTTTTTTTATTAAGAAAACAAAGCTTTTTATTTTAATTCAAATAAACGCAGGCCGCTTTACATCTATAGATTACACTAATCAATAAATAGGTAGTTAATAACAAAATGGTGAGGTCCTCTCTTATCTTTATTAAAGAACTAATGTGTAATATACTTTAGCAAGGTGGAGTCGCTTGGACTACCAACACGCACGGCATTGTTTTAGCCCGAATTACCGGCGATAAAATCGTTCCGACGACAAATCGCTACTAACACTAGCTTTATCTTTCTTTCATGTTTTCATCTAAGTAGGTACCTACATAGCGAATTGGAACGCCGTTTTTGTCTTTTTTAATATTGATTAACCTACCTAATAAAAAAACAGTTATTTACGTGATTTTTTATTTTCTGTTTTAGGCAACATATTAATTTCTGACCTGACGTTAAAAGAGTCCGAGTGAAGTCCACAATCGCCCTCACTATGCCGGCTTGATAAGACGAGTGGCAAGCGACTACACTCAAGCTAATCCAAAATGAGACTAGGCTTATCTATTCTCTGTCTGCCACAAGTATTTTACGTTATAAGCGTGAATTTATAGCTCATTTAGTACGTAACAAAATAACAAGCAATCCATTATGAAATATTTGATAAGTCTGTAGTAAAAATCCTAGATACAAACCAGTCTTTTATTACCACTAATTAAAGCAGTTGTAGGTATAAACAGAGACACTGTTGTAAAATTAAATTATACCAACTCGAGCTAATTTGTTCCAGTAAATTTTCATTCGTGTTTTGTACGCAATTTATTTGCAAAGATTGTAACGCCTGCATTTAAGTGTTAAAGGTAATTTTCAACGTTTACCAACCATATCAACATTCACTTTGTTACTTTCAATTTTATTTGCATTTCAATTTTACTACTTTTTGTTTAAATAAGCGATGAAAATATAATTTGTAACAGTCATAAATATTTATTAATTTATCTTGCAAAGTTATGCAAAATTATTTTTTAATATTATTTATTTATACACGACCAAAGTACACATAACATAGTTATTAGTATATTGATACCGGTCAGATTACAGCAAGGTTTGAACACAGGTCTCATCGATCGTGAGGCTCATCCCCTGCCGCTAGACCACGGCCGCTCTTGGTCTGCGAGCCAATGAAAAAATTAATCAAAAGCATATCTAGAATTTGCTTATCGGGAAACACGCAGGTACTAAGTCGGTCGGAAAAGTTCCACATTTTCGCAGTACGTACAAAACATACAAGTACATATCCGCTATTGCTTTGTATAATCTGTATAAGTTTTTATATAATCTTAGGTAGTCTAGTTACTATAAGTATCTACCTACATAATACCTAGATAATAGGTATTGAAAACAGTATTGTAAATGCAAGAACTCACAGGTGGGTAAGTTACAATTTACAATAATAACACCAAATCGTTAAAACGACGTGTGTACTAGAAATGTAGCTGATAGAAAATTAACCACTTCGCATCCTTACTGGAGTTAGGGTTAAAACACACTTATTTCTAACACTAGATTATTATACGAACCATAATTAATTATTTATTAAAATCATAGGCACTGAGCGATCAAAATTATAAAAAAGTTTTTTTTTTATTGTAGCTCGGCATGTGACAATACTCCGCCTGATGTAAAGCTAGAGTGCGGTCGATGAATGGAAACAACTGTTACTACAGAGAAACCTGTGCGTAGCAGTCGCCTCCACTATGCCGAGCTTGAGGAGACGAGCTTGTACCATCTTAGATTGACAGTGCACACTACTCTCGTTATACCTGGCTACTTTCAAACTATTCCCGAAACGCGACAAAGTCACTTCACGGGTGTTACATTCGAAAGTCGTGGTACTAACCCCAGGACGGCAGTCTGGACAAATAATCATCATCAGTCTGCCTACCACTCTTTTACAATGGAGAAGACGTTTTTTTTATTTAAAAAAATAATCCGCTTGGAATCGGTTTACACTACCCTTCGTTTCTGCAAAGGTATAGTGGTCCCTTCTAAGATTTTTTTGGAAAATCGAATCCAGGATTATCTATCACGGTTGCTCTTTTTTTCATAAATAATCTAGACCTAATTTTAGATTTGTTTTAAATACTACAGTTTATTTCAGAGTTAATTGTCGATACCTAGATAAATAGTTTCTTAATATTTCTTCCTAATGTACTACCATCTTAAACAGTACGTTAGTAAACTTGGTAATGAATACTTCTGGAATATTTCTCACGATCGAACCCGATACTAATGTATGCGTACACGCAGCTTCCTTGACTTGTTTAACTGCCCTTTGACAGACGCTTGTCTAAAGATGAAGAACATTTCGGTGTAACCGAAATTGACAGGGCTTTTACCTCTGAAAATTACTAAAATCTGCTGCTGATTCAATGATTCACTCGTGAGAAGTTTGGTTGCTGCAAAGTCTTTTTCAAGAGCGACGGTGATCTAGTGGTAAAAGGCGTGAACTCACGATCGATGAGACCCGTGTTCAAATTTCGCTGACTGGTACCAATGTAACTATGTTATATGTATTTTGGTTTCTCAGTGTCTATGATAGAAGCACAAGCTTAATATAAAATTTGAAATAAAATAATAATAAAAAACGAAAAAAAAAATTTTGTTGGGATTTGAGTGAACATTTTTATTCTCTTATTTTTTTTTTAAAAAGGGTGTCGGTGATTAATAACGTCGCTAAACTCCAGCGATACTATATTTTCTCTCATGTGAAACTCTCTAACTAAAACAAAATGTTTATGAAGAATTGTAATTTTTCAGAAACGTGATCGAAAGCTCGTCCAGGTGCGTGATTTGTGTCCATATTGAACTTCAAAACAAAACCCAAAAAGATTGAATAACGCCAACAAATACAAAGTCCACTTAACCCCCGTCCTTTTACAGCTGGCGATCGATCTACAATTACTGTCTGACAAGACAATACCCTCCGAAAATCGCATTTTGGTCTCATTCTTTTTAAAGCAAATTACTCTGACTTATACTCTGAGCGGTAACGTTTTGAAATCTTTAATATTTTTTTATATAAATAATTTAATATTTTTTTATATAAATAATTTTTAGCACATAGCCCGATTTGACCCTGTTAAGCGCAGGTCCATTAACAGGGACAACTGCTACAGAATATATATGACAGAACGGGACGAGAGCGGTCCAAGGCTTCTATGCTCCATTTGTGGGCGATAACTAAGCAAATATGCTGAAACACGACAGTTCCTCCGGACAAACAAGTCACAACGTGTTCGCCGCGTCGTGTGTTTTCAGAGACTCTGTCAAAGCTCAACAACGCTTTTGTTTCATATTCAGTTAGTGCTTGTACTCATGACCACGTATTCATTTTGTTCCAAGTTAGTTTCCGTAATCGTTCAAATTAGAGACCGTATTCATGACCATTCCGACATATCTATGTCTGCAGGCAGTAGTCATCTCCGTTCGTTAAACACGGCTACTTTTCAGCTGATCTTAAAACACTTGCACTTGAAAGTTGCGGTACTACTCCAGAACGGCAAGCTGAGCTAATAACCATCATAAGTCTGCATACCTCTCTAATAATACCAAGTACGTTCAATAATCCAAACGTATCCCAATATAATATCGTCTAACTCTCCAGCTATAAACTAAGTTGAGACAAAGTAAAAGAATCGCGTGTCTCAGTGTCCTGTAAGTCCATGGGAAAGGATATACTTTTGGCGCGAATCCTGAGATACTGCGAGAAGCTACAAGAGAGGGTAGTTAATTGTAGGGGAGAGAGGGGATGCCTTTGTAAATAGCCGCCGGGCAATTTGCGTATCGACTGCGTCTTACAGCGATTGGTGCGGACGGTACTTAGCTGCTAATTGCTGCATACGTACTAGATGCAAAACAAATTTATTACTGTGAAATATGAAAATTATATTATTTTAATATATTTTATGGAAAATTCGTACCAAAATTAACGTATATAACTGCGAATTTGTTAATTGTTAACTTATTATATGACTTATTTCTTGTAGGCATAATTTTTATTTTAAAAAAAGTTGTTTTACTCAGTTCTGGGATAGTGACCGCCGTAACAGTTAACACTCAGGATGGCCGAAGGACGTTATCAACTTGGCCGCATAAACGACAAGGCCGGTATAGTGACTACACTTCTTTTCAAAATAGAGTCGTTTCCACTCTACAACTCTAGCGTACGTGTAATATCAGTAGTCATGATTAATTTGCTCTTTTTCCACCTATATTTTTTAGATTAAATATTTTGCCTGTTGATGCTGACTGTACACATTCATTGGGTAGGAGAACTTTTGTACTTTTAAATAGGCATTAAATTTGATGGAGTTTTCTGTAGAACACTTGTTAGTGAGTGTTGTTTCAGCCATATCAATACCGGTTATGGATAATTATTTGTTGTAAATAATATTCACTTTTCGTCGTTAGATATTTATGAATTATCTTAGTACAATTAATTCTAACTTCTAATTTTACCGTTAGTTTAAACTTAGACACATTACATTGTAGCGTATCGTCACATACGCATCACAATTTAATTAAACTAACCTAACCCCATACTTCACCTGATATAAAGCTAGAGTACGGTCCATGAACAGAAACTGCCACTACACATAAACTTCTACAGGCAGCAGTCCCCTCCGCTATGCCGGCTTGATGAGGAATTATGATGAATGTACATCATAATATTTTCAGTATCCAATTTGGATGATGGTAGTTTTTCAAGCAGTAGGCAAGAGTGGTAGTTTGCCGTCCTGGGTTAGTACCACCACTTTTAAATGTAATACCAGTGAAGCGACCTAATCGTTTCGGAATCAGTTTGGAAGTAGCCGGGTATAGTACGAGGAGTATGCCTGAATTGTACGTTCGTCTCTTTGAGGACTGTTTCAGACATTTCGTAGCTGTTGTCCCCACCCGGCTTCTACTGATAAGTTATAATAATTAATTACTAAATAACATTTAAAATAAACTAATTTATGTAATTTGTAACCCAATTACGCATTCAAAATTCATTCGTGTACGAAATATTGATCAAATTACGATAATACCCAAGTTTTTGTGGAAATCAAACATGCGTACAAATTTGTTAATAACTTTTTACAATTGTACGGGGTCTAGTGTACGGGCGGTCTACTCGTCATGCATAGGTTGTCATACATAACCATTGTTAAAATGACCAAAACACCACACAGATTTAGTTGCAAATATTAAAACTATAATTGTATTACAACTGCTGCGTGAAATTCGGTCATAATTGGTATAACAAAAGCTTCAATGGATTTGACATTTAGCTGTTTTGGCCGCGGCCTTTGATGGTGGACAACCTCCCATTGTATACCACCCATTGTTTAGTTTATTGTATTGAAGTTTTTATTTTGCAACTGAATTTAATACTTTACCTACTACTTTATTTAACAATAGCTTTAGCTTCGATTGTGTAGTAAGTACCTATTTATAGCAATTGATCACCGAATACTAATTTATACATTGTAATCCTCTAGGTCTAAGTCCTGACTCATTCAAAATTAACGTATGTATTATAGTTGACTCCTGAAATTTTAATGGGATTTTGTAAAATTTTCATTTGGATTGAAAATGTCCACGATATCTCTGAAACGGAACGAGTCGGGACAATTGTTATAGAGAATGTCATTTTATGTTGAAATAAAAAAAATCGGGCCCAAAATTTTTCTCTATTCATATATGATCGAGGATCATACTTTCATCTCGCTCTTTCTCACAGGTTATTGCATAAGATGAGAGTGAGAGCTATGCGGAGAAAAGTTTCATACGTCTAGAGCTCTTAACGTGATTAGCTATAGTCGTAAATGGTGGAGCGTCATTGATATTTCAACATTTCAAAATAATGACTTACACGCAATGTATTACGTCGTATAAAAATGCTTAGGGCGTGCCATATCGCACGCTTGGTCACATTCCTTGTAAACTACCCGCACGCATTTCACACAAAAAAATAAGTGCACTTATTTGCCCCGCGGCGGTCAATGCGAGCGGTCGTGTCGTGTCGCTTCTCAATTGTGGGAATATTTAAATGTCATGCCGACATCGATAAAGTGTAACAATAGCGTCTACCCCGAGGACGAGTACGTTTATGAAAATAATGGATTCATTTTCAGATCAAACAAAGAAAGATCTCTGGGAATGTATTGTTGATAAAGATTTCACCAAATTATTTCAGAGATTTTTATAGTGCAGATCGGACTCAACTTGACGCAAAAAATATCGCCTGGGGTAAAAGATCATTAAAAATGGGTCATCATTTTTTAACTTCACAATCGGCACGAGCTATTTTTTATTCTGTAATTTTATACTTTTTATACAACGTATCAAAGAGAGAAAAAATTAAATACAATAATTTTGCTAAGTTCGAAATGACGGGTTAGGGGGCAGAAAAGAGCCATAAAGTAGCGGGTCCATATGCCACAGTGGACCATTACTCGGTTAATAACAGTCTGCGAAATGTTTCATAGGCCCTACATAATGACGGTCGGTATTCTTAATCGGTCCGTATAATAATTGCACCTTCCACTTAAGCGTTCATAAATCATAGACGTGATTAGAGATATCAAGGATTTGCGGGACGTTTTGGTTTCGTGTAATGATCGCTGTTCTCTTGTGCCTTTTTTAGTTAGCTAATTAAGTTGAAATTGATGAATTTGTTTAGGTTTAACTGTCTTATGTATTTATTTCTATCTATCATCTATATCATTAATCTTTGGTACAACCTTTTACGTCTACTTAGATTCTAATAAGAATCCCGTCCTGTACATTTTAATGAATGTGATATATTATTATAATTATTATTCATAATTAGTTAAATAAGTATCTAAGTTAAATAAATCCTACAATATACATCTTCTAGGGGATTATTCAATCAGTCGCGTTCAATTCTTCAACGCGTGAAAGAAAATAAGTCTTATATTTTATAATATAAATGTATTTATAATTATTTGTGAGTGGTTGATCTGTTTTTTCTCGTAAATTGTCTTAATTTTAGAAGCAATTTTTGGCAGTTTTATCTTTAATTCTGACTCGGTCTCAAAACTATTTCTTGTGCTGCAACAAACTTATTTTCCGACAATAGAAATTGTTTTACAAGTTTACATCCATAACTTTTTAAATAGCTTGAACGATTATTTTCTAAAATACTGTACTGCTAGTTTTTCCGGTATATTTTCTATCACAAAATTAGTAAATCTTCGCAATTTAAAAATTCAATAGATAAATTATATGGCGTCATCACTACGTTAGTACTTACATTGTCTTCCATTATGAAGTGTCGTAAGATTACAATCACATCTTAAAGGTATTCGAATTAGACAATACTTGTCAAAATTGAAGTACCGAATGGGTTTCAAGGTGATGACCTGTGCAATTAGAGTATGAGAATTGTAGCACTCTGAACAGTTCGTAAAGGACGTAAGTCAAATGTCAAAATTATTAATTTTAAATTGTTATTATTTGTACTCAGCTAATCTACGTCTATCCTTGACTTTTATAGGATACTCATATGCCGTCACAAAGAAATACGCTTTGTCCACAGACTCGACTATTATATGCCTATAGTGCATAATAATAATAGTAATAGAGTTTTACTGTAAAGTCTGCAGATAGAGAGAAAAAATCTGCTTCTCAGCCGGGTGTATTTAGACCGGTGAAGGTGAAAAAATATTGGAAAATATATCCAACAGTGGAGCGCAATATGCTGAAGATATTATTTTTTCAATTCGTTGTAAAATGTAGTTATAAGACCCAGTATTATATATGTAGGGAACTTCTAAAGTGTAGATAACGCCGGCCTGGTGATCACGACGTGGAAGTGATCGATGGACTCAAGTGGACAGTGCAGTCTCGTCTCTTGCTATGGCTACATCCAAGCGCTTCACAGATGGTAATTAAACTGTAATATTTGTGTATTTATGTCATTTAGGTGGGTTTTAAGAGTGGTAGGCAGACTGATGATGGTTATTTGTCCAGTCTGCCGTCCTGGGGTAGTACCACCACTTTCGAATGCAACACCCGTGAAGTGACTTTGTCGCGTTTCGGGAATAGTTTGAAAGTAGCCAGGTATAACGAGAGGAGTGTGCACTGTCAATCTAAGATGGTACATGCTCGTCTCCTCAAGCCGGCATAGTGGAGGCGACTGCTACCCGCACAGGTTTCTCTGTAGTAGCAGTTGTTTCCATTCATGGACCGCACTCTAGCTTTACATCAGGTGGAGTGTTGTCACATGCCGAGCTACAATAAAAAAAAAAGGTATAAAAATATTGTCACATCACATAATGTTAACGTCGAGGTATGCGGAACAATCTGCGCTCGCGCATCAGCACTCATATTCGCGGTTATCGCACAATCGAGTGGGGGCGTTCCGACTTACTGAACGATTGGGGATTCAAAAAAAACGCTCATTTTCAACTCAGAATAATTTATCTTGAGGTTAAGTTTAAGTTAATTTAAGCTTGTCAACGAACTGTGAATGGAAGGCGATTACAGGAAAACACTCATTTGTTTAACTCCATTGTTTATAAAAAAGTTAACTATAAAAGAACGATTACGCGTCGCTTTTAGGTAAATTAACTTTAAAATTTTTATATTCGAGTTTAAATTGAATTTAACAATTTTATATTCGTTATGTTATCTTAACGATGTGGTAGTGGTAGAAGTGGTAGACAGAATGATATTGGTTATTAGTTTAATCTTCGTCAACTTGAACGCAGTATATTCGTTTCCAAGCAGCCCTTACTAGAGTGCCGTGGTAGCAGACCGCTCAAGGACCACATAAGTTAAAAAAAGTAATAATTAAGAATCCGTCAATTACCAAATGTTAATAACTTGTTTTTAATATGTTATTTGATATCAATATAAAATTTTCAACTTAATTAAAAATATATTAATTGGGCTTAATGACTTTGTAAATGGCCTTGTTTTAAGCTTCCGCGGGTTCGTATCTCCTTCATATAAATTTATAATATTAACGAGATGTCTAGTGGTAGACATCAATCATTTACTTTGACTTTTAATGATAGACTTGAGTTCAATTCTCATCAAAAATACAAGACAAAATTCTAAATAGATATTTTTTAAATACTACAACTACTTAACTCACGCCTTGTTCCCACTGGGGTAGGCAGAAACTGTGGAGCATCAGCGACTCCTCTCTCTACATACCACTTTCGCTTGGACCACATCCATTACTCTCCTCATGCGTGCACGTCGGTTTTTAAATAACGAAATGCAATTCAAATTTTACTACTATATTTTTTTGTTTTCTCGTTATACCCAGCTGGAAAACAGCTGAGTGTTAATAACTATCATGAATCTCCTTATCATTCTTTTTAATTAATACTTATGTTATATCATACCAGTAGACTCTGGGTGCCTATAATAAAGTCGCATTGGTAGCGGTCCTGAGTCTGAGAGAGAGAGAACACGATTCTCTCGATCGTCAATCTACAGTCTACACACTCAACCGTATATAATTAGGCATATATTATCTACAAGGAAAACCCTTGACACAGACCATCGTATCTGTCTTAACAATGACAACCAAACTTATTCGTTGATTGATGACTACTGTACAAAAATAATCCGACATAATATTTGAAATGTTATTTAAACGTGACGCGAGTTGATTGGATTTGCAATTTTGATTTCTATTTTATAATTGTATTAAAATAATAGAACGAGTTTCGAACAAAGAAGAGAGGGGAAATGCTGCCAACAATCCCTTGCCATGATTTTAAGTCGAGTCTTGATTTAGTGGAATAAAGGAATCTGAGACGACATTAGTGCTTTTAATTAAGCTCGTATATGTACCATAAAAATAGTCGGCTAAGGACTATAATAAAAAAGTTGAAAGTTGAAGTTTGAGGCAAAAATTATAGATTATTCGACTTATGATTAAGAAGGGATTGAATCATCTTAGTGTTTTTCATCCTCTATGGATTGAATTAATTTATAAACAAAGAAATAGATACGTATATTGATATAAGTATTTTTAGTAAATAATCATTTGAATGCATTATTTGGTTGCGTGTATTTTTTTGCCCTAAACTTAAGTATTCAAGGTGAGATCGATCATTTTGTTTTTCATCCGAGAACAATGCCTCAAGCTTAAATTCATCACATGGTAATTAGATTTATGTCAGTCTGTTTGTTTGACGTATTAAAAACAACAATATAAACCTAGGTAGATATAGTACTATAGTATGATTAAACGAACAAAAATTGATTATGAATCCGAATGTAACATCCGTGATCACTTCACTTCCTTGTTGCGTTTCGGGATCAGTTTGGAAGAAGCCAGGTATAATGAAACGAAAGGGGTGTGCACTGTCAATCTGGATGCTGAACATTTATCTTTACAAGCCGGCATACCGGCGGAGATGCTTGTAATAAAATAAAATGAAAATTATTCATTAGCATGAGCATTGGGCGTGGTAACACTTCCTTGTCGTCAGACTATACCATGACTTAAGATGTATGACGAGAAGCCACGAAAAACTCTTCAATTGTAGCTGAGCTACAATTTAAAAAAATAACGCCAAATGCATTAAACTAGGGATACTAAATCTATATATATATAAATCAATTGCTGTTCGTTAGTCTCGCTAAAACTCGACTGATTTGGCTACTTTTTATTTATTTGTGGAAGTCCTGGGGAAGGTTTAAAAGGTGAGTAAATATGAAAAAATAATGCTTGGAATATAGTAAAAACAACAATTTCGCTTTCCCTTAGAAACTATTCATTTGATATTCGTCCCGTTTAGAAATCAATTAAATTTAAGTCGTTCAGAAATCAAATTAAATTTTTTTTTTTGGTTTTGGATGTCAAACGTTTGATGTTCGTCCCGTCGTTCAGAAATCAAATTTTTTCAAGCAACATCATGTTGCTGAAACATTCTGCAATTATCATTCAGCTTTTTTATTTATTGATTCTGAGGCGGTACGAAGTTTGCCGGGTCAGCTAGTAACGAATAAATGCTACCGTGGTACGACATTATGACAGATAGGTAACAATTGAATATCGTGGAATCTTTTTATTTCATTTTACGGGTAAAGGTTTTAGGTATAAACATACAAAGCATCAGTGAAACATGCGAGTACTCGTGTCATAGTCTCATGAGTCAGTGTGGCCCCAATTTGGCATTGGCACGCTAATGGCACTCATTGCCCGCCAATCAGTTTAGCACTGGCACATTTGCCCATCGCATTATGCCATACACCCAATGCTAATTTGTAGAGATGGCACGCGCCTTCAAATTAGAGACTCGACTTCGAAATTTGATTAGTTCTGGATGTAGGTAATTTGACGCGTGATTTTCTAATTACACACAAATATTGGTCAGATAAATTTACAAGGAGATAACTGAAAATGTACTTTAGGAATATGAATTTACATAAAGTTTTAAACGGTTACTTTTATACTTACTTATTCTCAAATGCCTAATGCTTGTTATTCAAATGATTCTGCTTTACGCAATACAAGTTTTGTTTAACTCTTTACTATATTTTTTTTTATTGTAGCTCGACATGTGACAACACTCCGCCTGATGTAAAGCTAGAGTGCTGTTTTATAGACATTGCGCCTGATGCCCTGTTTTCAGTAACAAACAAGCGCTCTCTTACATAGGTAGGTTCTTTGGTTGATGGAAAAACGAAATTTATGTTACATTTAATTTAAAATAATTTGAGGATTGCCTAAATTGTAGGTTAAAATGGGTAAAAGACATTTCATATTCCAGTTATACACAAATAAACGTTGATTTTTAAATACAAATGTCGCATTTATTTAAATCAGATCGATCAACTGCGAGGAGTATCTTCAATGAACGTACATGATTTTATGAAATTAAAGTTTTTTTTTACTGTAGCTCGACATGTGACAACACTCCGCCTGATGTAAAGCTAGAGTGTCGTCCATGAATGGAAACAACTGCTACTACAGATAAATCTCTACAGGCAGCAGTCACCTCCATTATGCCAGCTTGAAGAGACGAGCATGTACCATCCAGATTGACAGTGCACACTCCTCTCGTTCTATCTGCCTACTTTCAAACTATTCCCAAAACGCGACAAGGTCACTTCACGGGTGTTACATTCGAAAGTGGTGGTAGGTACTACCCCAGGACGGCAGACTGGGCTAATAACCATCTCAGTCTACCTACCACTCTTTAATAAATAGCTATAGGCACTGAGCGACTAAAGTATATATAACAAAGTTACATTGGTACTGGTCAAAATTAGCGAGGTTCGAACACGGGTCTCATCGATCGTGAGTTCAAGCGTCTTACCGCTAGACCACGGCCCCTCTCAATTAAAAATGCAATTTTTTCTATAATGAAAATTAGAAAATCTAGGTAGGTAATGAATTAATCTTACAATAAATATTATTAAATGCTACTTAAATTTCAATTAGTAGTAGTATTAATAAAACTAAATAATACCTAAGCGTGATTGAACAATTTAATGATAGCAACATGTAAAATAGAGGCTAAATTGTTTTAGTTTCCTATTGTATCACACGATATAAATTCATGAATAGGTCATTAGTCAAAAATCTTCCGGCATCCAGTTTAATACGTAGGTTCTATCTTATTAAAATTGTATATTAATTGTGTATTTAATTCTATAGTGTGAGATTGGGTAGTAAAATAAATTATATTTAATAACTTTACGAGTTCAACTCGATATCGCCTTGAGTTTAGATATACTCGTATTAACCACACTGAACGAGCTGAGAACACAGGCCATCTACGCTATTATCCTTAGAGATTTAGTTCATATTGTATAATGTATAATAGCTCGGCATGTGACAACACTCCGCCTGATGCAAAGCTAAAGTGCGGTCCATGAATGGAAACAACTGCTACTACAGAGAAACTCCACTATGAATCTAGATTGAAAGTGCACACTCCTCTCGCAAATTCTTCATTTCATTTTACTTTAATTATGCATTCATTACTTTTGAATTTTATGTCCTATAAGTTTATCTAATGAATCTTGTTTCTTCTTAAGTGTAATATTGTGTACATTTTTTTTTTTTTACATTTTATTATTAATTTACAAATCGGCTATCAGATAAAGGCGTGAAGTCGTTGTGAGAGACCCGTGTGCAAATCTCGCAAAACTCCGGCCGATGTCAATGTCGTTTTCTTCGCTTGGTCCCTATGGTCTAATTATCTAATAATATATAGTAGACATTATAATTAGAATAGAAATTTATAAAATAAATAAAAAATTTAAAGTAAAAATTATAATTAAAATAAGTTGGCAGACTAATAATGATTATTAGATCATTCTGCCGTCCAGGGATAATACCATCACTTTTAAGTGAAACACCCGTGATTTTTTAAAGGATTTTTTTTCTTGAGTTTGTCGATGATTTTTAGTTAATTTTGTTGAAAATAAATCTACACTCCTTATCATAAATCAGTTTTAATTTTTTTCATCCGAGTTATTGAGTTATTGAGTGGGAAAAAGGCGTGACAAATGTATGTAGGTATGTATTGAGTAATTAATTCTGATGCAATATTTGACGTTATTATTATATTAAATGCTTTAATAATTGATGATATATATGTTTTAATGCAATTAAACATCGTCTGTTGATTGGTAAATGATGTGTGTAAATGATATAATTAAAATGAATTAATAAAAAAATAAGATATTATTGTAGAATATTTGTTACCAAACTATTAGGTATTAAGTGGCCCCGAAAATGGGCATTCTCCTTTCATTATTTCCAGATTGGTTTTAGTCAAAAAAATGTGATTGAATTCTGAAAAGCTTTCTATTTAGACACCCCATTTCAATAACGGTGTAACTGCGATAATTAATGAGCACAAAATTCATGTCAAACGCAATCGCGTCAGTCGTCTGTTTCTGTCAAAGTTGACAAATATGCTTACGGTGACAAGCAAAACGTCAAACGTGAGTTAGCAAATCTTCGCTGTTTCGTTTTGGGGGGAAGTCTTTGTTTATTTGTATTGTTAGTCTACTTTTAAATGTTATACACACCAATAACGGCTTTTTAATTTAATATAAGTATGACAGCGCATGGAGAAGGCATTAATTGTTCGATTACTACTCGATTATTTCAATGACATTCACCTCACTAATTCACCTTAGCGCCGGAAGCTAGTTATCGACACTACGATTGGCCAGCCGAACTATGTTTAGGGTCGTTTGCACCAGAGGCCGGTTAAAGTTACGTTTACCGTTACGTTTACATTGTGATTTACATTTAGGTACTCCACACGAGTTGCACCATCGTCGCGCCTGTAATTTTTGACGGTTACTTTAACCTTAACTGTAACCAGCGAATCTTGGCTGGTTAAAGTTAAAGTAATCGTCAAACTAATGTTACTAACGTCGATTATTATTCAGCGATCAGCCACCCTTTTAACGATAACAATATGAATTTACGCGATATTGCAACGCGAGTGGAGTAAATGTAAACGTTTAACGGTCGTCGTCACCGTAAAAATAATTGTTAAAGGCCTTCTAGTGCAAACGACCCTTAGAATTTAGATGCTACTAGAGGGCGTTGTGAGAGTAGCTATCTTAACAGTTTTGAGAGGGAGCATTCATATGATTATTCCATAATCTTAACCATCAAATCAAATATTGCCCTTAATTAATAGGGTGATAGAAAGACTAATGATTGATTGTTAGACCTGTCTGCTGCCCTGTAGACGAAATAAATTATTACTTTCAATTTTTTTTTAAGCTTGACATTTCTTAGAAAATAGACTAGACAACGCACATTTATTTATACTTCTGTAGTTTATGCGTTTCGTTGGAATGGTTACCCATTCAACATGATTGGTATTCTATATTTTTCTATATCAATTTCAGTTTAAATATTTTCTTTCTGACTGAAACGAGGATTTTATTGTTTTTCCTATTAGTATATTATAATTATTTTTTCAGTGTATATTACCTATACAGGCTGTCCTGTAAGTAGTGGTGTCAACGGTATTTTACAGATAGAGGGGTTCAATCTGCAATATAATTTGGTGATTTTTTTTTATACCTTCTGGTTTAAAAGTTATGAAATTTTTAAAGAATTATCATTTTTCCCCCGTTTTATCACAAAACAATTAGGTTGTAATTACCTATATATGAAGTCGTACTATTATAAAAGAAAATTAAGATCCAGCCCAAAGCTCCAGAGACCGACCGTAGTAGTGGCGGATCTCCCGATCGATGAGACCCGGCTTCAAAATCGCTACAAATGTAACTATGTTATATGTACTTAGATCGCTCAGTGCCTGTGATATCTAGCTTAGTACAGACATTAAAAAAAACCGATGGCATTCAGGTACCTAGGTCATTGACCCATCTTTCTCTCTTTATCTACTTTATTTATTTAGCTGTAGGTCGGCTAACTGGCTGATCTCTTAATTTGTCTGTCTGTGAGTCAGTCATAGATACGGTGGGTTAATAAAGCGAAACCACTTCCCGCTGTGCGTAACCTAACCTATTTAGTTTCCACTTGATTCGCTTGTCTACCTAACTAGAACGAAAATCTCTTTAAAATACATTATGTATGAAACTTCATCTCAATAAGTTATGATTTTTGTAGAAAAATATTATTCTTTATTGTAGCTCGGCATGTGACAACATTCCGCCTGATGTAAAGCTAGAGTGCGGTGCATAAATGAAAACAACTGCTACTACAGATAAACCTGTGCGGGCAGCAGCCGCCTCCACTATGCCGGCTTGAGAAGACGAGCATGTACCATCTAGATTGACAGTTCACCCACCTCTCGTTATACCTGGCTACTTTGAAACTATTCCCGAAACGCGAAACAAGATCACTTCACGGGTGTTACATTTGAAAGTGGTGGTACTACCCCAAGACGGCAGACTGGACAAATAACCATCATCACACTTGAATAAAAATAAAAATTGGGAATTCGAATAAGAAATACAGAAACGAATTATTCGAACCGCGAATTTCTCCTTGTAAGTCAGTTGCAGCATTTCTGAACGCTTCTGTAAACAATGCCATTAGCACCATGAACATTACGCGGCAAATTTTAAATTTGGAACGCCTCGAGTTCTAGCGCCATTCGTCATGTCGCCGTCCTAACACCGCGACATTTCGATGCTTTATGCAGACGATTGAATAATTTTGATACTTTTACAAATATAATTTTATTATTCTTGCAATTTTTACTAGCTCAAATATTATTTTTAATTAAGGTTTTTTTTTTATTGTCAGTGTAAGGGGCGTATGGCATGGTAAACTACATGAAATTTGCATGTCAATAAATGTATTAATACTTAGAAATCAGACTGTACTACACATACAACACATGTTTCACAGATGTTGATATCTTTCAACAATTTTCTAAAAAGTGCATTAAATCTAAAATACATGCTGAATTGGGTAGGTTCCTCGTGCGTGCGTACTGCGAAACTGTGGAACTCTCTCCCGGTGTCTGTGTTTCCCGAGAAGTACAATACAGGCCTCTTCAAATTAAGGGTAAATAGTACCTCATAGGCAAGCGTGCTCCATCTTAGACCGCATCACTGCTTAACATCAGGCAGGGTGTTATTAAGCATAAAAGTAAAAGGTTGAGGTGACAGGCAATGATGTAACATTAATTTTATTGTTGCTTTTTTTTTTATCTGTTTTTATTAATACTATTTTATTTCTTTTTTGTATGCGTTCACTCCACCAATTTATGTATATAGTGAAAATTATTATAGTGTGCAGTGATGTTATTATGATCAACTTAAATATAAAATCCCCTCGACACTGCAACTGTAAATTTTCCAAATAAATTACTAAAAAGAAGCGAATCAAATAATTAAAATTTAAAGTATGTATTTAATTTAATTATAAAATATCAAGATTGTTGTATCAAATTAAATCTGTGTTAACTAATGACGTTATGTGTCCCGAGCAGCGAGATCGCGGGCGGCGACGCGACCGAGCAAATGGCTCGAGATGAATTTTAAAACGAACGTTAACGAGGGAGGCGCGGTGGTGTTGTGAGTTATTGCATATTACTGACTTGTCGTGAACATTTGAGATGTATACGGTGTTTGTTACAGCTTAAATTAGTAGGGCTTTTCGAATTTCAAAAATATGGCAATGGTATCTTATGGTGGCCACACACGATCGAAGTTTGTAGATTGCAGCAAAGGTGTATGGCCACTATTAGTTAGAGCCAAATTCAAATTGCTTAACCTCGGAAGCATACACAAGGTGTCCTACCTGAAAACAATTATTATGAAAAGACTCTCGAAGTTTTTACAAAAGGGGAAACAATAAAAATAGGCTACTTGTAACTAAAAATATAAATAACATGCATGATTCTTGGGTGGTCCGTGAGTGTAAAACAATTATTGGGTATTAACACGTGTTGAGGTATAGCTAGATATACCTCCAACATAGAAAACGTATGCTTATAATATCTATAAAAAATATCTAATATAAGTACATTTTTATAGTAGACCACACTTCCCCTAGCAGTTACCTCCGGTATGCCGGCTTGATTACATGAATGTGCGAGGTCCAAATGCGATGAGGTCACATCACCCGCCCAGTCTGCCGTGACAAGGTGGCAAGGTCAGTTTGAAAATAGCCAGTTATAACGAGTGTAGTGTGAACTGTCAATCTAGATGGTGCACACTCGTCTCTTCAATCCGGTATAGCGGAGACGACTGCTGTCTACAGAAATTACTTTGTAGTAGCAGTTGTTTCCGTCCATAGACCTCGCTCTAGGACATCAGGTGGAGTCTTGTCACGTCATGTCGAGCTACAGTAAAAAATTTGCATCCCATTTCATTTGTTCTAATCCGAATGTACGTAACTTTTTATTTTGTTTGTTTTATTGGTAAAACCTCTTCCCGGTTATCTTCTTTTTATTACGATTACCTATTTATTTAGTCAGCCTTAACGTTTATGACCACTTGTAAGGTTGTAAAGTTAGGGTTTAGTGTTTTTGATTAATTTTGATGTTTTGTTCTTAGTTATTTTTTTTTTATTGTAGCTTGGCATATGACAACACTCCGCCTGATGTTAAGCTAGAGTGCGGTCCATGAACGCGAGTTTAATGAGACCAATGTGCACCGTCCAAATTGACAGTGCACACTCCTCTCGTATCTGGTATACTTCTAAACCTGCTCTGCCCTAGAAACGCGACAAGGACTGGTACTTCTCCAGGACGGCAGATTGGTCTAAGATTTTGCCATCAAAAACGGACACCAACACTTCTAGTTCTATAAACACAAATTTCAGACCCAAAAGAGCTTATCACCGACCTATTCTAATCTTTAAATTAAGTTCTATAGAGCTTAATTTTCCATAGCAAGCGTGTGAAGTCGCTTATAAAATCAGGGTAAAGGATCAATAATTTCGCGCAGCCAGTCTTCGTCTTATTACGTTAACACATCTCCGCTTTTCAAGTCATCTGAAAATGTTTCTCTAGGATCAGTATTTAATGAGAGGCCAATGAACTTCTTAAAATTTAATAGATATCGCGTCTAGATTTAGCTCTTAACTATTAACTAAGTAACTACTTACATAATGTTAATTTTTTTATTATTATTGTAGCTCGGCATGTGACAAGCCTGATGTGAAAGCTAGAGTGCGGTCCATGAACGGAAACAACTGCTACTACAGAGAAACCTGTGCGGGTAGCAGTCGCCTCCACTATGCTGGCTTGAGGAGACGAGCATGTACCATCTTAGATTGACAGTGCACACTTCTCTCGTTATACCCGGCTACTTTCAAACTATTCCCGAAACGCGACAAAGTCACTTTACGGGTGTTACATTCGAAAGGGGTGGTACTACCCCAGGACGGCAGACTGGACAAATAACCATCATCAGTCTGCCTACCACTCTTTAATAGTGCCTATAGGCACTGAGCGACCTAAGTACATATAACAAAGTTACATTGGTACCGGTCAGAATTAGCGAGGTTCGGACACGGGTCTCATCGATCGTGAGTTCCTGCGTCTTACCGCTAGACCACGGCCGCTGTCGATCGTGAGTTCACGCATAAAGTTTTTCAGAACATTTTAATAAACATATTTCTATGGTTCGACCCCGTTATGCTTTTTTTTTTTTTTGGCACGACATGTGACCTCGACTGGTCTGATGGTAAACGCAGTGGAGGTCCATGAGCATTGACGACTAGAGAACCGCTCGCACGGTGGCTCCAGTCGCCACCACTATGCCGGCCTGAGAAGGTGCTTTTTCACGCTCCGCTTGAAGGATCCAAGGTGAAAGGATTGGGAGAATACATGGGAGGGCAAAGCATTCCACTTGTCAATTGTGCGACACAAAAAGGACGCGCCGAACCGTTTTGTTTTCTTTCCGTTTTCTTTCTGCTTTCCGTTAAAAAGTCCGTTAATTGAGGAAGGTTTAGGTTTTGGAATGTAAGGATTAATGTGAGTGAATCCCTAAGAATGGACGGGAATGGTAAAGTGAACGAATCGCACAATATCCCAGTCCACTTTAGAGTCACTAAAGTGCCTACATACCTATATACCTACTAAAATTACACTGGTACCGGAATTAGTGCAAGATTAGAACATGAGTCTCTCGACCGTGTTCACGCCTTCAACCGCTAAACAAATGCAGCTTTAACCACACTCACCACTGTGACGAGGCGCCAATGTTTAAACTTCTTTCATAGAAGCTCGGTATATATGACAATACTAAATTAAAAAGTAAATCTAGAGTGCGGTCCATGAACGGAAACAACTGCTAAAACAGATAATTTTCTACAAGCAGCAGTCGCCTCCGCTATGCCGGCTTGAGGAGACAAATGTGTACTATCCAGATTGACAGTGCACACTCGTCTCGTAATACCTGGTGATACCAAAAGCGACAAGGTTACTTCATTAGTATTTTAAATAGGTATAGAAAAACTTTAGTACACAAAGCAATTGGTATAAATACTTTACACAATAAAAAAATGTCTATGAAACGTAGGCGTGGGTGGGCGACCAATGGAAAATGTCGCCTATTGCGACACGGTGACAAATTCAACCAATGAAACGAGAGAAGCCAGTAGCGTGGTTGACAATTCCAACCAATAAGAATTGTCACATTATGTCACTCCCACATCGTAATATTGTTATAAAATAGAAATATTGTATTTATTATTCGTTTCTAAAACTTTCAGTTTTAGTTTATAAGAAGGTATGCTATTCTATTGCTTTCTGTAATATTTCCAATTCTGTTTACCCCAGATTGTTTGGGTTGTCAGCGGTTGATTTTTTTAAATTTAAGAATTTGGTAGCTCTCTGAAAATTGCGTTCGCCAAAAAAAAAAAAACCAAATAAATGCACTCCTACCGTGTGCGTGAAAACTTTCCAATTTGGAACGTGCCCTCTAAACATGTTCAAATTAAGAACAATTTACGATCTCCGCACGAGCTTCTTATAAATTGCATTCTAATTTTAAAATTTGAATTTTATTCTGTTTCCGTGTTGGTATTTTGGCAGATATTCGAATGATTCGAATTAAAATAAATGATGTAGTAATCAATTCATATTACGATGAATGCAATATATTATAAGTGACATAGTCGCCTTAAGGACTGCACTGTTAATAACGACGATTGCTTCCTCAAACAGCAGTGGAGATAGATCATAAGGAAATACACCGAATTCGTATAATATATTTGCTAAATATCATTAAGTATATCTAGAAATAAATTATGGACAGATTTCTTATAGGACGTAGGCGTGTGCTAGGAAAGGATTTCTCGAAATTCAACCCTCAAGGGAATGAAACAAGGCAAAAAAGATTGTATGGGTATTTTAGTCAGATTTAGGTGAAACATAAATTAAATCTTACAACATAAATAATGAATAATTTCTTGAAATTATTCCCCCTAAGGGGAGGACACGGGGTAAATTCCTTCAGTTCCTTCAGAACAATCACCTATTTAATCCTTACCAATCTGGCTTCCGTTGTGGTCATAGTACGACCTCAGCCTTGCTCAAAGTTACTGAGGACATCCGACGTGGTATGGACGACACAAAGGTGACAGTATTAGTACTGGTTGATTTTTCCAATGCTTTTAATGCTGTCGATCCTGACCTCCTCATTGCTATTCTATCTCGTCTTAACTTTTCTTCCAACGCCCTATCTTGGTTTTCACAATACTTACATGGCAGGCAACAACAAGTTCGGGTTGATAATCACTCTTCCGATTGGTCCAATCTCTCTTCTGGAGTCCCTCAAGGTGGAATCTTATCCCCACTTCTATTTTCTTTGTTTATCAATACTGTAACTCCCTCTCTTAACTCTCATTTTCATCTCTACGCTGATGATCTACAGCTGTACCTTCAATCAGATACTGAATCTCTCAATACTGCAATAGCTTGGCTAAACTCAGATCTTGGTAACTTGCACTCTTGGTCAACCCGCTATGGTATCGCTGTCAACCCCATCAAGTGTCAATCTATCATTATTGGAAGTTCTCGTCTCCTATCTAAGATTGACATGAATGGTCTTGTCGCGGTCTCATATGGTGGCACGCAGATCCCGTACAGCAGCATGGTTAAGAATCTAGGCTTACACCTGGACTCTAACCTAAGCTGGGATAGTCAAGTTACCAATACTAGTCGTAAAGTGTTTTTCCACCTTCACTCACTAAATAAATTCAAAAACTTCCTGCCTATAAAAGCTAAAATTATTCTTGTCCAATCCCTCATTATCCCACTACTCGATTATGGCGATGTGTGCAGTTCTGACCTCAGAGAGGATCTCCTGAACAAGATGGATCGCCTCCTGAATGCGGGTATACGGTTCGTGTTCAAGTTACGCAAGTATGACCACATCTCTGAATATAGAACCAAGCTAAAATGGTTGCCGATCCGTCTTCGCAGGAATCTTCACTCACTCTCACTTCTCTATTCTGTCCTCAACGAACCCCAAACTCCTCACTATCTTAAAAGTATGTTTTCCTATCTTAGCTCCCTTCACGATAAATCCCTTCGCTCCTCTAATAACCTGACACTCGCTATTCCTTCTCATCACACCTCTTTCTTCTCTAACTCTTTCGCAATCACTGCCTCGAGACTGTGGAATGAACTTCCACAGCACATTCAAGAGGCTCCTAACAGGCTTACCTTTAAAATACTCCTATTTAAATTCTTATTGAAAGACTCTTAAACTCTCCAGTTTTATTTATATATTATTTTATTTATTCTGTATGTATTGATATGTTATATATTGATATTGTATGTAGGTTTAATTTGTATTTATGTATTGTATGTATAGTATGTATATTATACTGATTAGTGTATGTATGTGTATATATTTACCTTTATATATTTATATTACACTATACCTATATATATATTTATTTGTTTAAAATACTGCTTCTCTTCGCTCACACCTGTCACAAACACAGAGGTTAGCTGGAAGAGAATGCTATTTAGCATTAAGTTCGCCTATGTACATGTTATATTAAGTTTTAAATAAATAAATAAATAAATGATGTTCCTTGATTTAGATATATTTTTAGTACTACTGCTTATCTAGATATATTTCCAATCATCAAACATGTACTAGACAAGCAGATGTAAAAATTTAGTCAATTAATTTGTACCTTCATAAAAAGCATCTATTGAGGTATGGTGTTTACCTGTTTAGAGTTATTTTCAAATTTTAGTGTCTTTCGTATTATATAGAAGTCGGTTCAATTTAAAAAACAAAATGTTTTTATTAACTAAATTTTTAAGGCCAGAAGCTATTTCCCACGGAATTTTGATCAGAATGCCTGAATTACGAAATTTAAATTTTAGAAATTTCTCTCGAATTTTCTCTGTATCTGAATTTGATTGTCGTTAATTTACGATCACAGAAGCGACTCATTTCAATATTATATCATGAAACTTACGTTCCCACACTTTTAACCCACTGTATTGTTATACAAAATAACTTTGAACCTTCTCGGAATAATAATAAACGTTAAATTAGACTATATAAATTAGTTTAATTATAAACTTGTATAAAGCTTTGGTTTTTCGTTGGCTTCAGGGGACACATTGACAAGGATAGTTGTGCTCGTGTGTGCTCGTGTCAAAAATTATTCAGATTTTTGTGTGAACTTTATGGTAAATAAATTCTTTGCAATAATTTATGGAATTGTTGAATGCGTGTTCAAAATTGTTATAAAATAAAAAAAAAAACTTAATAATGACTTAGGTATTTTTGGTTGATGATAAGACAAAAATATTTCTTTAGTTATTTTCCTGAACTTGATGTAATATAGGTTAAAAATATAGGTTACCTACCTCCGCCACCTGTGTGGTGGGACAGTTCGATTCTACAGCTCTCTTCACTAGCTTAAGCTCCATCCACTCCTAGGCTTTAAGCTATTAAATTATGATGAAAAATCAATATTTTAGAGAATTCCTTAATGTTAACTGTCTCTAACCAGACAATGTATGGACTGGATAGTAAACTCAATAGTACCAAACCATTTCTGTCGCTCTGAGAAAAAGAAGTTCTATATAAGAAGAAGCCAAAGTACCAATGTAGCTTGGTAATTATTCCGCAACATACAATCTTATTCAATATGTACAATACAGCTTTGTCAAAATTTAGCAAGCAATGTACGTTAACAAAGTTGACTTATTTAATTTTAACAACAAACTTTGGTTCCCCGGAGAAGGTTGCAAATAGTAATAACTTATATATTTGTAGCTGCTACGTTTTCTCAGTGCGTCTTTAAACTTTTTTTATAGGAACCCGACATGTGATCACTTCTAAATATCTCTATGCATCAGTCGCCTTTAGTCATCTTTGAGATGTCTAGGTTGACAAGAGCATACTTGGCTACTTCCAAGCTGATCTCGATAGGCAACAAGGTCACTTGACAGGCGTTATCTACTTGATAATGGTTAGTTACAAATAACTACTTAGTTAAGCAGGTATATGTATAGGTAACACCGAAACATCATTAGATGTTCGCTTTTCAAAAATATTCGTTACAATTACCTACAAAAAAACTCTAGCTACTAAAATTTGGAATAACAAAAGAAGTCGTTATTGGTCAAAATCTACATAATAGCCATTCCATAGCTCGCGTGCAATATGACGACGGGTGCGCTTGCGGCGATGCTTCCAAATTTAATTCAAATTGTTAGAATTCGTATGGTTATACTGAAAATATAGAACAAACGATACCTCCAGGCTAATACTTGCGTGATACTCGACATCTATTTGTTTGAATTAAGAACGATAATTTTGTCTACTTTTTTGCTAACATTAGATAATAATTACACGACATAGGTGTCTATGATATAATACGTGAACTATACGTTATCAGGACAACAAAACACAAACCACTTTCTTAAATAATATAATATTATTTAAGAAAGTGGTTATAAGAATCTGGGTCTTCCAAGTAACATGTTAAGGGTCGTTTGCACCAGAAGGTCGGTTAAAGTAACTTTAACTACTACTTTTCCGGCGACGTTAAACGTTTACATTTACTCCACAAGCGTTGCAATATCGTGTAAATTCATATTGTTATCGTTAAAAGGGTGGCTGATCTCGAAAAATAATAGAAAAACATATTTGGCTTCTTTTCATACATTTGACGTTAGCAACATTGGTTTGACGATTACTTTAACTTTAACCAAGCCAAGCTGGTTACGGTTAAGGCCAAAGTAACCGTCAAAAATTACAGGCGTGTTGATGGTGCAACTCGTGGAGTAAATACACCATAATGTAAACGTAACGGTTAAAGTAAACGTAAAAGTAATAGTTAAAGTTACTTTAACCGGCGTTCTGGTGCAAACGACCCAAAGAGGTAACGCGCTACAATAATTTAATATTAGGCTAAAAAAGTGTGTTATTTTCGAAGTACTAATTAGTTATTTTGGAATGTTTCTTAAATGTGATTTATACTTAGACATATATTCATATACGACTATTATTATTTTTTCATGTCGAGAGAATTCAGAGCGGCCGTGTTCGAGCGGTAAGACAAGTGAACTCACGATCGATGAGACCTGTGTTCGAACCTCGCAAAATTTTGACCGGTACCAATGTAACTACGTACTTGGGTTTTGGTTGCTCAGTGCCTATTAGCACTATTAAAGAGTGATAAGCAGACTGATGATAGTTATTAACCTAGTCTGCCGTCCTGGGGTAGTAGCGCCACTTTCGAATGTAACACCCGTGAAGTGATCTTGTCACGGGAATAATTTGAAAGTAGTTGGGTATAACGAGAGGAGTGTGCATTGTCAATCTTGGTGGTGTATACTCGTCTCTACAGGATGGCATAGTGGATGCGACTGCTGTAAAAATCTAGTAGTAGTTGTATACGTTCACGGACCGCACTCTAGCTTAACATCAGGCGGAGTGTTGTTAGCTACAATAAAATAATGATAATAACAATTAACTCTATAATTTAAAATACATTAAAATTAAATGTGTAACTGTAAAGTGTTTTGTGTAAATTCTAATTTCAAAAATCCATATTTCTAAACTCTACGCACGTAGTATTATGGAGCAGCTTTTCTGAATAATAATAACAGCTCCCTAAGAAGCCACACACTCATTAAGCCCTACAAAATGAATAAATCGTTCTAGAAAGCCCCATTTCGAACTTTTCAAATTTAAATTCGGTGGTTCTAAAGCCGTTTACATATTGATGCAAGTAATATAATATTATTATTTTTTTATCAAATAGTAATTCAGGGATTGAAATACCGATTTAAATTTGGTGTCGCTGCCAAAAAATACGGTGAAAAGTGACGTTATTAAAACTTTAGGATCTATAGTCCATAGTATCTATAGGCAGTGCCGTCTTTTGCAGTTGAGAGGCTCTAGGCTCACAATACTTGGAGGCCCATGCAAAAATATATTTTTCCTTATTTTTTCACACATACAGTATTACTTCAAATTCGTACATATAGTTGGGGGCCCCCAAGCGTGCGGGGCCCTAGGCTCAAGCCTATAGAGCCTATGCATAAAGACGGCACTGTCTTTAGGGAATCCTAGTTTTGTATTAGAACATTATATTCATAGATTGTTTTAGGTTTCCCGCAAACATGTTTTAACTGAACTATATAACAGATTTTATACGGCTTACTATTGCGTTTATTTTGATCTGATGTTTCGATAGCTTTGCAGTCATCGTGGTTGAGGAGAGACTCAAGCTTTTGAAACGTGTCGTATCAAAATAAACACCTATCGCGTAAAATACTTAATTATATTTATTGGGAATAGTATACACAATTGTCATGTTTCATAATAAATGACTGAATTTATGGTAAAAAAGGAATAAATAAAAAAATGAATTTAGTGTAAACACGACCTAATATCGTTCGCGTGACGATACTTTTTAAACATAGACGCTCGTCTGTGTTTTATTTTTTTGCGAATTAGAAGTGTTCTCTCTTCAAAACAAATTGCTGACAGCGAGTCGCTCGAATTATTATTTTGAGAATACTTCATTTTATATTTAATTCGTTAGTTGCGTTTCAAATGCAAATGTTGGCTCTGATGAGAGTTGTTTATGTAAATTAGGTTATTCGAAACTACGACTTGTTCCTGAGTGCATGATATCCTTCTTGGGTAGTTCGCTTGACTAACAGCTACCTATCTGTTTGACCGCTTGACTAAATTAAAATTAATGTTATGAAATTTAATTTTAGAATGTTATGTACTCTTCTGTTTATTCATTTATTACAAAAATAAATAATGTTTCATTGAATTATGGTTAAATTTAAACAAAGAAAAGGACCTGAAGTTTAGTGGTCAGCGCTTCCGTGTGTAAAGTGGAGGACTTTGGATCGATGTTTATCCGAGTGCTACGAGTGCGTGTTGATTTTTTCTTAAATTTTTGTTACAATTTAATAATAATAATATTTTTAAATCAGATTTGTTTTTAATATGTATATAAAAAGTTTCTATAAACATAAATAAATAATTATCTAATTGTTGTTCATGTTCCAAAAATCAATTTTCTGTCAAATTACTAGTAGAATAGTGATAATTGAAAGTTTAAAAATTTAAGCAATTCTGAGTGACGACGAACACCACGATTGTAGTCACTTGGTAGTCACGCGATGTCAAGCTACGTGACAGCGAAATGTCACACGTCGCGACAACCAAATGTCACGGCGGGCGGGCGGCGCGCACTCTACTAGGGAGGTATCATTACAGGGGTTCTGATACATGTTTTGTCTGAATAAATTAGGTATCTTTCCACGACAACACTCTGTCTGATGTTAAGCTAGAGTGAGGTCCATGAATGGAAACAACTGCTACTACAAATTAATTTCTACAAGCTGCAGTCGCCTCCGCTATGCCGGCTTGATGACATGAATTTACACCATCTACATTGACAGTGCACACATACCTTTATCAGTAACTTGTTTCTAATCAAAAATGTATTGGAGAATATAAATATCGTAATTGAGGGAATTGTTAATTTTTTTTGTAATTAAATAAAAATAACGGTTATTATTTTAATTATTATTTATTTATTATTTCAATGACTCGCAAAATAATATTAGCGCGCTGAATAGTAACAATATAGATTTCGAAATTTGTAATAACATCAAGTGATACCATACATTTCACAAAGATTTTGCTTTCATATATAATTAAGTCACAGTAAAGTTATATATATATATTTATAGATTTTTAAATTTAATACTTAATTTTACATGAAATGAGCAAGACAATTTAAAATAGAATAACCAATTAACATCAAACATTCATATTAAATTTAACTATATATATTTTTTTTAATTATAAAGAGATTCTACAGAATTCTACACAAACAAATAAGATCCTATTTTTTATATATTTTAGCACCAACAGAGCGAAGATATGAGTATTATAATTAAGAATAAGTACAAGATATTTCTATTTATTACTAATATTTACATTAAGTATATTTTTGTTATTGCACAGATTATCTCTAAGGAATGTTTTCTTACAAATAATCTAACAATATTTACAACTAATATTTAATGAGAATTATAAGGTACTGGCTAATTATAACAATATACAGCTTTTTGGATTTCACTATTTTCTAACTATATTTGGTAATTATTTAAAATAAATCACAAATGCAATAAGAGATTATTGTTCATGGCAGTCTTAGCAGTAATTTAAAACTAGAACACTGATCACTGTCAAGATAAATTTGTATGTACACCGCGACCGTTGTGAAGATGAGAGTGCATCGAGTGTCTCATACTGTGCGCATTCCTTTTCGTCCTTGAAAAGAAGGCTGCGTTACAACCACTAGATGTACAACGATGTAGCAACTGGCTATGCACATTTTCACAGTGTTCTTTCAATGCAGTTAAACGTTTAAAAGTATCCTTACACACTCTGCAAGGATAATTACCTTCATCGTCTGCTCTTGGAGCTTCATCCTCAATGCAGTAATTCAATTTATAGTTACTTAAAGGTGAAGGGAAGTTCTGATCGACTCCAAACCCGTTCAGATTTGGCAAGAAACCAAAAGGCAACGGGGGAAAGTTTGGAAGCATACCAAATGGAGGGAACAGGAAAGGATGTTGGGCCATTAATGCGTCTCTGTTGTTAAAATATGCGTCTGCCAATTGCATAGGTGGATATGGTGGATTGAACGGCATTTGTGCGTGGTAATTATCCGTCTTAGATTTTTCAGATAATCCTTTCGCTTGGTAAAATGTTTGTGATTCAATATATGGTACACCTTTATCACCATCTCCGTACTGAAACAATATCTCAATCTGACTTTTAGCTCTTTGTAAAATTTGTAGAGGTGATGAATTCTCATTTTTTCTACAAGAATCTACTGTAGATAGAAGCTTTCTATGCAAGTTTGCATTTATGCTATGTTTATCACGACTGCGCCTCGATGGGAAGGCAGCTCGACATCCTTCTACGTGACATTTATGCATCTGTTTCAAATGTACATTTTGATAATGCGTCCTAACGGTGAATACATTTTGAAATATTTTCCCACAAACAGCACATTTATCCGGATTTTCACTATCTAGGGGAACATCTGTTGTACTAACAAAAATACCACTGTCGAAGTGACCATATATATGTCCTTGACTATCTTCTGAAGCACAATCATAACTAGACACTGATGAAGATCTAGATCTATCTGAATATTCTACAGAATCATGCGTAGAAAGATTAAATGGACCTGTATTATCACATTTCTTTGTATTATTAAAATCGCCCCTTGATAGGCTTTCTAATCGCTTTAAAGCGTTTTCCGATGAAAAGTTCGTATCATCGGCCACAGTTTTATCTGTAAAGGTTTCCTTCTCCTCCATGGGCTCGTCTTTAATACGTAAATCTTTTGCCTCATTACTATGATCTTCGGATTCCTTTTTTAAATCTACATTATTCTTATGTACGTCAGTTTGATCAGCTTTATATTCATCGTTCTGTTCTGTGTGTTCTTTTTTAACTTTTTTCAGATCTAATACTTCATAATCATCGCAATAATTGTCTCTACAATTATTATGTTCGTTGGTGCTGTTGCCTTCTTGGCTCGTGTGAGAATATCCGTTACTTTGTAATCTCGTAGGATTTAAGTTCTTCCTCTTTCTTTTATTACTATTTGGGCTTGCATTGTCATCTTTTGTGTTTTCGGGGAAAAATTCATTGTTGTCACTGTTACTTTTTTCATCATAATCTACCTCTGAGCCGTCAATAGAACTGGTTTTATTATAATTTGAAGTACCATAATAATCACTTTGTCGTGAAACGTCGATACTGTCATTGTAGTCATCATCATCGTCTCCTGCTACGACAACAATTCCATCATCTTCATCAGACTCTGGTTGACCCTCCATATCTTTATCTAATTCTTCGCGGTCACTATTAGATTGTTGTGTTTCATTTAGTCTTTGGGATAAATCAATATTATGTTTGAAATCTAGCGGAATATTTCTCGGAAACTGCCTCATATTTGGTGGGGGGTTAAGTAAAGGAAAAGATCCAAAAGGATTCAATGGGTTTAGAACAGATGGCATACCCAGACCGGCAGCATGAGGTGGTATTAGAACAGGATGGATCTGCGAACTTCTTCCGTCGTGTGGCGAAATTTTTCTTCGTAAATGAGGAGAGTGTAATTTTGGATTCGGGTTAGCACTATGACGATTTCTAGATCTTCTCGAACTGAACATCATACTGCAGCCGTCGACTGTACATTTATGCATCTCTCGTAAATGTACTGCTGAGAAATGGATTTTTAGGGCTCCTTTATCACAAAATGTTTTTAGACACACGTTACATTGTACTCTTTTTTTGCCAGTAGCTGGATTAATAAAATGTGTTCCCAAATTTAATGGCATTTGAGATGTTCCCCACTGCCTTTTAGGTGGACTCATCGATTTCTGGATTAATGAATTTCTTGACATATTATTATGCGTTGCATCTGAATATGAATCTTTACTGAGATTTAAAACATCTTCTTCAGATCTCGCGTCGTCTGCGCATCTATCTTTCAGTGGAGAATTCTTTGATTTATTTTCTACATTTGGCGGAGGTTTTCCAGACATGTGAGGCAGTAAAGCTTGCAGAGAAGCCATACCCATAGGATTTTGACTGAGTGCAGCTACCATCGCCGCAGAATGATTAAATGTCGGTGCCATTGACATTGGTGGCATCGGAATATTTCTTGGTAATTGTAAATTGAATAAATGATTTCTCATGTTGAGATTCATTAATTCCATTGCGTTTCGTTCGGACTGTCTCATATCATGACTCGTTTTAATTCTTGAGGCGTTTTCGTTGTGTTTTTCGTTGCTAAAACTTTGGTGATACTTTCTAAAATCAAATGGTTGCATATTTTTCAAATGGTTTAATGGAGACACATTAACAGGACTAGTATTAGAAACAGGACTGGACGAGGTAGATAGACGAACATTGTAATTTGGTGAAGTTCGATCTGAAGATTGTCTACGATGTGGTGATTGTTCATTCTGGATAGGTGAGGAGCGAACTTCAGGTGATAGCCGTTCCTCTTTCACTTTGGGATGATGGTCGGTTCTCTTTTCGTGACGTAAGGTGCTTTCCTTACGGTCTTTCTCTCTTAAACTCATGAAGTAGTCAAATTTATTTTTAGCTTCTATCATTTGTTGGAAGTAGCTAAGAGATTCATTCTCTGTAGGAGTTGGAAGTCGATTCTCTAAACCATGCAAGTGACCATTGGTTTGCTCAGTTATCCTACGCAATTCCGCTTCCAGTTTTATTTTCTCCATCGTTCTGCTATCTTGATACGCATCGTTCATCTTTTGTCTATGTTCAGACTTGAGATGTTCCTCGAGATCATGACTACTACCAGGTGGAGATGGAAGACCATTTTCTCTATACAGCGGGAAAAGAGACGTCTTATGATAAGCTCTCGCCTCTTGCAGTTTAAGGATCTGTTGGAGTGCCAAGTTGTGTTCTGTATCGCGCCCGACCCAACGGTCTGCGCCACTCGATTGGGATTCCTGTAACAAGATAAACACTAAATGTATTTAATGTCAAAACAACCTAAAATCATATGTCTGTAGATAAACTAAATACGGGTCGTTGAAGGAGTTCCCAGCAAATGGGTACCTCTTCAAAATAATAATCAGCCGACACAAAACCACACCTTGCGTTTTCAAAGGCTAATATCAAATTAATTCCAAGAACGGAGAGCAATTGAGTAAAATTGTGTAAAATGAAGGTTTCGGTTCAGGCAGAGAATAGAAAAGAGGTTTTGTGTCGCGTGTTGAGAACGATTTAATCCACAAACTAAATTACTATTCATTTGATACCCATTTGTTTGGGCCGCTGCCCGTTCTTTAGTTAAACAGTGGTTAAAACTCAAGATTAAAATTCATAAGTTGAAATTTTAAATTTTAAATATTCTAGTATATTATAGTTATTTTTGCTACATTTTATTACAGTATTTCTATATATTTTAATTCGTTTAAGATTAATTTAGATGTCTATTTATAAATGCATAGATGATCAACTCACAAAAATTGTTGGACATCGGTTTGAAATGACATCCGTAACACACTAACAAATTTTTATTTTGTAATGAAAGATAAAGTACATTTTAAAGTAATTTTGTTGATTCTTAAAAAAAATATGATTTGGTAGAATTTAAAACCTTGCATTAACTTTTCTCAATAGGTACAATTTATATCATATTAAAATTTTAAAATACTTTTTCCATTAATGTTTTGAAGTATAATATAAACAAGTTTAATCTTCGTTTAAATTACATTGTTGTACCGGGCGAGCATCGTTCAGTGGGTTTCGTGCAACCCAAACCACTCTTGATTGTCACGTTTTAAAAACGTTTTGTCACTCGATTATTTCGAGTAAACGGTGGGACTGCTATATCATTACACGAGTCTGGGGAAAATTAAATTGTAGTTTGGCCACACCGTGCACCGGCGTCAACAGCAATTTCACCGAAATAAGGGTAATTAGATGAACGCCGAGAAAGGATTTCTGTTTCTAATGACTCAAAACGGATAAGTACCGGGATAATAAAGTGTCGTTTAAGAAAAATATACGGTTCATGAGTTGAATGAATTGGGACGAAATTATAGGGGATTAAAAGATATTCATGTCTCTGTAATGATGAAGTTTTTTGTTGCGTTTAGCAGATGCTTTAGGATGGTAGAGTTTTAATACGAAGATTAGAAACAAAATAAAGGAAAAAACTTTAATTTTTTTATCTCATAAAGTATAAGTGAAATGTGTTTTCATTAAGTTAATAGCTGTTGCTTTAATACAACCCAACATTAACCAATCAGATCATTACTTCGTGTAAATTCTTATAAGTTGTTTAATTAAATAACCGGTCACTTACTGTGTAGGTACCTATATTTCAACGTTTATAGTTAAGTATCTATAGGTTTTATCTGCGTAATATAAAAAATAAACATTAGGTTTTGCGCAAACAAGATTTTATATCCCTCACTATTACGATGGCTGCAAAGCTTTCGAAACGCGTCGGATCAAATTAATCAAAATAATAAACCACATAAAATCTTTTAAATTTGCTTAGAAAGCCGCCTCATGTTATAGTGTCAAATCTGTCAAAGAGAAATGTTTAAAGGCTTCCAAATTAATAAATTAATAAATTCTTAAAGGTGCTTGCAAATATTAGGTAGATCTTTAGTAGTTACGAGTATGTCAACGATTTAGTTATGAAATGAATAATGAAAGTTGTATCTTTATTTTTATTTGGTAATAACTATGGTGACTAGAATTCGGAAAAATAAACAATAAAACGATAAAAATACTACATAAACCAGGTTGAATGACCATTTTATACTCAAGTCCACGCCTACCAAACAAACAGCCCGACATATTTCACCTTACATTTTAAAAAATTAACAAAAGAATTTAGACTTTATTTAAAGTCGTTATAAAGATCAAAATTGCTATTTGTATTATTATTTGCACATTGAAATTTGCAACTTGAACGCACTTTGTGGTTTATTTTCGTCGGGGAGGCTGTCGTGACAAGCCATATTGTTCCTACATGCTTAAACTTTTTTTTTAAATTACTGGAAGAACTAGTTTCTTTAATATCTAGTTTTTTTCTAGACTACTTTTAAAGGTTATGTTTATACAAAGGTAGTCTTTGTAGGTATTATAGGCGTTGGAGTACCAAAGTACGTAGGTAACGAAGTTTACATTGGTACCGGGCGGGATGTTTCAGAAATTCGAATACGGGGTTGTCGATTGCGAGCCCACACCATTATACCTGCCGGGTTTTGAGTGAATGTTAATTTCTATATTATTGTAAACTCTCCAAATTGCTGAATTATGTTCGTGTCATATAAATAAAAGTATTGGACATTTTTTACTCTCTAAAAAAAAAAAAACTTTATCCTAACTTCTATAAAACATATTTATGGTGTTAAATATTTTTGACCGGAAACATGTACACTAGTATAGCATATAGATGAACATCTGCTATTAGAAACTAAACATTGTATTTGATGTAGGTACGAAAAATTCAAGCTCATTATCTTGAGGGTGGAGTTAGATAATAAATGATGCAGCTGCATTATTACGAGTACGTCCCATTGTCTCATAAATTTTATGTTTAAAAAATAAAACAGAAGTCTCTTATTAAAATTATATATTAATACGCTCTACGTATTTACCTATGTTATAATTACATAGGTATATTTCGTCTCATTAACTCGGTATCGCAGAGGTCGCGTCTACTGCCCACATACATTTGTCTGTGACAGGAGTTGCCCACGTTGCTGAAACAGCAATATCAGTGGGAATGCTGGACTACTACAAAATGATAATTTAAAATTCACAACATTTTCATATAGAGGTATTCAGATTGGTATATTAAATGTGTCATGATAAATACGGCCACGTCCCGTCATTGCCCACCAGAATGTGACTTTGTATCCCATCAATCCTTCAAAAAGGACAAAGACGGAAGATTTTTATTTTATTTTATTTTCTTTATTTGGAACAAAAACAGTTGTACAGTAAAATCTTAGGTCTAGTACATAGATAAGTAATAGAAATATGTAACAGTACAACCAACCGCATTGTCCACAATGAATTATATAAAATACAAATTAATTATACAAAGTAATCAAAAAATAAATATTAGAAAAAGAATACAAGCTCATTTTTTTTTAATTAATATTTTTTCTTAGTACTCTTAGATTTCTTAGTTTTTATTCTATGATATAAATAAATGACATATATTTATTCATATATTAATTATTTATGAAGTACAAAAAGCACTCGTTGAATATTTGCAGAACATTTAACACGGTTACGCTTCCGTGAGCGCCTGGGCTATGGCCGTCTATTAATTAAATTAGCATTGATTAGACAAAGATAGCTGGGGATGAAAGTTTTTGTGAGATGAATACTAGGTATTCTTGTGAGAAAATTAGATTGTATCTCCGCGACCACGACGTTTACTTTTTGAAAGTCGCCAAATGACACTCAATAGACCAAATTAAATTAGTAAAATTTATATTATTATGATGAAAAATTTATAATAAAAAACTATATATATAAATCAATTGCTGTTCGTTAGTCTCGCTAAAACTCGAGAACGGCTGGACTGATTTGGCTAATTTTGGTTTTGAATTATTTGTGGAAGTCCAGGGAAGGTTTAAAAGGTGAGTAAATATGAAGGAAAGGCTTGGAATATAGTAAAAAAACAGCAATTTCGCTTTCCCTTAGAAACTATTCCTTTGGTTTTGAATGTTAAACATTTGATGTTCGTCCCATCGTTCTGAAATCAATTAAATTTAAAAGTCGTTCAGAAATGCTTTTTTATTTATTGAACTAATAAATACGGTGGTACGAAGTTTGCCGGGTCAGCTAGTAAAGAATAAAACAATAACTGATAAATGATATAGGAGTTGCGCAATTAGTAATGAAGTTCGTTGCATCGCTTACGCTACGCCTGCTTAAGGATTTGAATGTGATGAATCGATTTACCTAGCTACTTCCAAACTACTAGGTTACTTCATGGGTGTTATTTGAATGTGGTGGTACTATCAGGATGACAGACTTTTTTATAGCAGCTCGGCATATGACTCCGCCTGTTAAGCTAGAGTGCGGCTCATGAAACAACTACTACCACAGTTTGTACCATCAGTTTGCTTACCACACCTTGTAAGAGAGAGAGAGAGAGAGAGAGAGAGAGTATCCAGTTTATAAAAGCTTTTTATAAAAATAATGTGTACTGAAATTACGAGTTAATTTTTAGGATAAAACAAAAACTAGTATATAAAAATTACAAAGAAACAATGTAAATTAAAAATAATATTCCTAAATGCTATGATAACAGATGTAAAACGATTTTTGTTTTAAAACAATTTAATATTTTAGAATAAAGCATACTTAGAGGACTATTATTAATATCTTTTGATACAATTTAGATTCCATATGAAATTATCCGCCTCTAATCGACCGCATTAAGTTTAACGTCGTAATGATACGCTGTGGACATACGGGCTCATCCACTGCTTATCTTAATCTCAACCTTAAGGCGCCTTTAATGTACGCACACCATGAGTTTATGTAAAATGGGATATTTCTTACTTTGAGTAGGTATACAACATTTTTAGCTACCACAGACAAATGTTTGCAGTTACCAGTCTCTTCTACTCTATCTGCTTGAGCATCCAAGTTGTCAGTGCACACTTCAATCGTTATACAAGGCTACTTCTACGCTGATAACGAAACGTGTCGTCGACCTCCACTCTTCTGTCAAGCCATTCGTAGTAAAAAAAAATACTAACCCAAGACGGTAGACTGGGCACAACCATGATCATAGTCGAGTTTTTGAAATTATCATAGTTGGGTGTTTTAAAAATAGCTCGATTAAGTCTGAATGGAACTCAAAGCTTGGTATCATAAGAGCACGAAATCCTCTAATTATTATTAAAACAGTACTATATCTGCTGGAACCGAGTCTCAATAAATCTTAGTACGTGGTCACCCTACACCTATATGAATAATAACAATAATTGGATTACGAACAAAGGTCAAACAACGACTTAAATTCGTGTCCCCTATGATTGAAAACATTTTAACGGCTCATTTTCAAGAAGTGTTTAAAATAATACTTCAATTTAAAACGATACGTGTATTACATACAATAAAGTCGATAATTGCTTGCAAAAATAAAAGTTTAGTTTAAGAAAGGTAAACGCACCTCTTTCTCCCACCAACGTTTCACAAAACAATTCAACTTTGTCAAACCATCTTCCTCGCACATTTTCACAAATACCATAAACTTGACTTGTCCCACTCAATACCACCGTCCTAGTCGTTTGTCAAAGTTAAACTAAAAAATGTTCCAGTTTCATTAACCATAAAAGTTTTGGCAAGGAGTGGGGGTTGCTCATTTAACACTAAGTTTACTTATTGTTTAGGGTAGTACCCTTTCTTTCACATATGTCTTTTGTCTTAATTCCGTCCATTCAGACCCTAAATCCATTGTTTATAGTTACCTAACTTTAAACTAGTTTCATAGAAGATACATCCTTTGTTTTATATAACATAGGTAGTTCTTTCATTACTAAAACTTGTTGTCTATTATTTAAAAATCTATATTGTAAAGATTCCTGAAAGTTAGGACCACACATTACATAGTATTTAACAGTGGTAGGCAGACTAAAGGTGGTTATTATCCCAGTCTGCCATCCTGGGGTAGTAACACTACTTTCGAATTTAACACCCGTGCAGTGACTGTGAATCTGGATGGTGCATAGCCGAAGCAACTGCTACCTGTATAAATGTATCTGTAGTAGCAGTTGTTTCCGTTCATGGACCGCACTCTAGCTTTACATCAGGTGGAATGTTGTCATAAATATGCCGAGCTACAATAAAAAAAAAATGTTTTCATTTAAATTATTTTTGACATTGATATATACAACTAGATGTGCAATGACCATCCCAATGTGACGCGAGAGAAAAGATTACCGCAGTCACTTTTAGGTTCTCTGTCAGTTAGTATTTGACTTGACGGCAACATTGTCTAATCATTTGAAGCGGCCTACGCTTTTTTCATCTCTATGTTTTTATAATATTTCTGTTTTTGAACGAAGTTGCGAGTAGAAATATTTTATTATGTAAGACTCGCGCCAAAGTTGTTCACATGTAATTCAAATATCAGCTGTATGTACATTTAATGAGCGGCCGTGGTCTAGCGGTAAGACGCGTGAACTCACGATCAATGAGACCCGTGTTCGAACCTCGCTAAAGACCGGTACCAATGTAACTTTGTTATATGTACTTTGGTCGCTCAATGCCTATAGGCACTATTAAAAAGTGGTAGGCAGACTGATGATGGTTATTTGTCCAGTCTGTCGTCCTGGGGCAGTACCACCACTTTCGAATGTAACACCCGTGAAGTGACCTTGTCGCGTTTCGGGAATAGTTTGAAAGTAGCCAGGTATAAGAGAGGAGTGTGCACTGTCAATCTATCTGTCAATCTAATGGTACATGCTCGTCTCCTCGAGCCGGCATAGTGGAGGCGACTGCAGCCCGTAGAGATATCTCTGTGGTAGCAGTTGTTTCCATTCATGGACCGCACTCTAGCTTTACATCAGGCGGAGTGTTGTCACATGTCGAGATACAATAAAAAAAAAAAAAAAAATTATGTAGTTCAGACACTGTATTGTTTTCATACAAAAAAAAAAATTTCAGGAGACAAAAAAGACCCGGATATCGCAAACAATAGATCAACATACGCGAATTGTTTTTTAGGAATTTTTAGGGATAAAGAAACAAAAATACCAACTGATAATGGATTTAGCGAAAGCTGATTGGGTTTTGTTAAAGACAATGCCTTTTCGACTTTGAATTTGTTTGAACTTCCCGAAAACTTTTTTTTTGCGTGACAAATGGTTTTTGTTGTTTTTGTGACAAAACTGAAAACATGATAATGTTTTTTTATAAATTCTTAATTTTTTAATACCCCGGTAGGTTGGGTATGAACTAGTATTTGTAAGTACCCATTGACCATTTTTTTATTGTAGTTCGACATATGACAACAATTCGCCCGATATAAACCTAAAGTGCGGTCTATGAACGGAACCGACTGCTACTACAGAGAATTTTCTAGAGGCAGCAGTCGCTTCCGATATGCCGGCTTGATCAAACATTTAACAAATCGGAATGGTATATCTTGAATGCAATGACAAACCAACAAACATTATTTTTTATATATTAAAATAAAGTTATGTGCGATAACTATGTACCTACACGAGGTATATTAAAATAGCTTATAAACTGAAAAAGGAAATGTTTGTGTAAAATTGAAAAAAAATATTATATAAATAATAAATAAATAAATAATAAATGTTCTCATTGAAGTATTATGTAAAGCGTGGATATTATATTTTAAAAAACTTAAGTCAGTAACTCGTTGTGTGGGTGTAAGAGGTTGAAGTAAAGTGTTCATATGTTTACTTTTCCATAGAAATGCTAAGAGGTTTAGCGAAATGAAAATTAACATTCGGTTTTAGTAGGTAAAGCTGAAATCTAAAAATAAACTAGATGTGTAATGATACCTATATACTAGTTATATCGAGTTTCCCGATAGCATGGAAGTAATTGGGAGAGAGAAAGGGGAGAGGAAGGTGACTGGCATAGTGGAGGCGAATGCCATCTGACAGATATTTCTTTGTGGTAGCTGATAAGCCGTACGTGTACATCACGCAAAGTCTGCCTGGTGCAGTACCACCACTTTCGAATGTAACATCCGTGAAGTGACCTTGTCGCGTTTCGGGAGCAGTTTGAAAGTAGCCTTTAGATGGTGCATTCTCGTCTCCTCAGGCCGGCATAACGAAGGCGACTGCTGCCCGTAGAGATTTTTCTATTGTAGCAGTTGTTTCCACTCATGGCCGCACTCTAGCTTTACATTAGGCGGAGTGTTATCATATGCCGAGCTACAATAAAAAAATTAGTAACAGTAATACAAGAGTGGTAGGCTGTCTAGTCCTGGGGTACTAAGTAGTGGTACTTTCAAGTGTATTACTCGTGAAGTGAGCATAGCGGAAGCGACTGCTGTTTCCATTCATGGACCGCATGGAATGTTGTCATATGCCGAGCTACAATAAAACTACATTCTAATGAACTATGCAACTAAAAGAAAATATGCTAGAGGCCATATTTGTGACGGGTATAAATCAGTGTATCAAAGTGTTCATCAACGACACAACTCCGGGCTAGGGCGTCCTCATAATGCCTAAGTCCTAGGCATTACCCGTCGAGGCAGAACTAGGCACGTATGCAGCCATTCTATCAGATCGTCAGTTTCACGCCTCGGGCATCAGAACGTGAATAATATAATTTTGCACCTAATAATTTTAGTTCTAATTATAATTCATGTTTAGACTTCAGATTGTGATCGTGGCCCGGAGACACTCGCTTGTGGGCGGAGCTTAATGTCGTGTCAATGCTGTACTTATTTGGTTTGTTCACGATTTTTTAAATTATTATTTATCATATGACTTTTTGTTTGATATTAATGTGTGAAAATTGACCAGTAATTGTGTATTTGTATGTTTAAATTATTAACACGTCCATAAACGCTGACTGTCTATTGTTTTAAAGGTCGAAGACATGAAATTAATAATAAACCTATTGAATAACTGTATTTTATTAATAACTAAATTACCATAGTAGGCAAACTGATGGTACAGATGGTGTAGAGAATTGACTTCATCGCGTTTCGGAAATAGACAAGTGTATAGTAGAGGCGATTGTTGTCAAAATAGTTGTAGACAAAATAGTTAATTAATTTTATAAACTATGACTGAAAAAAAAATTGTGCGGCTTTCAATAACTTTCGTGTTGGATTAAAATAATCAGAATAAACGCGATAGTTCGTCGCATAATTTTTTTAATTAGATAAAAATGAAAAATTGTTATGGACTAAGGAAATATTGTACTTTATTATATTTTTGTAGATACGATAGTTATTTAAATTTATATATAAGTTTGTATATTTATAGTATGTCACAATGTCTTCAGTATACATATTTTCAATTAAACCTTTGGATAGTAACGAACGTCTCGTCTTGGCATGCGTGGGACGACACCATTGTTGATATTAATACTTGCCTGATAGGCTTCGTTAAGAATAATTGATTGTACGATCTTTTGTTGCAAAATATTAGCTAAATGAAGTACCTACTCTTTGAAATGATTTGTAGGTCAATATCATCGAATAAATATAATATCTATAGTTTTTTTTATTACGAAATCGCGATTAAGTTTTGATTTATCAAACGTCAGCTGTTTATCAATGTAAAATAAATGTATTGAGTTATTATGCGTCGAGCTGTAAGAAGTGGCACACTGAAAATGGTTTTAGCTCAGCCGTAACCGTGTAACAACGGTGAATGTATTGGTCAGAATTTTAGCGAGAACTGAATACGAATCTCTAGACCGTGAGTCCACGTTTTCAATCACTAGACCACACAGTTCTTAAGTTTAAAAATAAATAAAGTGTACTAATAATAAATAGAAAAATTGTAGTGTGTGATTTAGTTGTAGTAAAAATGGTCATTTTGCTATAAGAAATAAGTTTAGCAAAACACTAAAGGTACGATGTCGGTTTCCTTTGAATATAACAAAAGATGGTATATTTTTGCGCGAGAAAAAACCATTTTGAACAATAAAGGTCAGGTTAGTTTTAAATAGGGATTAAGGGACAAAGCTGTTAGTTATAATTACTTACAATGCAATAAATAGGTTATTAGCTTTTTGTCTACCCTTCGTCTGCTTACCTGAATCTATGAATGAACTTGATATTTTTTGAACAATATTGGACATAAAATTGGCGCCAAAATGGCGTTGTTTGTGACTTGAGATTTTGCCATTGCTACACTTTTCTCTACAGACCTACTGTCAATTCTGAAGAGTGGTAAGCAGACTGATGCTGGATGGTCCCGAGGTAGTGTCTATCACCCCGGAAAATTCCTATCCTAGTCGCGTTTCGAGATTAGTCTGAAAGTAGCCCAGCAGGAACAATTAGAAAAATGTTAACTGTATCATCTTAAGAACTATTTATGCTTGTACTATTTAAGAAGCTCATTTGCAGACATCGACATCGATAGACAGAAAGCGGTTTTAAATTAAACTACAAACATAATTCGCTAAAATTAAAAGTTAGCATAGGATGCTCCTGTGAGATCGGACTGCTCTGAATGTTCTAAAGTGCTGCGGCGCCAACTTTGCTTATAGTAAAGAAATCCTCAACCCAGACTGAGTTTTTCTCATCTTAAAAATATTTAATGAATTAAATAATGAACTCAATACTGAATACGAATTTTTAATAGTGCATTAGAAACAATAAGATGTCCAAAGTTAATGGTAAAAAGTAGTATGAACCTATTTCTTTTTTTAATGCCTGTACGGTAGTGTTTGTATCACAAGCATCTACTACATTACTACTACACTACACTATAATCCACATAACATAGTCACATTGGTACCGGACAGAATGTATCGAGGTTTGAACACAGGTCTCATCGATCGTGAGGTCCGTCTTTAACCGCCAGATTTTACAGTCGCAATTTGTAGCAAATACGTAAAATTAAATTTTAAAAGTACCTATGTAAATTTAAAATACCTACAACACATTAAACATGCACTAGTTATTACTGAATCGATTTTCTATCAAAAGCCTTAGTCTGAGTAAAATTTCCCGACCTTGACCTCAAACGTCTAAATTTATTCTAGAACTAATTTCAACAAAAGTTTCGATGCTTTAATTTTGTTTACCGCAGAGTAGCTCAGTATCTATGTCTATCTAGTATTTATATTTATGTACTTACTTACTTACTTAGCTCACGCCTTGTTCCCACTGGGGTAGGCAGAAACTATGGAGCGCAGGCGACTCCTCTCTCTACATATCACTTTCGCTTCGACCACATCCATTACTCCCCTCATGCATGCACGGTTGAGGGTGCTCCTCATCTGATCCTTTCTCAGCAGTTGACCGATCTGACTGAGAAATGTCTTCCTAGGGCGCCCCCTTCCGACACTGCCATCCACTTTCGCACAATAGATATTTATGTAATTATTTATAAAATTAAAATTTATGTATTCAAGCTTTGAAAATAATGCTAATTGCTTTAAGACGGAAAATATTGCGGTTGATTAGCAACTGAGAACAGACGCGCCTTTAGACATCAACATTTATTGGTTTAACTTTAATTTATAGAACAATAAATTATATAGTCTTCCTGTAGGAAATGAAGGCGAGTGCTAACAAACAAGTGCCACAAGATGCTTTAGTTGGCGTCGCAGCGAGCTGTCAAAAAGCTGCGCCTGCGATGCCGCGAGCGTGACGCCATTAGTTCCACGGATTGCCGCCGACAAAAACGCCCACGGCAATGCAAAATCTCGCACCGGGCTGCATTGTGTTGGTCAATGCAACTGTGAGGATGTTAAAAATAAAGCAATTTTCTTTTGAGATCGCTTACCCTATTTATAGATACGATATTGCAAACAGTTTTAAGTAAGGTCATCTGATATGATCTACGATTAAAAACTAAACAAAAACTCTAGCTTTAAGTCGCTCTAATCTATATTATTATACATATATAAATGTGAAAGTAACTCTGTTTGTTTCTTCTGTTGTCACGCTTTAACCGCGAAAGTCGAGGTATGTAAAGAGGTAATAGGTGATGAAAAGTACGAGGACCCATCACCAAATTAGAGCAATGCAAATTAATATTTAGGCTGTGGTAATAAACAAAGAAATACGTGTTTCAACGTTTTTGCAAAATCACCCCTCATGGCGTAAGTTAGGGTTTGATTACAAAATTCATATGTATCTACTAATATTTAACGCTTTGTCTCCAGATGTTAATTATCTAATAAATTGTTCATTAAAATTATTTTTACGTTAGATAACCCGATAAAGTTTTATTTAAGCGATATTTTGACGCGATTTGGCGCGGCACAATTATTTTATCTGTACTTGAGTGTGGTGCACATTCGTCTCCTTAAGCCGGCATAACGAAGGCCACTTATTCTAGCAGTTATTTCCGTTCAAAGACCGAACTACCTCAACATTAGGCGGATATACAATTAAAAAAAAACGCATATGAAGTTGCGAGCAACAGTTAGTTTAATATAAATTATTGTGAATTGCAAACTATGATTATGTAGAAAAAAATGTCGGTTCGTAACGGATACAAGCAATCTATGTACCACGTGCAAATGTCAAACGCTGTGACATCCTTTGCCTTAATAATAATTTAATATAAAAGCATTTTTCCGGTTGGGATGGTCAGCTTGCAGTTAAATACTCGTACAAGCAAATTAGACCACTCTAAGTTATCTAGCTTTGTGTGACACGCAATGTTTATGTTCTTAAACATGAACTGTGTAAGTAAGAATTATTATAGTAAACTAGCTGACCCGGCAAACTTCGTACCGCCTCAGAATGCCTCGATTTCTGAACGATTTTTTTAAATTGATTTCTAAACGACGGGACGAACATCAAATGTTTGACATTCAAAACCAAAGAAATAGTTTCTAAGGAAAAGCGAAATTGTTGTTTTTACTATATTCCAAGCATTTTTTTCATATTTACTCACCTTTTAAACCTACCCTGGACTTCTACAAATAATTCAAAACAGTCCAAATCAGTCCAGCCGTTCACGAGTTTTAGCGAGACTAACGAACAGCAATTGATTTTTATATACCTATATAGATTGTAGTTTACAAATAAAATTGATTAAAACTAGTGTTGTTTTTTATAGTAGTTCAACTACACTCCGATAGAGTTGAGCTAGAGAGTGATTCAGGAATAGTGATGAGCGATTGTTCCAAAAAATGATAAACGAATTGTTCCAATGATCAAAAAATCGATAATCGAATTTTGGTTCCACGAATTCGATTACCTACAAATCATTCGAATTCACTATCCTAATAATTCATTCATTAAATAAATTACTCAAATTGTAATCAGTACTAATGAATTAATTAAAATGGACAAAAAATAAACTGAAAGGAAAAACATTCGAATTAACGAAATGTTTAAATCCATTCGATTCGAATGTCCCAGTCCGCATAATCATTCACATTTGCCCATCACTACACAGATACATATCTGTCACCCCCGATATACCGCCTTGAGAAAACCGTCAGTCGTACAGATTGGCTCATTATTCACGTGCATAGAACCTTCCAACGTATAACGTCTTGAATAATGAAGAAACGTTTCTATCAATATTGGGTTTAATAAAAAAAATTCAATAGAAAGTAGGCAAATAAGAAAGGAATCTCTAAAATTGATTATTGTTTATTTTATTTACTGCCTAATTAAGAATTTTAATCAAACTTTCTTTTGTTAGTTTATTAATTTTATTTTGAAATTATTTCAAATAAAAAAAATATATTAATAATAATAATTCTTTAACGCACAAATAAATGTTGTACAATGGCGAGCTTAATTTTTTCCCAGCTAACCATTGGGAGATGAAAACGGAGACGAGGGCAATGAAATATGAATAACAGAAATATTATAGGTACATATATACAAACAAATAGATATCTACATAATAATACAAATACATATAATATATATAATACATACATAGAATATAAATATACACATAATAATAAAGTCTGGTTGAATGCTAACTTGTGCCCAGACTCCGTCCACTATGCGTCGAGTAAAACACCGTGGGGTTTTAGTCAGTATGCCAAGGGCCAGGACATCCGTAATTGGGATTTTCCCACGTAAAAAAAAAGGTATACATTATAAGTGGTATATACCGTCAGCAAAACTCTCGTCTTGACCACCACGACGCTTCGAGGTCTATTCTCCTTAATGGGCTTTTGAGCAAACTATGCATTTTCCTGATGACTAACAATTTATTTCAATAACCGCGTCCGACCGTAATAACAACATTTAAGCGCGATATTCCTACTTTAATATAAGAATATAAATTATAAATAATAAAGTATAATACGTATTATTTATTTATTTATATTCATAATAGCATTTATTACAAATTATTTGTTTATTACTTAGAATAGATTATAAGCGTAAAAATATTTCAAAATTATATTTGTTGTACTAATTATTAGCGAAATTAATCTAATTAGAAATAGATTCGATAAAATTAGCTAATCAGAAAGAACCCTTTATACGTGTAACACCAGCTACCATAACAGCAGTTCAATATAAAGTACATACTCAAACACCAAAAATAGAACCAAATAGTTTCAAAAATAACCTACCTGAATCATGAAGGCGACCCAAGGCAACCTCTTCACATTGAAACATGAAAACTCACTGAAAATACAAGCACAACACTTTCAAAGTACATTTTACACAGTCATTGTTATACTCTATATTTTTACGTAAACTGTTTAAAATATTAACGCAGATGTAATTCGTATTTATACAATAAAGCTATGCCGATAACATGCACTATGTAACCGACTCGCCGTGAGTGAGGCCGGCCGGACACTGGGCTTCATCGCTTCAGAGCGGGATGAAAGATCCGCGGGGGGACACATACGCTGCAAAGGATCGCAAAGGAGTCAGGCAGATGCGACAGGACAGGCTCCGGAGAAAAGAGACGACCGTACTCCGTGACATTTGAAAACTGTGTCTTTACAACGTTGACTACAACTTAGTCGCTATATGGCACTTAAAAGGCGACATTAGAGTTCAAAATAGTATTCGCTGTGTGGCGGTTACGTCGTTTTGAAGCGTAATAGTAAATGTCCTCTAATGTGTCGCGTTTGCATAGAGTGATAGCTTCAGTTGTGTGCGGGATAAGGGCGAAACTCGTGCGGCACGGTATAGCAGTTAGGTCGTTTCATAACAGAAGTTGAAATGTCCCATATTGTCGCAAGTCGGAGCGGGCGAAGCCGTTAGAGGGAGAGAGACGCGCGTATGTTCTGTAGGGGGGTGGGAGGAAGACAGGGGAGGTGTCACCGTGAGCGCTTTTTAGGGACTTAAGGCCGGATGAGTGTAAATAGCGCTCACACTGCGGATTAACCGACGTTTTGCGCAATGATCAATTTTTCAGAGCTCCTGTGATTATTTCATGTTTCTGATTATTTTGTTGCGTTATTTAGTTCATAATTATTTTTATAATGGTAATTTTTTGAAGAAAACAAATCAAATCCCTAACTGGTTATGTAAAACAGAAAATAAAGCTTCTTAACATTGTTACGAGTAAAATTAAAGAGATAATTCTAAGTGCCGATTCAACCATTAAAATCCAATTTGTAGAGTCGCCCACATCAACCTGTGTGACAGCCGTTTGTCATCAAACCGTGTGGGACAGACGACTAAAGCTCCCACACAATAGAATTAAGTATTGCAAAAAATTGACTTTTTGCAATACAGGTGGATTTACCCGACTTCGCATGAAGCAGAAGCGCCATCGGACAATTGTAAAAAAAAGAAAGTGACATTTTGTACTTGTCATCTTTTCAACCGCCGGGCATCGAACCTGGAGCTTTGTCGGGCGCTTTTGGGTCTTTGTGTAGTTTTTTTTTTTACGTCGTCGCGTGTAATTGCGATACTTCTGACCACCCACCTTGGGGATATGAGCGTGAAGTACTGGATTAAATAAATTATTATGTCACCTTTTAAAAATTTTCAAGTCAGGCCACATATGTCATATTTTATGTGGCTTGACCCTATTTTGGACAATTGTTTATGTACCATATAATTCAATTTTTCATTGCGTTAATTTTCACAATAGGTAGTTGAGATTATCAGAAAATTACTGTAAATTATTAAACACTTATTGTAAATTTACTGTTATTACCTACCTTAACTTATTACCTACCTAGTTACGAAGTAGAGTTAGGGAATAATTTTTTTTAGTCTATTAGATATATTTCGTAAACATCTCGTGACAGATCGAAGTTTTATAAAATAGAAATACATTATGATAATTAAACTAATTGCATTTGAATGTTGAATATTATTAATCCATTAACGATTTTAAGGATTGTAATAAGAATATGAGCGGCCGTGGACTAGCGGTAAGACGCATGAACTCACGATCGATGAGACCCGTGTTCGAACCTCGCTAAATTCTGACCAATGTACCTAAATACGTTATATGTACTTTGGTCGCTCAGTGCCTCTATTAAAGAGTGGTTATCAGCCCAGTCTGCCGTCCGTTACCGTGAAGTTACCTTGTCGCGTTTCGGGAACAGTTTGAAAGCAGCCAGGTATAACGAGAGGAGTGTGCACTGTTAATCTGGATGGTGCATATTCGTCTCCTCAAGCCGGCATAGCGAAGGCGACTGCTGCCTGTGAGATTTGTCTGTAGTACCGCACTCTAACTTTACATCATGTTTTTTATTTATTTAAAAATTTAAATAATAATTTTTATTTTTCATTTATTTCGTAGTAGTCGGACACGTGACCGCATTCCGCCTGGAGTTAAGATGGAGTGCGGTCTGAGCTGAGACAACTGTTAGGTCTATTACAAAGAAATTAATATCTCTTTTAGAAACGAATTAGAAAAAGTATTTGAATGCGTTTAAAATTACAAAAAGACGTAAAAAATTGTATAAACGTTAAACAAAGACATTCTAATAACCTAATTCAAAATCAACCATCTGCTATATAAATTAAAACTAGCAAATTATCGAAGCTATCGTTCCAAACATCAAAAGGACACGCAATAAAATGTATAACAATTCCTTCACCAAAGCCTCGTTTGAAAAAAAAAACAACTTCGTCACCTGTCGTGTCATTTGGTCCCAATAAACTTTGCCGCCAAAAGATATGGTAAAAAAAATTGGTGCGTCAAAAACGTGGTCAAAATTTTTATACTTGACAGGTTGATCTTTTATAGATTGTAAAAACTTTTGGGACACGAAGAACGATTTATACAATTTTCAAAATCTAAATGTAGGTGTAACGAGAGGATAGAGTAATGGATAATGCACATACATACCTTTGAGGAAACCAGCATAGCGGAGGTAACTAGTGCCTGGAGATATCTTTTTTTTGTTGTAGCGGTCTGATGTAAAGCTGAGAAAGCGGTCCATGAACGGAAACAACTGCTACTACAGAACTACTACGAGCAGCAGTCGCCTCCGCTATGCCAGCCTGAGGAGACGAGTATGCATCATCTAGATTAACAGTGCACACTCCTCTCGCTATGAGGCTATGTTCAAACTGTGACGCGACAAGGTCACTTCACGGATGTTACATTTGAAAGTGGTGGTACAACCCCAGGACGGCAGACTGGGCTTGTAGATTCCTCGCTGTCACCTTATCCGTAATTCAGCAGCTGAGGTGGTACGCATCACGGCAGGTCAAATTCAAGAGACTCTTCTCTTTCGTGTTACACTTGACAGTGGTGGTACTACCCCAACACGGTAGATTGGGCTAATAACCATCATCAGTCTGCCTACCACTCTTTATTTTCGTAATACTTGTAGTACACGGCTCACGTAATCTATTCTCCGATGAGATAACGACATTGTGTTGGCAAAATAACTAGTAATTGGAGCATAGATAACGCTCGACAATTGAATTGAGCCTGACATTTCAATTAAATAACACTTATGTTTAATTTTAATTAATTGCTTTTAAAAATCTAATATCAGATAACGATTTTAAGAACTCTACCATGAGACCTCTTTAGATGTTTTTTCTTTTCTTTATAAGTCAGTCTACAAGCATTGAGAGCTCCTCGATTGCGAATTTGAAGTGAATTTGTAATTTTTTTTTATTGTAGCTCGACATGTGACAACACTCCGCCTGATGTAAAGCTAGATAGATAAAAATAATAATATATTTTATTAGCATGCACTTGCTCATCGTCAGACTCAACCATGACTTCGGAAAGACGTATGAAAAGAAGAAGAAACTCGTCAATTATAGACTGTGCAATGTATATAATATATTTAACATATATTTAACAAAAAAAAAACTGAATTTTAATTCAGAAAAATAATAAAATAGAAATCTATTCGACATATTTATTTGTTGTTAAAAATTAAACAAGTGAACTTTGTTAACGTACATTTCTTGTTTAATATTGACTAAGTATTGCACGTTTTGAATAATATTTGGTTGTTTGTTGCCAAATAACTTTACCAAAAAAGTTTAAAGCCAAATGTGTTATGTGGTCTGGCCTATAATAATGTTTGGATTTTTTGTTTTTTACTGACGTAAACAGATAATAGCGTCGTGACTATAAACTTTGCGGTTGGTAGGAGTGGCGGAGTGGTAGGACTTTTGTTATTGAAGTCGAAATGAGTAGATAATGCAATCGTTGAAGTTCTCTTTGTTCATGCGTTCATTGAGATCAAGTACCGAAAGTTAATAAAGTACCGACTCAGTATTCGCAAGCTAATCTAATCCTTCTTATATTCTATAATGTAACTCAAGTATAGAATCATACAAAATACTAATAACTTACAAATATTAAATTATTCAAATTAAATTCTAATAAGAAACTGTCGACGTAGCATAACATTAAAATACTTTTAATCATCGACCCCTTAGACCACTATTAATGTCGTCACGTGACAATAAATAATCGGGACATCCAATTGGAAGATGTCGTGTTAAACACAAATAAATATCCCGGGTTGTCGGCGTTTATGGGTTTGCTTAGACGCTAAGAAACACAGGGCTGAGTGGCCTCCCTGAGGAACGCCGCCGCAAATCTTAATTCGCTGTGGGGAAGCCTCTTCCACGCTGTTGGAGAAGGTCGTCGAAGGGCCGAAGCCTGTCACCAAGGTTGGAAACAGCGGGAGGAACTGCAGGAGGTCACGATTGTCCGTGTAATTGTAATTGCTATTTCTACAAAAGCTCTTTGAAAATATAATGGTATAAAATTAATCTTAGCTTTCAATATTAAACGTTTTGGTTTATTTTCTTATATTTGGTGTAATAAATAATACGTATTTTTATACAGACACGGTTGACTGATTCGCTATTTGAAGTCTCAAATTGACTAGTAACATATCACAAAATTTTATAGTATTTTTCTGTTTAATGGCAGTAATTTCTCATCGCAATGCAACCATTTACAAAGTCATTGCATCTAAGTGATCTCTTTTATATGGCACATAAGTCGATTTTATAGTCTATAGTAACATTGTCGACACATGGCCGGTGTTGGTTTAGTGAACACAGAGCGATGATGTTCCTCTTCCCCGCGGGATACTTCGCCGCTCTTTTTAATAAACTCTTTTTTTTCCTTCACCCCAGCAGGGCTCAAAGGACGGCGACTTTTGTTCTCGTGTCTCGCTCGTTAATGATTTTTACGAATTATTAATTGTGGGCTGATAAAAACCGATTGAAAAATGGTGATTGTTATCCGATTTGTTAGTTTCGTTATGAGAAATTGTTTGGGTCTCTTCTCTTTGGATCGTAGAGACAGATGTTCTGTTTATTCATTTGTGTTATTCTATTTGTGTTAGTATCTGAATGAAACTTAATATTTTCATAAGTTCCATTTAGGTTAATGAGGAGTAGGCTATGTGGTCACGTAGGGAAGTTAATGCTACATATACATACAGAGCTATGGCATAAACATTAACCTTTGCTTTTGTTTAAACGTGTAATAAGTGCTGTCGTAATTTCCTGAGCATGATATATGACTAAGTCGGGCGACCCGTCTCCGCTCACGGTAATGGTTGGGCGGGACCGTTGTTAGCCTGATGGCGTTGGGATATTTCGGACGTCCCATAAGATATTGGATGCGGTGAAATAAATTAAATAAAGTCGTGTCTAATAATTAAGTTCGGGACGGTGGAATTTTGATTAATAGTCCCACGATACGAAATTCGGTTTCGTACGCGCGTCGTTTATGTCGGTTTTATTTTTCATTATGTCTCTTCTCCTTTTTATATGCTTAATAAAATTGACGATATGATATTTATTTAGAAATGACAAAATTATATTTAACTTAGCACATGATAAAATTATTAATTTTAAAACTAATTTCCATTATAAGATGTAAAGCTCCATTATAATAACTTTCTTCATCTACATGTTAAAAGTATGCATTTATAACTTAATCTTAAACTAGTTTGTTCATTATGCTATTATATTAGAAAGTACAAATGATTGTATGTTTGTCTCCCAATCGATTTGCAATTTGAGTACCCTTTGGTTTACGGGTCAAATATGTATGTTTCTGTAGGTGCGAGGATTCTGAATCTGGAGAATCTGATGGTGCTTCCTCAATTAAAAAAAAGAACCAGAAGTGATCGAACTAAATTTGTTCGAAAGCTAGTTTAACCATAATACAGCTAAAGCATTTTAAGGGTCAGGGGGTGTGTTATTGGTCGTTTGTGTATCTGTAGGCAGATGGCGCCACTCACAAAGGGCTTACATAACGCACCATGTGAGAGTATCGCGCGGGGCGGCGTCTTATCGCGAGCTACCATCAATAACACTAATGTGCAGTGAAATGATACAGAGAAATCATTATTTATTAACTTCATTTATATTATACTACACGAATAAGTTAACTAGGCACTTGATAACAATGATAGCATGGCGATTCTAGCCAACTTTTGCGTCATTCATCAATGTAATCGTCTTCTTAAGTAGTAGAGGTGACTGCAGGCGTTTTTATGTGGTAGCAGTTGTTCCGTATGTGTACGGGCTGCATTATAGCTTAACATCGAGCTGCCTGGTCATATTAAGAGCTATTTTAAAACTAATAATGTCACCTTTATTTAAACGTTGGTAGATACTAGATACAAGTTTTTTCCTCGTAAACTATAATGGTTTTATTTATCCAAAATTCTCTGTAATTGAGTGCTCTGTGTTTGAACGAAGGACGATGGCCGCATCGGACAGAGCAAAACATCAACCATTTTAATTATGTTCGGGACACCATTAACAATAAATCTGTTGTTCCTATATTCACCCACACACTTATAAATCACACACACTCGTACAAAAATATTCATATATGCGAGAATTAATCTGCACCAGCAGTAACTTTACTAACAGATATTTTGAATTGCGACGATTTTGTTTTGTTTAAATGTGTGAGTTTTAAAAAAAACATATTCCAACTACGAGTAAGTACTATTGTGTTATTTAGATCGGCCTAATGTCTTTGCAGGGCGGAGACTGGATGAATGCTAACGTGTGCCCAGACTCCGTGGGGTTTTAGTCGGTATGCCAGGTTGGAGAGTCCGACATAACCCTGATAACCTTCCCCAAGGGCCAGGGCATCCTTAAAGGATTTCCCCACGTAAAAAAAATAGTTATAACTTCGTGAGGATTGTGTTAACTTGGCGCCTACATTTTATGGTAAAGACATTTCAACTAGAGCAGATACCTACTACTTAACTCACGCCTTGTTCCCACTGGGGTAGGCAGGAACCATGGACCGCCAGCGACTCTTCTCTCTACATACCACTTTCGCTTCGACCACATCCATTACTCTCCTCATGCATGCACGTCGGTTGAGGGTGCTCCTCATTTGACTCTTTCTGAGCAGACCAATCTGACTGAGAAAGGTCTTCCTAGGGCGCTCCCTTCCGACACTGCCATCCACTTTCGCACAATAAATTGTTTTAGTTAATTTCCTTTCATCCATCCTTTCCAAATGCCGAACCACCTTAGCATACTCCTTTTCACTCTGGTCAAAATACTGTCTAGAGCAGAATATTTGAAGATACGACTACTATCGCGCCTAATTTGTGTAATTTGATCCAAGCCAGCAGCCATTGAGATCGCGGACTCACTAAGTACTACTCGGCATATAAGAATTGATTTATTAATGCGTTTGTCATAAACATTGAGCGACGAAAGTACGTATAACATAATTACATTGGTACCAGTCCGAATTAAGCAGATTTGAACCCGGGTCTTATCAATCGTGAGTTTACTCACGCCTTCTACTGCTAGAGCACGGCTGCTCTAATTTGACTTTAAGTTGGCGTTTCCTAATAGCTGGAATATTTATTCCATTTTATTGCAATATGAAATGAACAACGATCTAATCATTACATGACAGTCGGCAAGTATCTAAGGGACCAACGAGTATATGCGTTGTCTCAAGCTATTATCTAAGTTGATAACCTTCGTTGCACTGATCTAAAACTGTCCATAACGACCTACAGACATGTTAAAGGACTATGAAAGTTATGTCTCATTTGTCGGTTATCTTGACTACCATTTGATTGGAGGTGATTTCGTAGAACTTGTCGCATTCTCATTGACTTTAATTAGATTTATTTGCAAACGTTAATTACCCATAGAAAATAGATAATAATAAATTATCTTTAAGTTTATTATAGTATTATTTTTCATACGAGCACACTGCTTGAAGTTATGTTAAAGTGCGGTCCATGAGAAATGCTACTGCAGAGAAATGTATGCAGCAGTAGCCTCCCTTACCTGAGCTGGCTGTTGGCTAAAGGACACGAATATCATGTCAATGGTTGACAGTGAACACTCCTCTAATTATACCCAACTGCTTCCAAACTGATCTCGAAATTATTAGCTAGAAATTATTGCTCTAAATAAAAAAAAATTGCCTAAAGATTACAATTCAGGTCTGACTATCTCAAAACAAAACAAGAGACTTGATAGTACGTTAGCTTTAATTTTTTTTGTCGGTTCGACATGTGAGGAAAGTGCACGTGAAAGCAATTAACACAGTGACGTGCGTCAAACAGTGCATCTTTGTCGCGAACAGACCTCTCTTGTCTGAGGCCCTCTTGCAAACGAACCAGAGGATGACTGACTTAAATTGAATAGTAAAATTAAATGAAATAAAAATAGTTATAAAAAAAAAAATATTAACACATTAATAGCAGTAAAACTTCTTTTAAAAAATTTCTTTACTTTATTTTAAAAAAATAAATTGTTTTTTGGAAAGCTTTGCACAGTCATCGTGGTCGCACCAAAAGGTCGCATATATTATTTTGAAGAAAAAAGATCATTACTAGAAATTTAAATATATTTTTAAAAAAATATTCCAGTTTCATAAGTGCCGATGTTCCCCTTGTGAATGTCGCGTATTCGCGTGCTATCGAATTTCACCGTCTTTTACAGCCTACCCTTTGTTTGAAGTATTTCAACAATTAGTCAGTGTTCGAAAATAATTCTGACCACATTAGCGGCACTTCACAGTGCAATTTCATTTGTACCAAAGTCGCTAATTGGACACGTGTAGGTCAAACAGAACCGAAAATTATGTTCCAAATTAAATTCATTACTACTCCAACATGTAACTTTACAAATTTATAAAGCAATTCTTTGTATTACACTTATTGTGTTAGATGCTAATATTAAAATTGGACGTGCAATGTTTTCTGTTCGGTTTATTTCGGTTATAAAATTTGTGAAATAGGTGATAATGTAGAAGACTGCAATGAAATCTTGAACTTTACACAATGGTGCCAAACGCTGCCAAATCATGCAATGAGATCATTGTTTTTAGCAATGTAATTAGTACCTACATACATTTGGCGATGAATTTTGAACAAATTATATTTTTACATTTTTTTTTTGTTACACGTAACGTAGGAAATAATTTATTCGTAATATTCCGAAATTTCTAGAAAAAAAATCAAAGGTTCCGATACACTCCCATTTTTTTTTTTCTCTAACGTAAAAATGAACAAAAAGTACTGCTACTCAAACTGAGCGTGAAATATGGGGGAAAAAATACTACGCAAGTGATCAACAGACCCTATACAATACTTTTCATAAAAATATGATTGACATGTTTCTTAATATGACATCTTTCGGCAGTGATATTTTTTTGTCGCCCGCTTTTACCCCAACTTCCTCTCGTTTCTAAAACGACTTTATCCACTCTCCTTATAACACTTATTTTAAACTTTAATGGTTAAGAAATAAAGTTTATATTGCTTTGGGTGAAATACAACTGATATATCATTTTGAAATAGTAATTTTTTAGAAAGAAGATATTAAGTCCTGTGTAATCCAATTACATGGTCTTTGTCAATTTAGGTTGTGGATAATATTTCTATGAAAAAGACTATGTTTTCGTTCCTCTATTGGATTAAATACAAAGGGATATCTATGGAAGTTTTGTGTCCTTTGTGGAGAGGGTTTTGTATGATTTTGTAATGACATGGTATATTACGCCATAGTTACGCCGCCATTTTAAAATTATGGAGGTTATAGTATACATTTTTATAATAATAGATGTTATGTTTATTATGCAATTTGCACAAAATACTTATTTAATAAAATTATTATTTATTCATAAAACCCACATCGGTCCTAAACACGGAGGTTAGCTGGAAGAGAATGTTATTAACATTAATTTCGCCTGTGTGCACGGCGACTTAAGATTTAAATAAATAAATAAAATAATTCATAAATATTACGTTTTCAAATTATTAAACCTAAAGTAAAAGAGGTAGGTAAACTACAGGTGATCTATTTACTACGATTTACAGTATATCTATCTTCGCTTCACCGAACAGCCTAAAGTGTTAAACTGGAACGCAAGATAAAAGCGGCAAATGAGACGACAACGGACGTTGGTTATCAATTTTTTAACAAGTAATCTAAACACATTAAATATCCGTTCTATTCACATGTCCTCAATTCAAATATCCACAATATCATAGTAAATAAATAAATATGAAAATTTAAAAAAAATTGAATAAATAACGCGAAGCTTGTCACCGTCAAATTTCATGAAACGTATTTTTAATTCGCAATCTATGAGATTTGTCTCTCTAGTATGTAAAATTCCTGTTGCCATAGAATATAGTAATAAATAGAAATAAACATTGTATAAACACTTTAAGCACTTATGTAGGTAGATAGGTAGACTCAAAGAACAAATTACTTATTGAAAGATAACATTTTTCTGCAATTACATGTACTCAAAGGTCTTATTGAATAGCCAATTTTACTTTATGAGATTTCATAAGGGTCTTGTAAAGGACGATATTACGCAAAAAAGAGCAAATGCCCTTCCAACCGGAAAAAATGGGTTTTGAATATCTGCCGTCTAAACGTTTGAACAAGATAAGTGGATATGCACTCTTAACTACATTTTATTGTGGGAACCAAAATATTTTCTTATTATTTTGCCATAAATATATTAAATATGTATTATTATTTATTATTTTTTTCCCCTCGGATCCTTCAAGCGGAGTGTGAAAAAGCACCTTCTCAGGCCGGCATAGTAGTGGCGACTGGAGCCACCGTGTTAGCGGTTCTCCAGTCGTCAGTGCTCATGGACCTCCACTGCGCTTACCATCAGGCCAGTCGAAAGTATTTTATAACCTTATCCAGCCCAGTCCAGTCAACGTGAATACGAAAGTTAATTGAAATCAGTTTGAGCGTGATTGGAGAACAAAGTTACTTTTTTGTGTGTACTTTCATATGACCGCACTCCGCCTGATGTTAAGCTAGAGTGCGATCCATGAACGAAGTCGACTGCTGTCAGAGATGGGAATCTGCAGATAGCAGTAGGGTACGCTATGCCGGATTTATGAGACGCCTTTTCATACTGCGCTTTTTTTTAAATGTCTATACTAAACTAATGATTGTATTATAAATACTAAGTAACCAAAGTACACGTAACATAGCTACATTGGAATCGGTCACCGAGATTTGAATACGGGTCCCATCGATCGTGAGTACACGCCTACAACCGCTAGACTCGGCCGCTTAGAATATTGGTAGACTAATAAATAGTTGTTTCCATCGGGAATAAACCCTGAGACCTCAGCGTAACAGACTAGCGTACTAACCAACGTGCGTCAGAGGATGTCAGAATAAATATAAACGATACAAAATATTAATTAAAATCCTTGATTTATCGATCCATAATTTTCCAACCCCCTGTATATGTTACACATATAACGTGAATGATTGGCATGACAATGAAAACATTTGTATCTCTATATAGGATGTCATATTTTGCCGCTTGACTACCAAACAATAAGGGTATTCCTCCCTAAACAGCCAAATACATGTACTACAGTATGTAGGCTTCTATACGCCTATTCACACACGCACATGTCCATGTAGATCTTTGGTAGCTTATCTATAGATAAGATAGAGCGGCCATGGCTTAGCGGCTGATAGCGTAGATATAGAGAGATAGAGAGACCCATCTTCATACTTCGCAAAATTCTGGCCGGTTACTAATGTAACTGTTGTATTTGGATAAATACGTAGTATGTAACGAGAGCGGCCGTGGTCTAGCCGTAAGACGCGTAAACTCACGGTCGATGAGTCCCGTGTTCGAACCTCGCTAAAATTCTGACCGGTACCAATGTAACTTTGTTATATGTACTTCGGTCGCTCAGTGCCTATAGGCACTATTAAAGAGTGGTAGGTAGACCGATGATCCAGTCTGCCGTCTTGGGGCAGTACCACCACTTTCGAATGTAACACCCGTGACCTTGTCGCGTTTCGGGAATAGTTTGAAAGTAGCCAGATAGAACGAGAGGAGTGTGCACTGTCGATCTGGATGGTGCATGCTAGTCTCTTCAAGCCGGCATAGTGGAGGTGACTGCTGCCTGTAGAGACTTCTCTGTCGTAACAGTTGTTTCCATTCATGGACCACACACTGGCTTTACATCAGGCGGAGTGTTGTCACATGCCGAGCTACAATAAAAAAAAAAGTAGCCGACTATAACGAGAGGAGTGTGCCGTGTCTCCTCAAGGCGACTGTTGACTATATTTCTTTCCACGATTTATAATTTAAGGATTTTCAAGGAGATTTGCAAGGACTTTCTCCCGGATCTTCAAGGAGCGGAGCAACTGACTTGCTAGATCAGAACCTGGTAGCAGTTGTTTCCGCACATCATAACATCGGAATTCTTTGTGTCATGATTTATTGTATGGCGTTGTGCTCGAGAAGCTTCTGGGCTACGAATCCTTCCGTAGAACACACACACCATGTTAAGGCGAAGAAGGAATTGTGTTCTGTTTAGCACATTACTACGTTCCCAAAGCTTCTAAGTATTGCCCAACGCTGCACTCATCGCCCTGTGCTCATTCCCTCACCCTGCCCGCATCAGTTTAATAAAAAAAAAAGTACTTTGGTCTCTTAATGGCCAATGAGCGAGTCTACGACACTGGTTCAAATTAAATTAATTAAAAATAAAATTCTGATTAAATATAGTTCTTACATAATTTGCAACGTATGATTAATTATATGCCCTTTACACCGATTTGTGTGTAAAACACGATTCAATGTACTTAAAAGATTGTAATGATAAACTTAACACGTATTTATACGTTATTTATTTATACAATTTTAAACTTATAATAATATGTTTTATTAGTTTGTTAGTAATTATGATGATAACTCTTCGATGACTTTATTTATTGCTCGATCGATGGATTGCATAGGTAGGTGTGTATCTTGGTATTTGTTATAAGTACTTGCAATATCTAATAATAGGTCTTATGAAGTCACTGTCACTGTGCACTGTAAAACCTTGATGGCGCACATTCGTCTCCTCAAGCCGGCATGACGGAGGCGATTGCTGCCTGTAGACATTTATTTGCAGTAGCAGTTGTTACCGCTCTCACACTAGCTTTACATTAGGCGTAGTGTTGTCATCTACCGTGCTACAATAATAAAAAAACGTATTTTTGGTCATTCAGTGTCATACGATACAAGCAATAGCTTAGTATCTTATTTTTTTTATTGTATCTCGGCATGTGACAACACTCCGTCTGATGTAAAGCTAGAGTGCGGTCCATGAATGGAAACAACTGCTACCCCAGAGAAATCTCTACGGGCAGCAGTCGTCTCCACTATGCCTTTAGATTGACAGTGCCCACTCCTCTCGTTATACCTGGCTACTTTCAAACTATTCCCGAAACGCGACAAGGTCACTTCACGGGTGTTACATTCGAAAGTGGTGGTACTACCCCAGGACGACAGACTGGACAAATAACCATCATCAGTCTGCCTACCACTCTTTAATAGTATTTATAGGCACTGAGCGACCAAAGTATATATAACAAAGTTATTTGTATGTATATAATATATAAAAGTACCGATCAGAATTAGCGAGGTTCGAACACGAGTCTCATCGATCGCGTTTTACCGCTAGACCACGGTACAAATAAATAATATGAAAAAATAGAAATAGAATTGACAGACGTAAATACTAATATAATTTAAGTTATTACGCGTCTTAATTTTAACGAAGCATCCTCTATGTAAAATTATATTTTGTGACTAGAAACTGCTATAAGAATCGAAAGTGTGGTTTAATAATAATAATTAATCCTAATTAACTTATGTACACGTATCTTAGTAAAGCACAACATCATTTATAATAAGCAGTTTAATATATTCTCAGGATATTCAAGTCACGCGAGCTGTATCATCTGGTACTTACCTAGCAATCAATACTGATATCTTTAAAAAACATAATAGATGTTTATTGGAAAGTGCTTCTCTGCCATCATAGCGTCATCTCAAAACGACTACCACGAATGCTACTACAATACAGTTCCCATGGCATTCCGCGCAGGACCGTCCAGCAGGACTTATTACTATAGAATAAATAACCAAAAGATGAGATATATTTCATTTCAGTCCACATTTTTAATATTTTACTTATACTATAGCGAAGATTGGTATTAGTTCGAAGGGAAGTCCAAATATCTTTTTACCGAATAGCGTGGCCTCTACACAACATTAATGTTACAGACAGAGGTGCAGAGGATGCATGGGGGCTGAAGAGACAGTCACGCACGTGCTCTTGGAGTACAGCAGCGTAGACGAACCTCGACAGAAGTTCCTCGGCACGGCAAGGACGCTTCCGGAGGTGTGCAGGAACGTGAACAGTCTCCTGTCCTTCCTAGCTGCGATGAAGCGGACCATCTCACGCTCAACGAGCGGCCATGGCTCAATTGCTGAAAAGGAGCCTGCGAGGAATCTACAATCTACCGAATGTTATAAAAACGCGTTTTAAAATTTTGTTTATTGAAATCCCACTGCTGAGCTGAAGGCATCTCTTCCAAAGATTACGCTCTTCAAAAGCTCTTTTCATTTCCCGTCCTATCATACTTTTTCGTCTAAGTCTACCACGATGCTTTTTACAGTTCGTAGTTTACTCTTTAAACTTTAAAACTTGTGTAGGTATAGCAAAATAATAATAAGAAAAAATATTTGTATACTTACATTTCTCTTGGTACTCGTAATTTGTTATTTGTATTTTTAAATATTATTATTCATTACAATATTGTAAGGCACTATCCACATGTGGTAGTCTCTCAGAGACTGTGTGTTCGAAGTAGAAACAATATTTTGTGGCATATCTGTGTATTACCTGATCATGTTTATTACTAGAATTTGTCCGTGCGAATATGGAGCCGAGGTAGGCACGTAAATAAGAGTGTTGTATAGACAAAGAGAGCAAGAGAGAAAGATAAAAAGTAGCTGTCAGAGGAGTCACGAGCGATGCGCCCGCGCACGCAGAGAATGTATTTACTATGAAAAAAACTTACCATAAAAGATGTAGGTGGCTTGTAAAAGCTTTAGATTATGTACAGGGGTAAATTGTTGTTCAAAAAACTATACTTTTATATTTATATTTAATTTCAGCGACGAGATGACTTTATTTCTTGTTCTACATCCGTTTATTTAAATTAATTAATTTTAAAATAAGACTGAGTCATTTAATATTTATATAGAAGTTTGTTTTATGGAACAAAAAAAATATATATGTAGACAAATAGGAGGAAGTATGCATTTGCTTCAGGGTCTAGGTATCATACGTCCTTGTCCTGATACCCACTGATTTAGGGTCAGGGCATTGTTTATGTGTGTAGATCTTTTAACTATTATTATTATTATAATTTTGTCATATAGTTTGGCACTGTGAGTCGATATATTTAGACTAATAGTAGGTTATCGAATTAAAGTGTGTGATGCTGTAGATATAATTACATGTTATGCTACGCTTGTACCATGTACCAAATTGAAGTAAAGAAGATTACAATTTTATATATTTTTTTTAGTTTCGTCATAATTTAATAATAAAGAAGTGTACTCGTAATCAGTTTGGGTATAGCGAGAGAAGTGTGCACAGGAATCTCCGGCATAGCGGAGGCGACTGCTGCCTGTAGATTTTTTCTGTTCGTGGAGCTCACTCTATACTTTACATCTGACGAAGTGTTGCCATATGCCGAGCCACAATAAAAAAATTACTGTTTTATTATTTGGTACAGTTTATGATATGAATCCAGTTGTAGTCGCGTCGTCAGGTGCTGGGGCCGGGCTGGTCACGATTCTTGACCGAGACGTCGCTCTTCATACAGACAGATCGTCGACACGAACCATACTTAAATCTACTATCATTTCAAACAAAACAATCCATTTAAAAACGTATTCCCTCAATTTTAAAGTTGAAAATTAACTGACAAAAATAAATTAGATTGAGAAATATTCTTATACAAAACTAGTCTCAAATACCAAAGGATTAAAACTTAAATTTGCTTGAAGGGTTTGATTGAAAGAATTCGCGTTTAGTTAATGTTGTGTCTATGATCGTAATAAGTAGATGGCGCGTAGAAAAATAATCAGTAGGTTGGTCGTTATGTACAATCGCAGACGCATCGTGAGACTGGAGTTTCTTTTAGAGTTATTGACTATGATTATAAAAGAATATAATTAGTGTCAAAATGAATATCTATATTTATAGCTGGTGCACACATAGGTCATTTAAAGTAGTATTTTAGTAGGGTATAACTTGGACAGTCCCAGATTTATGATTTTAACGAACTGAGGCAAAACTTGATATTGCGCTGAAATCCCCAAGTTTGACTTTAAAGTATAGCTTAGTTTAGAAGTCTCACAAGCTGTTCATTTACTGGACACATGGATGTATTAGTAAAACAATGTTTTTTTTCATCCCTTTGTATACGGGATATTGACGTGCGAGGCATGGACCTTCTCTTTCTTGTTACCATTCCTGGATTCGGGCCTGAATCTGCTGGATAGCGTCGAATAACCCCGAAATGAGACTAGGTCACTTCACGGGTGTTAAATTGAGACATACAAACTTAATTTACCTTTTGTAGCTCGACATGGGCAGGCAGGGGCAGCTGCCCTCAGAGATTCTAAAAAAGTTGTCAAGTGTAAGTTTATTTATTGTACAGTCAAAAGCTCGTGTGTCTTTACACGTTGGACTCTGTGCCGTTGTTATTACAGTCGCCGTAGATGTAAGGCTCGTACTACAAGTGAAAAGCTTCACGTGCTTTACCTACAATTCATACTTTTCTCATCCTCCATATCAACTTGGGCGCTCTTGATGATAACGCTTCACTTTGATGTTAAGCTAGAGTGAGGTCCATGAACGAAAGCATCTGCTTATTACTACAGAGAAATTTCTGCAGGAAGCAATCGTCTTAGCTATGCCGGCTTCAGGAGACGAATGTGCACTATCCAGACAGTCCTTTCGTTATAAATATTAATTTAATTTTGATTTAAATTTGAACTCGTATACAGCGTATTAAAGCTGTACTTTTAGTAAAATAAACTTACAGTCACACCGTAAAGCAATTGTTACATTACTCTATGTACCTTGAAAGTCGTGACAAAATAGACACAGCTCGTTGGTGCCACAGCAGTCACAAACCTGACGGGTAGCAAATCGTGACCAACCATGAGGCGTCAGTGTATTCTACAACCTAACTTGGTCGCAGTAGAACAATTTACTAGGTACTCAATTGGCACGTTTATTCGCACTAATGTTGGCTTGTGGACGAAAGTGTTTTGTACAATTTACAGATATGTATGTGTGTAAAATACATCGTATTTTCAGTTTAACATTATAGAATCCCATTTTTGCCTTCGATTATTTCAATTTTTTCTAGTAGCTCATTACGTGTAAGCCAGACTCCATCTGATGTTAAGCTAGTTAAGCTAGAGTGTGATGACAACTATTACAAACAGAGATATATCTACAGGCAGCAGTCTCCTCCGCTATGCCGGCTTGAGAAGAAGAATGTGCACCATATATTGACAGGGCACACTCCTCCGTTATAGCTGGCTACTTCCAAGTTTGTATTTCTTTATTGTAGCTCGGCATATGACAATATTTGACCTAATGTTAAGCTATCCATGTCGAGTCCATCTAGGATGTCCCCGAACGGATAAATATCTGCAGACGGCAGTTGTCTCCGCTATACCGGCTTTTTTTATTAAATTACTACTTATTATTAAAGAAAAGTTTGAGAAAGAATTACATAATAACCAAATTAAACTATTTATTTGCGATGCTGCCATGTCAGACGAGATGAAGTGAAAATTTAATCTAACTTTAGTTGGACCATCAATAAAATATTGCATGCATTGGATTACTTTCTACGCACACCTGTTTTACTAAGTCGTGACGATAAAGGTCGTCGGGGCAAACTAAAAATAAAAAATAAATGATCTGCCATACAAAATATTGAATATGAATTGTTTTTATTTTGTAATTAGCGCAATCGTGGGGTACATCTTCCAGTCTCCCTGAGCATACGATTGCTTCGACCGTGGCAACGCTTAAACACCATTGATATATACAACTAGATATGCAATAACGCTCCCAATGTGACGGGAGAGTAAAGATGACTGTAGTCACTTTTAGGTTTTCTGTCAGTTGGTATTTGACTTGACGGCAACATTGTCAAATCGTTTGAAGCGTCTTACGTTTTTTTCATGTCTGATGTATGAGGTTTGCTCCTCTAATATATATCTCTACCTATGTTGAATTAAAAAAAAAACCAGACTCATGATTATTATTTTGCGAATATAACAATATAAAAATAAAAACTGCAACAAAAAAGAGAATGCCCATTCATGCCCATGCCAAGAAATATGGGCCCGCAATTTTTTTTCGAGTTTGTCGATGATTATTAGTTAATTTTGTAGAAAAATAATTTTACATTCCCTATTACCAATCAGTTTTAATTTTTTCACTCGGGTTATTGAGTAATTAGATGTTTTCTGATGCAATTAAACATCATCTAATGATTGGGAAAATGAATTAATAAAAAATATAATAAGATATTATTTTAGAATATTGTTTTGTTACCAAACTATTAGCTATCAAGTGGGTCCAAATATGGTCATTCTCATTTTAGAGTTTCTACAATTTTTAAATCATATTTATTAGGATACTAGCTGTGCGCGCGGTTATTGTGAGTTAATCTTAAAAGATAGACATATACTGTCGTGGACATTTTTTTATATAATTTAAAGAGGAATAATTCTTTCATACATATTTTTTGGCTTTCTCGAACGGTTTTCGCAGCGCACGCAACGGAAGCCCTCAAAGATGAACAATATTCCCCATTTTTTCCACATTTTCGACTGTTTCTTCGCTCCTATTAGTCGCATCGTGATGTTATATAGCCCAAAGCCTTCCTCGATAAATGATCTATCCAACACAAAAAGAATTTTTCAATGCGAACCAGTAGTTCCTGAGATTAGCGCGTACAAACAAACAAACAAACAAACTCTTCAGCTTTATATTATTAGTATAGATAATGCCTATAATAATCACATGCCGGATTACTATAAAAAATACTAGATCAATAAAAAAAGCGGGCTGAATTTATAATTAACTTAACGCTATTCAATTTTAAATTACTTCATCAAATTAAAAATTAATAAAACAAACAAATTTTTCATTCATAGATTTATATTAGGTATTCAAAATATTTATAACATGATTTCTTTATTCAAATGTATAGTTAATTATGATTTTTATTAAAACACACAAGAACAAACTTGACAAGTTAATTAAAAATAAAAACCACTCAGCCAGAAAGTGTAGAGATTAATAGTACCACTATTTTATAGATTAACTTACAAGAAAACTAAAGTCTTTATTTGTATTAATTAAACAAAAATATTATCTCAATTCAAATTTAAAAAGAAGCTTGGTATTTGCATTACAATTATTTAGTTTGTCGTTTATTTGTTTCAGGCATGCTCATCGAGCAGGCATAGTGGAGCCGACTGCGTAGTGTGCGAGGCTACTATAAAAAAAATGCGTGGGTCAGAGAAGTGAAACTTCATATTGACCCGTTGTTTTCTTTTTTCAATAAATAAAATTTAGCACGAAGAAGAATCTTTTAATTTCGTTTGGCAAAAGAAATACATGTAATCTGTATCTTACGAATTTTCCGCGAAACACCGGCTATCGAGTACGGCCGAAATCTAACCGCCGACTTTTCGCTACATGGGTTGTTACTCCACATTCTAAAGTGCTGTATACGCTTTTGAAGATTAAAAAAAACTTAATATAAAAGTTTCTAATTCAACCAATTGCTTATTGAGTAGGTAGTACCCATTTCCAATGACCCTGTATGACTTTCGAGTAATAATTCAAAATCACGCGTACAGCAAGAGGAGTCTGTTTGCGTAACGGTGAAGAGTATGTCAAAACTTGGTGCGGTCAAATACGCAATTAGCCATCAGCAATTTAAATTAATGAGTAAATATATATAATAAGTATAAACTACAAATTGATGCGTTATTTATAATCGTAATAAATTATATGCATGAAGTAAAGAAGTGGTGTAGTAAATACCATAATTTGAGATGGTACCAAAGTATTTTTGGTTGGCTTAAAAAAGTTATTATTCTGTAATAAACAACATACGGTAATCATCTGAAATCTTTTAGGTAAGTTTTAAATATATACATACATACATTTCAGTTGAAGTATTCAGTAAAATATAATGTAAAATTGAAGTTAAATTAGAAAACAATAACCCGACCAATCATAGATTAGAAAATATGAGGAAACTGGTGGCAATTTCCAGTAGTCATGAACTCATGACTAGAATTACAATTGGATCAAATCGGAGCATCTTTAACGGAGATTTATCAATATCATCGTTGCGCTTGCGACGCGAGATCAATCGATGTCACGACGGCATTCGATCACGGTATAAGCTAGTCGCCCAATCACCTGCGCACGATTACGAAGATGTTAATTAGATAGATGGATGGCAATTTGTCTGAAAACTGGTCCTTAGGAAATTAATGCTATTTCGTACACTTTCGTAAAATTAGAATTAAAATTAGACTTCGACTTAGAGTATGCTAAAGTTATTATGAACTTAATGTCAAACTAAGAAGGTTGAATTTGGGATAGAAGCTAATGGGTTACCTAATTCATTTTATATGTATAAATGGTTAAGAGGTAGTATTTGAGTAATGTGTTTAAATATCAGAAGTTCAGAAGTTTCGTCTTTAATTTGCCTTCTTCTTGATTGGTTATTATTTCTCTGTGGTAGCAGTTGTCTTCGCTGATGGACCGCAGCAAAGTTTAACATCACGCGGAGTGTAAACACACGTTGTACTACTACAAAAACTTTGTTTTTCTTTAGAATAAAATGAATCTGAAGCAAGGTGTCCAGACTCCCTAAATACCAACAAAAAGTAAGAATTTATCGAAGGTAATAAATATCGAAAAACTGTTTTTGGAAAATATTTTGTCCAATAAGGTTTATCAATAGTTAGAAACTGTGTAATGAATTATTGTATCGCGACTTTTTAGCCGTATACTACATATTATGTACTTTTTTCGGCTATGGCTACCTTTTTTTTATTAATATAGAGCAGTTGGACACGTCCGATCTTTTGTCAGTTGTTACGCCTGTTCTAAAGTTTTTTTTTTTCTTAAAACACGCTGATTCAATATTACTCCAATCTAATTTTAAAAAATCGTCGAATAATAATATATCTCGGCGTGTGCCTGAGTATTTTCTGTGTCGTCAATAGACGTCCAAGTTGTTAGTAAAATTATAGTTGGAACAAACATTCTTGTTGGTGTTGGATGTGGCTCATGCAACGCGTACTTCTTAGCACTTTACCTGCAATTTGATGGACATCTATATTTGTTAGAGCACTGTCAGCTACAATATTACTTTCTATTTTATAAAGGCTACCTACAAACCTAATTTTAAAGACAAGCTTTTAAAACAACTCTGCAAATAACATGATTTGCGAATTATTACATGAAATTACATCGATACTGACAATTTTTTTTTTTCCCTTGGCGTTTTTGTTTCTCTATTAAATACTGTAGTTATGTTGTTATGTGAAATTGTATTTTACGAGTGTGTCGCTTCTCTCCTATGTGTCGCTTAATAAAAAATCATAACACAAATTTCAAAGATATTGACATATTTAATAGTTCTCTTGCCTCAATTAAAAACACAAAATAATTTACTCACTCCACTGACTTGAACAAAGATTACCATTTTTCAATTTGACATTTTATTAATATTATTGACATCATTATTAATATCATTACTTATAATTTTAAATCAATACCAAATTGTAATTGTTAGTAAACATTAATTTTCCACTGATTGGCGCATGCCGTGTTCACTGTTCATAGGACCTACATAAATGTATTGTAGTTGTGTGTTAACATTTGATTTGTTGTATTGTAAGGGCCTGTTTGTGAACCTAATAAATAAATAAATAAATAAATAATGAAAAAAAAAAAGCCAACAACGAAAATATGAAATATAAATAACTTTCAGTTTAAATTTGACTACTTTAAACTTTAGTATATTAAAAAATATTTTTTTATTTATTCATTCATAAATTATTAAACCTAAAACCGTATTTTCTTTTGTATAGTAGTTATATCTGTAAGATCATCGTTGGGTGACTGGTCACGTACGAATTTTTGTCTACACTCGTCGGAGGAGACGACGAGAGCCACGTTCTTCACACTTCGGTCTTTTTGTTCATTGGACAGTAATTTATGAAATTATCTATGTCTACGCCACACGTACCAAGCAAAGTAGGGCTATTCTTTATAACGATCGATTTGATATTGACTTTATGCGAGCGTTATTCTCTTGACCTTTACTTTGATATATAATTATTATGCTATTTAGCAATAGTTGATCTTTTGTGAATCGATCTTGTTTGTAATATTTCATTTGTTATTGTAATAAGAGTTATAATGACTTTTTATTGTTAATTGTAGCTCGGCATATGACAACACTCCGTCTCATGTCAAGTTAAAATACATGAGCACAATCCAAGTTGACAGTGCACTCTTCTCTCGATATATTTGGCTATTTCCGAGTTGATCCCGAATCGCGATTAGGTTTCACTTCACGGGTAAGCGGTGGTACTGCCCCAGGATGGCAGACTGGGCAAATAACCATCATCAGTCTGTCTACCATTCTTAATATGTTTTATAATTTAATTTAATATAATATTTTAAAGTATCTTTACGTACTTATGTAAAAAGGGAACTAAATAACTCAAGTATCAGTAAAAGTGAGATTTCACATTCCTAACAAAACCATGTGACGTCCACATAAGTCGAAATATACAGGCCCCATTTCAAATGTCAAACCTGTCAAAAACAGTGAAATTTCGTCTCAGCACGAGATATTCAAATTTCTCATCACTCTGTGTCATTCGATCTGTAGCGACGCGACAGCCTCTTGACGTCTTCATGACGACTTGTAACTTAATATCAAAACGTCTTATATAACCACTATAGTTTGTCTGATTTTGATTCTTATTACCATAGATCGACATGAAGATAGAGACTATGATAGTGTAAAAGATTTCGTCAAGTAAATTCTTCATGTCGTGTTAGAAGAAAGGTGGTCCGTGAGACGCTTTCTTGTAACTTGGGCGGCGTCAAAATGTTTCAAATTCACTATCCGGTCAACTGCAAAGAGATGGTTGCTTGTTAGATGTTTTGGACGTCATTTTGACGGGTTAATAAGGATCGTGCATGCTGGTTAATCTTTGCGGTAGTTATTATTCGACGCGTGACTACTGATGCAAAGTAACTATCTAACATAAAGGTCTTGTTGATACTAGAAAGTTATTCTGACGTATTCTGTCATGTTGACTTTACATAAGTTGTTATTAGGTAGTCTATTTATGAAACTAGGGAACGGCTCTATTGTACACTCACGTGGATATTTGTAATGAAAGTTTTGTTAATCTTACTTAAAAATTGACACTTTTAAGTGCCTTGATTTTTTTTAAATTGTGGTTCGGCATATAATCATATTCCGTCTGATGTGAAGCTAGAGTGCGATCCATGAACGGAAACAACTATTACTACAGATAAATAAAAAGGTATACCGGATTAAGGAGACGGTGACAGTGCACACTCCTCTCGTTATACCTGGCTACGTCTAAACTGTTTCCGAGACGCGGCATACTCACTTCACGGGACGGCAGACTGGGCTAATAACAACCATCAGTCTGCCTACCACTCTTTATCTCGTGAAGTGGTCGTGTTCTTGATACTACACTTTGATCTTAGTAAAAAGGATGAGAAGCGATTGTGTCCTGTACTAATGTAGTCGCGTCCGGCATGGCACATTGCATATAGTATGGTAGCAGTTGTTTATCGTAACTTTATCGTAACATAAAGCGTATTCTCCGCTCCGTGATCATTAAGAAAAAAAAAACTAGTTTCAATGAGATGTTAATAATGTCTCACATTATCTGTATAATGCGTGACGTTCAGCGTACATGAACAAAACACGTTGAAACTGTTCGTAGATACCGGCATCTATTGGTACCATTGCGTGCATCTATCAGTCGCATATATTACTAAATTGTACAACAGTGTACGCATGACACGCGCATATGTGGGCTGACCTTAATCGCTCAAGTCATTATCTACATGTCATAAGTGACAGTATTATTTATAAATATTTTCCTATGTTCTCGATGTGTGTATAAATCAATCGTTTACACGAACATCGATCATTTCTCTACCGTTACTCTCGCACGAATCACTAACACCTAACGTTACCCAACATTTGACATTCCATCAAAAGCGGTCCAAATAACAGACTCAGTGTCTCGATTGAGTTTTTCTCACACGTTCCGAGAGCAAATAACTAGGTATAGACGATATGGCGATATCGTTAGCCACTTCCACTTCTAAGTATAGAGTTGAGTTCAAACCGTGTCTTAGATATGGCAATTTTCACCGTTCATATTGGTAGCGTGTACTCGGGTGTACGAGATTGCATCATTCTTTCGAAATTGATTTCAGATCGTGATCAGAGCAGTGTGTGTCAATTTTTCAATGATTTGTGAATCTACGTGTTTAGTATTCATCGCCTCCTTCTATAACGAGATTTTGTAAGGATCTAAAAGTAATATTGTTGAGGAATCTGTATTATGAATAAGTGGGAAGTTGTTAACAATAATGGAGAATTTTGAATCAAATATTATATAGAGGACTAATACCCTAGAAAACGGATTTGCTTCGAGCACTTTTTGTATGGGAATTTGTACATACTTTTATAAATCAGCAACAGCAGAAAATAGTTTGGGCTGGACGATGAAGATTCGCCTCCTCAAGCCGGCATGTAGCAATTAGATCGCTCCCTTTTGATATAAGAGTCCGATAGATGTGTTTTCGTACAAAAAATTGTTAATTGATAGTGTGATGCATTACACGCATTGCATCATATTGTCAGGTGATAAGTCAGAAATTTGCTTGACAAGCGATGTCCGATGCTATTCGGCTTGACTTCTTCGTGGTGGACGCATTTCGTAGCAAATTCTAAGCGAATTTTTGCGGTTCGACTCGGGTAACTAAGCTATTAAGTTTCTAGTAAAAAATATATATTAGATGCAACAATATAATCAAACAATTACATAATATAGGTAAGGGTATAATTTTGTGTATAGTGCACGTATCATACGGCACGTACAGCGAAGCTGGCTCCCGTCCACAAATTGTGTCCATATTGAAGTCATTAGTAGTTAGAGTGTCGGTAGTCCACCACAGCAATCACATTGCAAACGTGACATGATGCTTCTCAAACTTTTTACCAATATATTTTTTAAATTATAACAATCTATTCTATAAATAGATATTATAGCTAGCTAATCATTAAACAACAATCATCTAGGTACATAGCTCGTTTTTTGCATTTGGATTTGAATTTGTAAATATGCATAATGGTGGTGAAGCAGTTACTACAGACAGAAATATATTCGATTCCCGAACGAAATAAATATATGATAATTATTAAATTATGATGTAAATTGAATAGAAAAAAAGTTGACACGTACACAATAGCCTAAGCTGAGGCGAGGGAAGAGCCTATTTTTTTCTATTCGTAGTTAGTAAAAAATAAGACAAATCTAGCATTTTAATGTGGGGTATTCTTATATTGAATACTACTATTACTGAATCTAGGTTTTATTCTAGTAGAACTTCTATTTGTAGAAGTTCTATCACACCATACTGAAGAGAAGTCGTGGTTAAACTATTGTGTTTGCATCTACTACTACAAGGCGTCAATTACTTCGTCGTAACCAAAGTAATTTCCACCATTCAATTGTTTAGTGTAGAAACACTTACGCCTGAGAAATTTTAATTTAGGGTTTCTTCGTATCTGTAATTGATATCTCACACGCAAATTCGTTACAAAATAATTTAAAAATTATATTACATAATTTTTAATTTGGCAGTGTGGCATTTTTTCTTCAAATTTCAAAAAGATTGAGAACCAATGGTCAGTCTCATCATCATTCGGACATAAAATACTGCGACTACACGAAAGTCAATGCAAAACGTGAGTACAGTCACAGACAGAAATAGATTATCTTTATCATACGCATTTCAAATTACATAACTATTTCCTTCACATAACTTTTATGATTAATATTTTCATGCAATGTTTACTGTAGTTGACTGTACAAAACCATCATAATAACATTGGTTCTCGTACGACAAGACGTGTTTCAATCGTAGGACGACATCTAAAGACACCTGTCTTCTGAGATTATATTTACTACGTGCTTATATCTCGTCAAATATAGTAAACTGCATTGCATACGTGAAGTTGACAAATGCAAGAAATGCATGTAATAAACTAATACTATATAAGTATATAAACCAAATATTTACATCTATAGTCTAGTCTAAGGTCTAGTGTACCCAACCAACCGTGTGACCTGCGTTTTGGGATCAGTTTGGAAGTAGCATACACTCGTAAGCTGGATGCTGCTCACTCGTCAAGCCAGCATAGCGAAGGCCTTCAGACATTACTCTGTTTATGGACTGCAGTCTACTTTCTAACATCAGGCGGAGTGTTGTCATTAAAAGGCTGTAGAAAAGAAATCACTAGATAAACTTACGTAAGCAATTCCAGTTTAAAATTGTAATGAAAGAAATTATTTTCATATTAACTAATTCACAGTAACGCGTTTGTATGTGTCTGGTCCCAAACACAATGAGATAAACTATTTTTGCTATATTTTAAATTATTTCGAAAATCGGCTTGTATGACTGCTTCGTAAACCTACCTATATAATTTTTTTAGGAAAAAAAATTTAAGAGTGGTAGACAGACTGATGATGGTTATTTGTCTAGTCGTCCTGGGGTAGCACCACCACTTTCGAATGTAACACCCGTGAAGCGACCTTGTTGCGTTTCGGGTATAGTTTGAAAGTAGCCAGGTATAACGAGAGGAGTGTGCACTGTCAATCTAGATGGTATGTGCTCGTCTCCACCAGCCGGCATAGTGGAGGCGACTGCTGCCCGCACAGGTTTCTCTGTAGTAGCAGTTGTTTCCATTCATGGACCGCACTCTAGCTTTACGTAAGGCGAAGTGTTGTCACAAGTCGTGCTACAATAAAAAATAAAGAAAAAAAAATTAATGTCATAGCAATTTGAATTCTCTTTGACAGAACAAAGCTGCTAAGCGTCTAAAACAGTAGAAGATAACTTCACACATGACTTCATTCGTAATCCAATTACACAGAACCACTCAATATGCAGTGACGACGATGTTATCGCAAAGGCAAATATTTGCGCATTGATTAAAACTCGCAAGCTTTGTACCCTTAACATGGGGTGTCTTCTTTTAACTCACTTTTTTCAAAATATTTTATATAAGAATATGCAAATAAAAATATTTGATTTAATTTTCGACCTTTTAATTTTACATTAAATTTATAATAAGTTTGAGTTAATAAGATTTACTAAATTGATTATCAGATTATTTGATGAATACGTTAATGTAGACGAAAAGATTTCTAGATGAAGAAATGCATGATTCTATAGCGTTAATTTTGATTAATTTACTCCAACGCTTTGAAAGCTTTTGCGATAGTAAGTCACGTAAAATCTATTATTTACTTAAAAACCTTTACACACTTCTATCATACAGTTTTGTTCTGAGGTCCTTTAAATACGGTAAAATAAAAAGATCGAGTTAGTAAACTGCAATATGAAAACCAGTGTCATGCCCTCGGCGCCAACCGCATGGAAACAATTACAAACATTTGATCTAAATAATATTAGCGAACCGGATTATACGCGTCAGTGATCACAGGCTAAACTTAGTGGCCTGAAAGGGAATGCTTCGGGACAAGTTACCCTTAAGGTGGGGACTGACTTGAGGAATCACGTCGAGCGAATTCTCTACTCAGCTTAAAGGTAGCCAGCTATAACGAATAGAGTTCGCTCTGTTGATCTTTTTTCAAGCCAGCCTCTGTGACAGCAGTAGTCCTGCTCATTGCCAAACCACAGCGTCCTACCTCGCTAAAGACCGGTACCAATGTAACTTTGTTATATGTACTTTGGTCGCTCAGTGCCTATAGTATTAAAGAGTGGTAGGCAGACTCATGATGGTAATTTGTCTAGTCTGCCGTCCTGGGGTAGTACCACCACTTTCGAATGTAACACCCATGAAGTGACCTTAATGAGAGGAGTGTGCACTGTCAATCTGGATGATACATGCTCGTCTCCTCAAGGTTTCTCTGTAGTAACATTTGTTTCCATTCATGGGCCGCACTCTAGCTTTACTTCAGGCGGAGCGTTGTTACATGTCGAGCTACAATTTAAATAAATGAACCGTAATCAGGTAGAGTCTGTAAATAAACAATTAAACATCTACAGATTCTCGTATATGTAATTGTACAGGTACCAATGTATATAAACAGGTACCTTTATAATTTTTACATTATCCATTCAATTCTCGACAAAATCACATAAAATTATAATACATATTTTTATTTAAATTCCAATTAATAATACATTGTTGAACCATCGAATACCTCATAACTGATCAAATGATTTTAAAAACATGGATGTATGAAAGATATAGGAAAGGAAATAAAGTTGTATATACCTATATATTTTTTTGCAATTTTTTCTTAATTTAAATTTGTTATTCCTAATTATTTAATTAAGAATTAGCGTTAATATAATATTCTTTTAATTAAATTGTATATACCACCTCTATTTTGTAGCAGTAAATTTCTAACTTTCATAAAATGACGGGAACAAAAGGATGATCGGTTTTAGGGTGGATTTGCATAGGGTGAGTGCAACCATGCGGCAGCTGTGTGTTTTGTGCAGTAGGGTCGCCCAAACAAAGTGGTAACGATTTGTAACAAAAGTAATTACATTGTTTCTAAAATACAGACCTTATTTTTTATTGTCGACAGTTTGAAGTTTAAATAGAAAAAAAACCCGACGGCCTCTGTGTGGTTAATTGGAGGTCTCGTGTTTGATTCCCAGTCGAAATTAATATTTTTTAAAATATTGTAAATATGATGTAGTTTATAAAAGTATGTATTTCTTTCAAGTCTGGATTTATAGTATTTTTTTAATGCTTGTACTAAACTGTTGCTTCTATCACAGACACTAAGCAACCAAAGTACATTTAACATAGTTACATTGGTAACGGTCAGAATTTAGCTAGGTTTGAACACGGGTCCCATCAATCGTGGGTTCTTTTACCGCTAGATCACGGTCTACTACCAATAGTACTGTTTACTGAAGAGAGATGTGTGTATTTATCTTGTTCCTTTTACTGAAAACTTATTAATCATTACAATAAAATAAGCAAAAATATTTATAATTTATCGTTTGTTACCGGCTTTGTTTAATACTCAACGTCGCGCATAAACATTTAAAAACATAATAAAATAATTAATACCGCTCGATGGAACCAGTCCCCAGGTTCTTTAAAACTTCTAAGAAGCTTAACAGATTATTGATGTAAGTTTTGTATAAAGTCAGCGTGCGACATTAACCTCCCTTCCCTCCCTTTTTGTAAAATAAAAACTCTGTGGTCCCTTTTAAAAGAAAACCAAAATATTTAACAACTAGTTGTTACTACAAATTACGAATAATTTCTAATAAAATCGCGTTTTTATCCACACAAAACCTTTCTCTATAAACGGGCTATGTAACGCTAATTAAGGAGCTACAGCCTCCGCTATATTGACTTTAAAGTTTTTTTTATTGTAGCTCGGCATGTGACAACACTCCGCCTGATGTAAAGCTAGAGTGCGGTCCATGAATGGAGACAACTGCTACTACAGAGAAACAGTCGCCTCCATTATGCCGGCTTGAGGAGACGAGCATGTGCCATCTAGATTGACAGTGCACACTCCTCTCGTTATATGATATAATTAGTTCCCCTACTATTTTTTATTTTTATTTTCATTATAATAATACTTAGATATAATTTAACACATTCTAAATGTATCCCTAAGAACATAAAAGCAGATAAATCAACAGTTTAAGTAATCCTTTTTGGTTCGTTTGTCTGTCGAAGCGTGTCGTGTAATCAGATTGTGTATTTAAAAGACCTCACTCGGATTTGTTAAATGTTTTAGTAGACTTTAGGCTTCGATGAATTTCAAACTTGGTAATCAATAATGATTAATCGATTATTTTTTATTCTTTTTTGGCATAATTAAATGCTGTATTTGAGTTTTACTAGTTGACCGAATATATTTCAAAAGTTATTTTATAAGTTTAAGAGGGGGTCTACCCCTCTGACTTAAGATCAATTGAAAATAATTAAAAAGGCTAACAAGGGCTCCTAAAACAATGGACCAATTAAGACGTCACCTCAAGTGTTGTAACCAAATAATACGTATAAATGGCAGGAGAAAAAAGGGACTAAGAAATAAAAAAGAGCGAACCCTTAGGGAATTTTAAAAGATTTTTTTATGCTAAGGGGACGTTTTAATAAGAAAAGTTGTTAGAAAATCTTGTTGGCTTTACTTAGTGCGATGATTATAGAAAGGTTATAAATAAATATAATAATATGTATAAATATTATAAAAATAAATACAATACATTTTTCATGTTAATTAACGTATTAATTAGTAATTAGTTTTAATTCCCTAACTACCTAAATAATTTTTATAAATAAACCCAAGATGAATGTTCTACTATTTAACATAAATTAGAATAATTAAGTTAGGAAAGATGAGGTGATGTTTTTCTGTTCAATTTTCAGAAGAATTTAATAACCACCTTAGCATTTGATGTGTAAGAAAAAAAAGCAATATGGTTTTATTTAAATAATACACAAAAATCAGAGTGTATTTAATTATCATATTAAAAACATTGATTTTTTTAAATAAGTGAAAAAATACAACATGATTTGTTAACAACATCATTCATGTCTTCTAAGTGATATCCCGAGAAAAGTCGGTCCCTCGACATTTTCCCGGAAAAAATAAAAAGTTAGGGAGACAGGATTACATCCGCTCCGGGGCAATCGTCCGGGATGATGTGACAGATTAACTCGTAATTTCCTCTAAATTGATATCGTGAAGAGTTTTCTTTTCCCCCTATTTTTTTTGGGAAGTTGTGAAAGATTACTCGTGAACGTGTTTTTCTTCTCAAGTTATTGAAATCTGACATAAATGACGTCATATTTTGAGGTATAGGTATTTTTATTAATTTAATCTATTTTTTCTCGGTTAAATTATCTCTCTTATCTTGATTTGAAAAAGCGGCCGTCGCCCAGTAGTAGAAGACGTGAATTCACGATCGATGGGACCTATATTTTAATCCATGATCGGTACCAGCTATGTTACTTTGGTCGTATCAAGTCGTATGGTACTTTGATCACTCAGTGTCTATGATATAAGAACTAGTATTAAAAAAGTAAATAAATTGGTTAAATCACCGCGTAAAGTGATAACTTTCTACCAATCGCTTTAAGGCGATTCAATTCAGAAAAGTTCAATTTTAACAATATTAATTCAAATTATAAAAGAAATTTGCAATTACAGGGGTCGGCACTCGAAGTGTAGTTTAGGAACTGTATTAAATTAACTCATGTTAAAAGTTATAATAAACGTAAAATAAACTGTTACATTAAACAAATATTGACGAAATATAAAATTGAAAAGTTAATACGGAAACAATATAACAAAGTCAACAATATTGTGAACGATAAAGTCGAGGGAAAAATCATTAATTTAATATATAAAAAAAAACATTCATTCAAAAAAAAAGACATGCAGTCAATCTGTTTGCAATTCGGAAACCATTTGATTCCAGTAAGAATTGCTAGTTTCCTGTAAACCCTGACGTCGTACTACGTAATCATAATCGATTATGTACCTGCTTCTATCGTAGTAATTTACTATTGTCGCCATATTCATTTATTGTCTAATAATTATTAAACGGGCAGCAGAAACCGATATATATGATATAGCGGAATCAGGTTGCACCCAGCTATTTCTAAGCTGATCTCAAAATGCGACTAAAGCACGAGTGTTACATTCGAAAATGGTGGTACTACCCCATCCCGGCTAACAGGACTAATCGTCATCAATCTGTCTATCTTTATAGGGGAAGTGAACCGCGCCGCACCGCATTTGTGCTGAAATTCGGTCACATACTTAGGACGACATGAAACTTTTTATTGTCACGCGAACACGGAGTTTTTTATGGAAAAGTGACGGTTTTTTTTCTCGAAACATTTAGTTCCGGAGTGCCATTTGAAGAACTGAATAGTGGGTTATTTTCACTCAAACTGGTGGTTTCCTGTTTTATTGTTCCGTTTGTAACTTATGGTGTGATTATTTCAGCCTATGGTAACACTGTGCTTTTTATTGCTACACGATTTTTTCTTTGTTCTTTATTCAGTACTGTTTTATTTATACTTTCTCCTTTTTACTTAACACCACGCATTGACCGACAAATAAACATTTTATAAAAAGTAGTTCGCCATTTCCTTTGAGTTCGATCCATGTAACAAATAACAATCATCTCCACTATCCCGGCTTTATCGGTATTTAAAGTACAACATTATTTCTGTTACTACCGAGCAATAAGTAGGTAAGCGAGTTCCGTAGTTGTTTCGTCAAATTAATAAATAATATTTCAAGCCGAAGTTCTTGTATAATAACATTACGTATAGTTTAAAAACGCTTCAATTAAAAGGAACAAAACCGTTCACGATTTACGCCGATGATCGGGCGTTGGGACAGCATCCATTTCGGTCATCATCTGTTGAGTGACATGCCTTTAAGATCGTTCAGATGAAAGCTAACTTCCTTATGCATAGACTATTCAATTAATTAGATATGATATATATTCATGGGCGGACTAAGGCCTAGGCAACCCAGGCACGTGCCTAGGGCTCGTAATTTTTGGGGCCCAAAAATTAGGTTTTTACGACACGCAAAATATGTATCATGGCTAAAAAATAGACTCAGAACCACAATGTGGCCTAGGGCCCGCTTTAGCCTTAGTCCGCCACTGTACATATTTTTCAAATTTCCTTTTTTTCTTAAAAACTGATTTAACTATCGCCCATGTTCTTACCAAGCACCTCACGCACGACGAACGACCATACCTGCTCAATTGCGGAAAAGGAGCCTGCGAGGAATCTATAATACAATCTACAATGTTGTAACTAATTTCGATAACGAAATAAAAAACGTCCAATCGAATAATCTTCTTTGTCTATATTTTAAAACCGTGATCATGAGCATGTATGTGATGAACTGGCACTTACGAGTAGTTACAAATCCATTAGACATTTGATTATTTAGAAGGTTGTCTGTCAATCCAGTAGGCAGCGACGGTAGGTAGTCTAAACTACAACTTTTACATAACCTCGTGATTTATGTTGTTTTTTTCTATCGCATATTTCATAAACGCTACAAACACGTATGTAATTCTTAATGTACAAGGTTTTCAAATAATTTAATTTGTAATCGTTTTGACGAACCGAAAATATTCGCTAAGGGTCGTTTGCACCAGAAGGCTCGTTAAAGTAACTTTAACTATTACTTTTACGGCGACGACGACCGTTAAACGTTTACATTTACTCCACACGCGTTGCGATATAGTGTAAATTCATATTGTTATCGTGAAATCTCGAAAAATAATAGAAAAACATATTTGGCTTCTTTTCGTACATTTCGATGATCATCGCACGATGGTGCAACTCGTGTGGAGTAAATGTAAAGCATAATGTAAACGTAACGGTTAACATAAACGTAAAAGTAATAGTTAATATTAAACGTTAAGTGCCATAGTATTTATTAAAGAGTTGTATGGAAGTTGACGACGTTTATTAGCCAAGTCTGCTGCCCGGGCGCGGGCGCCCTGTCACTTTTAAATGTTACACCTTACCCTTAAGTGACTTAGCCGCGTTTCAGGATCGGTTTAGATGCAGCCGGGTGATCTACTCGGCTAGATAGATCTACCTGGATGATTCTGGATAGTACCATCTTTCCAATCGCACCAAAATAAATATATACAGGTGTAAAAGGATGGCGGGCAATTCCATTAACCACGTGTTACACTATCAATGCCAAAATGTTATTGCTGGGTTTTTTTTTATTATTAGCTTTTTAAAGATTTTCAAATAAATCAAGTCGCAATGTTATAATAATGCCTTTCTTCTTACACCCTGTATTTTTTAAAAATATCAGGATTATTGTAGGTATAGTAAACAGGATGTTGTTAACTGCAATCTGCATTAAAGGAAAAAATAGTAATACATAATTCATATGCAACAATACATATAAAATAAAACAAAATTTTATTCCAATCGGAATTCACATTTCACATTTTATTGTTCACCGTTTGTCGCCAGAGGGCGCAGCTGTGCCTGCTATAGAGTCCGACAGTTCCTCTAGGGTGCTCCGGTGCCCGTCAACTGCGGTCGACATCATGGAAAATAATATTAATAATAATACGCTTTATTATTGCTAAAGTTTACTATTAGTTTCTAATAATAATCTTAATAAATAGTTTTATTTGGGAATTTATATACTATAAATAAAGATTATGTAGTGGTTGTTAGCCCAGGCTGCAGTTCTGGAGTAGTACCACCAGTTCCATATGTAACACTCGGGAAATGACCTAGTCGGGTTTTGGAATACACTTGGAAATAGCCAGGTATTACGACAACAATGTCAATCACAAACGGGTATAGCGGAGGCAACTGTTGCCTGCAAAGATTTCTCTTAATATCAGGCGGAGTGCCGTCACACGACGACTTACTATAAAAATATATATTTATTTAAAAAGCTATATAACGTCTTAAGCAGACTGAGAAAGAAGAAGTCCATTCTCTTATCACTCACATCTTAATTTCACAACCAACAATTGGCCGTGATTCCACGCCATAGAACACCTTAAACCCTTTGTAGATCCGCGTCAGCGATAGCACCCGCTGACATGCGTGGGCGCATCGCTTTGTTCGTTGTTTCGCTTTCTGCACACACTGGCAACCATTCACTAGGTATGTCGCCAGATATTGGTTAATATTTGATTTTCTTTACACCCACATTCGAATGGATGTTAGTCTTAATGTTTAGTTAAACTATTAATAAAATAAAAGACACAATGTGCAAGAGTTACTCATTGAAATCTATGTATGCTGTATATTTGATTTATGAACGACGGCATTTCGACTCATATTAAGACGGAGTGCGGTCCATAAACGGTCTCTCCGAGACCCCAACGAGAAAAATAGAATGTATATCTAATTATCTATACTAATATATGTTTAATTGTAAAAGTAAATCACGAATAAAAAAAACTGATGGAGCACCTCCATTTCAAGAGGGTGACAGTTTTTATACTAAGAAAACGAAGTAATTTGACTTGGTTAAAATTATTCGGCAACGTACAACCAAGACTTATGCATGTCGAGAGAGTACTTACGATTTAAATTAAATAAATAAATCTCATTTCATTTCATAAAACGTGCAATACAATTTTGTCAACATTAACCAAGTTGCACGTCAACAAAATTCACTTGTTTAATTTTAACAAGAAACTTTGCAGTACAAATTCTCGTTTATTTGTAACCGTTACGTTTTCTCAGTGTAAGAGGAACTCATATTTTCGCATAATATTAATTATACGTTTACCAAGTTAGTTATCTATAAAAGTCCAAACGATATAGGCGTGAGTATAAACGTACGTGTGGTCGGTCACAAAACGCGTGGAAATAACTATAGCATCATTGTTACACCCTAGTTGTTTACGTGGTACAGCTAACACCCTAATTTAATAACCACTAGATATTTTTGTCCTCAAAATCTGCTTGCGTACACGCACAGTGGACCACCCACACCGACGACCGGTCATAAAATGCTACTATTTTATGATTATGTTAATAAAATGTTGTTTACACATACATGTGAGATATTATTGTATCTTTCCGTGCTGTATTGTCAACCATTTTGTTGTAATAATTCAGTAATTATCATTTTCGGTACAATTGCGATTTTAACCTCTTGCACTTTAGTGTAAAATTTTTCTTTATCGCTTCTTTTGTTTTGAACGGTAATAAGTTCTTGTCTGTAACACTTACTGCTACGTCAAGTAGTATTTAAAAACAATTATTTGTGTTAAATTGAAAATAGATTGTTTTATTTTATTACCGAGACACGTTACGTTGCTAAATAAAATATGCAAAAAAGTTTTAGAAGTTTTAAAAAATTTAATTATTATGGTCTGGCAACACTATGAAAGTTATGTTATAATTAAGCTCCTATAACGTTTTCTTTCTAACTGGGAAATGAAAGAGGTTTCGCAAAATGAATGTCGCTGACGTCTGATCTAGCGCCGCCACTGCACAGCTTTGATATGATAAATCTGGACTTAGTAGGTATCTATGAAATAATTATAAAAGTGGTGCGTATTAATCTACTAATGAAAAAAGGTATGTTATATCATTAATCATAGTTAGTTAAAAGTGAACATCTGACCTCGGCCGGATTTTTTATTGACAATGGCATCGGTACAGCTGTTGTTATTTCTAACCATAGTATTTAAACGTAATATAATATAATTTTAATATAAATATTTAAATGTATATACTAAGATCTAATATGCTTCCTCGTTTGTTTACGTGTAGATCGGATTAAAAGCTTCTGTAGCCTCCACTGTGCCGCCTATATGAGACGAAATCTTCTCTACTTCTCTACTACTTCAAAGATGATCCTGAAACGGCATCGAAACTTAAAACTGGCAGACTAGATTTAAATTATTAAATCCCTAAATAAATCCATACAAATATACCGAAATGGATTTTGGTTTATTTCAGTACGGATAGCAGAGGTAATATCAAATACAAAGCACCACAAAACAAATACAATAATTATTCAAAGTTTACATTGGATTCCATTAATTTGCTAACCATGTATTTATTGCAGATATGCATATTGTAAAATGTATCTATACATTTCCAAGTTGAAATATGTAAATTAGAAATTAAATTTTAACAATTTAAATAAAAAATAAAAATAAAATTTAAAACAAAAAAAAAACAAAAGAGCGGCCGTGGTCTAGCGTGGTAAGACGCGAGAACTCACGATCGATGAGACCCGCGTTCGAACCTCGCTAATTCTGAACGGTACCAATGTAACTTTGTTATATGTACTTTGGTCGCTCAGTGTCTATAGGCACTATTAAAGAGTGGTAGGCAGACTGTTGATGGTTATTAGCCCAGTCTTCCGTACTGGAGAAGTACCACCACTTTCGAATGTAACACCCGTGAAGTGACTTTATTGCGTTTCGGGAATAGTTTGAAAGTACCCATGTATAACGAGAGGAGTGTGCACTGTCATGCTCGTCTCCTCAAGCCGGCATAGTGGAGGCGACTACTACCCGCACAGGTTTTTCTGTAGTAGCAGTTGTTTCCATTCATGGACCGCACTTTAGCTTTACATCAGGCGGAGTGTTGTCACATGCCGAGATACAATAAAAAATTGATAACTGTTAAAATTGATTGAGTTGATAACTGTTAAAAGAGCTATAGGCAAACTGATGATAATCCCTTTAATGAAACTCCCGTTTCGGGTTTAGCTAGAAAGTAATGTCGATTCATAAGCTTTAATAAAATAATGTGGAAAGTTTTAGTTTACTTTTTGTTACCGTTTAATGTAATTGTTAGTTGTTGGTTTCCCAATAAATAAATAAATAAATAATAGGTACCTATTAAATTGGTGTTCTGCAGTGCTGACCATTTCGTGCAAATTCTCTAACCTATTAATTTAGGGATTAGCAGACGGATCAAAATTTTCTAAAACCTGTTAGATACTGCGTAAAAATTGGTTTATTATCATTTCAATTAGGTAATTAAAAAAATCTATACAAATATTACTTTTAAAAAAAATATTTTTTTCATTGTATTTCTCTTTTTTTTTCAAACTAATCTCAATCTATAAAAAAATATAAATATAGAAATATTCTACGTCACTAGACATTGTTGTTTCACAATCGGTTACGACTTATGACTCATTTGATGTTGCAAGTATTGTCGAAGTCGAGTTGTCGTGGATCTGACGATGCGTCGGCGCACTGTGGGTGGCCGCGACTTTTGTCTACTGATAAGCATCTAATTAGAACCTACATTTATGGGAGTTGTTGCACTAAACTTAGGTTAGCATGATGACCCAGACATTTGGTATTTACTTTTAAAAAATGTACAATGTACAAAATGTAGACAATAAGGTTCTTAGTAACTATTTATAACTTATTATTTAATTTGACACGAGATAAATAGTGGAGGGAGACTGATGATGATCATTACCTCAGGCTGCCGTTCTAGGGTAGTATCACCACTAAATTTTCAAGTGTAAATAAATTTGTAGTATACGTGGTTGTAAATTTCAAGTTTCAGAATTAGCTTGGAAGTAGCCAAGTATAATGAGAACAGTTGCACTGTCTGTGTATCTCTTTAAGCTGGCATAGTGTAGGCGACTGCATTTGCAGACTTTTAATTCTCTGTCATAGTAGTCGTTTCCGCCCGCACTTTAGCTTGAAATGTAGTCAAATGCCGAAGGCTAATTTTTTTATCATTATGTGTTAATTTTTTTTAACTCTAACTATATAAGTCGCAGATTCATGCTTGTGCCATGTTTATTTTACTCTCTCACCCAGTATTGGATATAACGGTCTAAGATCCATCGGTTTGTTTAAACCTCAATGACAGTGACAATACATTCATTGTACGAGTGTATATCGGTACCACAATAGCCAGTGTTTATATTGAAAGCAATGAAGAATGTAGAGAGGTTACCAGGTTGATTTGTTTGGCATACCAAAGTTGAACGGTCAAGTGTTGTTTTTTAGATAAATTGACATTTGAATGTACGTATGACCTTAGCGTAGTTTTTTTTTTTTTTTTATTGTAGCTCGACATGTGACAACACTCCGCCTAATGTAGAGTGCGGTCCATGAATGGAAACAACTGCTACCACAGAGAAATCTCTGCGGGCTGCAGTCGCCTCCACTATGCCGGCTTGAGGAGACGAGCATGTACCATCTAGATTGACAGTGCACATTCCTCTCTTATACCTGGCTACTTTCAAACTATTCCTGAAACGCGACAAAGTAGTTAAAGATAATTAAGGAAAAGTTTTTTTTTTACGAGATCGATGACATGAACATGGCCGAATAATATTAATAATAAAACTCTTTATTGTACAAACAAAAAAACAGAACATTTATACATTTATCGAAAATTAGATAACACAATAGGCGGCCTTATTACTGAGCAGCAATTTCTTCCAGGCCAATAGAGGATGGAGAATAGTATAAGAGAAAGAAACAAAGTGTGCACTATAGAAATTAAATAAATAAATAGAGTATATATAAAATAATAAAATACTTATAAGATATTTGTATTTAGAAGGAAGAAGTAATTAAGGAGATGAGAATATTAGGGACAAGTAGATAGGTAGTATTCTTTTATTTTTCTTTTAAATATAGCCAGTGATTCTGCTCTTCTGATAGTGACTGGTAGAGAGTTCCAGAGTTGGACAGCAGTTAATAAATACAGAAATATGCATCTGTATTTATTTGCCCTGCCCATTTATTTAAGTCCTGGAATCAAACTAGGATACCCAGAAACAATAGATATTATAAATGCAAATTGTTTCGAACGGAAGTCGATCCCGGGACGTCTGCGTAACAGGGATGCGTTAACCACTACATAACTAAAACTAATAATTAAATTCTTTATTGAGCCACGTCTTACCCCCTTCCTATAACATGGGATCCTTCAAGCGCAGTGTGAAGAGGCATCTTATCTAGCCGGCATAGCGGATCTCCTGCTCTGGCAGCAATCGCCTCCGTTCATGGACGCACTTTAGCTTAACATCAGGTGGAGTGCGGTCAATGACGTGCTAAAATAAAAAAATAAATAAATAAAAGATCCGATTTTAAAGTTGATTTTAGAATCGGGTCACAATGAACCTTCCTTCTTTAGAAATGAAAGCGTAGCGTCATAGACACGTACTTGATATAAAGAGAGGAGTGTGCACTGTCAATCTAAGATGGTACATGCTCGTCTCCTCAAGCCGGCATAGTGGAAGCGATTGCTGCCCGCACAGGTTCTTCTGTAGTAGCAGTTGTTTCCATTTATGGACCTAGAGTGCGGTTGCTTTACATCAGACGGAGTGTTGTCACATGCCGAGCTACAATAAAAAAAAAAATACAGTTTCGGTGTTTGCTCGGAAGTTATTTATCGATTATTTATTAATACTAAAGTTTTTTATTAAATTATTATGATAATTAAATAGATATAATGTGCATAACAGCCTGAATTGAGATGGGGACAGAATCCATGTCCTTCCCTGCATGTATTTTTCATCATAATTACACGTCTATATGAATTACAAAGACTGACTGACAGAAAAGGAATGTAACCGTGAACTTTTTAGACAGTTAGGGCGCTCTCAATATGGAATGATTCGTGAGAGAAAAAGTGTCAATACTTCATATACGGAAGCCATTGTTTGTAGTAAAAATAAACATAGTTAGTAAAACTATGATGGCCCGATCATGACGATGTCTCGGCATGCGTATATTCAAACATACGGACAGACAAATATCGAGTGTACCGTGTAATTAAAGCTTCGTGAACTCTCTGTTTAGATCAAAGTACGAGTACCACTTTTAAAACTCGACAGTTTTCCCGATTAAAACTTTTTCCCAAAATTCCTCTAATTTTCTGTTATTTTTCAAACTGTTGCTTTTATTTTCTTATATATTTTATATTATTATAATGCTTGTATTGTATTTTATTTATTTATGGTATTTTAAATATTTTTATTGTACCTAAAGTGTGGCATCAAATTCACCTATGTACAATTAATTTATGTCAAAAAAGCAGTTTAAAAAAATATATTTCTAGTGTATATGGAATTTGAACCAAAGAGTTTCTAAGTTTGGGCACCATTTAACTTATTATACATATTTAAAAAAAAAACTATTTTAATAATATAAATTTCATGATCGATTTTCAAGAATATCTTCTTACTATTTTAGCATCTAAATATCAGTTTGCTATCGAGTCATCGTTAGGTTAGATAGTTCATGATAATGTGTGATGTTGATTCGAAATCATGAAGTTTCTCCTAAATAGATCTAACGCATGGAAATTTCTTGTCAAATTTAACGTGCACTATTTTTAACCAAATTCTTATGAAAGCCTATGATCGAACTATGTAGATATATTATTACAACTTTCATTACAATTTTTCATAGTTTACAGAAGAATTAAAAAAAAAGCTTTAATATTAGCATTTAAAAAATTTATTAACTAAATTAAAAGCTATAACTTAAAGGAAATTTAATGCAATAATTCGGGAATGTCAACTATATTTTTACTACAAATAGAGATTGGATACCGTAAATATAAAACAATTTAAAATAACGTTAATTATAAAACACTTAAAAATCTTTAAAAAAACAATCAGGAAGTCAATCACAGCAATCAACGTATTTTCACGTCAACACAAAAACATAATAAATGACATCGCCTTATCAGGCTTAGATCTTTTCACGTAATTACGCGTTAAGGGGGCGTCATCTACCACTATTTTGTACGCGTCATGGGTATAATATCACCATATCGCCCTTTTTTTTAAAGAATATTATTATGGTTTTTTTTAGAAATGTTTTAGTTTGATATTTGTAGTTGTTTCAGTAGTTTTAGAATAAATTTAGCCACGATAATAAATATAAAAATAAGTAGCTAGACTTCACTCTTTAAAATTAAATTATGATGAAAAATTTACAGACACATTCACACACAACTTGCGGTGGAAATTGAACCCACGTCCTCCGCTTTGCACACGGACGCTCTAACTACTAAGCTACTCGTACATATCGATTTATTATTAATAACACCAGCATTTTAATATGCCAAAAAATGTAATAAATTATATTTAAATTGGCGAAATAGGAATAGGAAAAAAAAAACAGAAAACAATGACTTAGATTCTTTTGTATTAGAACAGTGGTTATTGTGGGCCTACTTAACCCACGAAATTGAGTGCGAAGTATAATCTTAACGACATATCTCCGTACACCGACACGGCACGACACGGTTCCGATTTTATGAGCGTTGTTATAGTGGTTATAACATGTAATAGAGGACGATAAAAATACCCGCGATGTGCGTGGCGGTTCTTAAGTAGATTTTGTCCGATAGTGATTCTGCTATCTAATGAGTAGTGAATGGTAATTTGGTAATATTTTTTCCTAGAGAGAAGTAGTTTAGGTATAAATTAATCATATTTTTTATGAAGCGTTCTCGCGTTAAGTAATACGTAGATGCGGGAAAGTCGTGCAGTGCAAATTATGTTTTCAACACTTTTAAGTTTAAGTATAGTGTTGTAGGCTGTAAGAAGTATTATTTATCTCCAAATTTGGACCAATTGCGACATCGGTATGTAAATTAGGCTAATTTTTAACGATTTTAGTTTAATTATAATTTTAAATGTAATAAATAAATTACTCAATTCAAGTTTTAACATTTTTAGACTACAAATTATTCAGATATTTACTTACCTTTCAATGATAGATTTTCTTAATTAATTCATAAAATCTGTAAAGACTTTTAAGGTGACATGAAAGTAGACTTTAGGCGGAAGTGAGCTAGCGACCGGAAGTTGTAAACAAAGTGCGAGGCTTCGCGTGCCGCCCGCCCTACCTAGCGGATAATATCACGCTGCTCCAGACTTGGGGTGGCTAGACTAAAACCCGAGCTAATGTGGCTAACGGCCGTGAATAATTTATCGAATAGATCAAGGAAGGGCTAAGTAGTAAACTTGATTTATGTTCTATATTATGTGTAAATATAGCTTTAATTTGTTTATTAAATTGTAATTTAATAAATATTGCATTTAAAGCTTAATTACTGCAGTTTTATGATATTAGTTAGTATTCAGGAGTAATTTTTTTGTGATTTAATTAATTTGTGATTTAAATTAATAATTAAAGTGACATTTTAAGTAGATATTAAGCTAAACACGTCAAACTATTCGTACAAATCTTATAAACCAAGACAATATTTTCAACACTAACTTGCTTATAATGCTGTTAATGTTAGTGAGGGTAGGTACACAATTTCTAGCTGGATAAAGATGGATTAAGATATGCCAAACACGATAGTGCAGAGCGTCTTCTCAATTCGGGATTCTTTTGTGGTGGCAGTTATCTCCGCTATTGGATTGCCGGGCTACTATAAAAAAACATAAGTGAAAAATAGTTATAGCTGTTAAATCAAAGTTTTTATAAGATAATTTAAATAAAATTACACCCCAAACGACTTGACCGGGCTCAGGAATAAATTTCCACAATTTTCACAACAAATTATTATAACGGGTGTAGCGTTTAAGTGGGCGGGTAGATTTCTATCAAAACTGTAGTTACACGCCATCACACGCTGTCACAATGATTGTCGCTTTGATTCTAAAATATTAACTTTTTGCGTGACACTAAGTGGTTTTAGTTTGTCGAAAATGTATGGTGAAGTTGAATTTCGTGAAATTTATTAAGCAACGAACTTGTAATTTGTATGGGAATCTCAAGTGTAACATTAGTCTGTTCTTTCCTAAATATATTATTATATCTATTTTTGATGCCTATATTAATTTGAGTTTTTATCATAGGCAATGAACGCAGTGATTGCATTGCAAGCCATTGTTATGTAATAAATTTATTACAAGGAAATTGTTTACTTTATCTTCAATGAATAATTTTTTTATAACTCTTATGTAATGTGGTTAAGATAACTCGGTAATCCCGGATTGGAGGTTAACCCGGGCAAGTTCCCCGTCTGGGTATTTAAGGGAGCACCAAATTCATAATATGTTTGAAATAAAAAAAACTGTAGTGTATGAGGACCCGCGAATGTATAGTGGAAGTTTTATGCTTTTGTAACTTGGTTTAATGTGGCTGTTATTGTATAAAGTATAATGATAGTGAACAAATTGTCAAGACACGAAATTGATAATGATGTCCCAAACTTTCGGTGTACGAAAGAGAAAAATATAACATTAAAACGTGTATTTTTTATTTATTCCTAGAATGGGGAGAACTTAGCTGAACAAAAACAATTAACGAGCCGCGTCGCACTATTTATCAATTATTAATTTGATTTATTTGATCATAAGCTTAGTAACCATCTAAACTAGTTTTTTCATTTAATTAATCTCAAATGCTGAAGTCAATTTTTGCCACGGTCCAGTGCAGGAAAATCGTAGTTCTGAAACTATAACTCTAGCTGACTTTTATGGTTACCAGTATTATTTTACATTCAAACTTAGATTGTTTTGTTGGCTTATAATAAAAGAATATATAATTATTTTCTACTTAATATTATCTATACTAATCACTGTACCTATTCTAATAAAGTATTACGATTTACATAGGCGCCCCGCTGTCAAACAATTTGCCCTCACCTTAGCTTATCTGATCCCTTATCGCAAGGGTAGTAAGGAATTAATTACTATTATGAATTATTAACAATTTAACACTTACTTAAATGACCTATAATAAACATAATACAATAATTATAACATACTGTAATTCATTTTTAATTCGACATTTTGATTAATTCTTCTTCATATTACCTAAATATAAATAAAAGAAAATAAAATAAAAATTAACAAGCACGCATTAATGCCTATAAATGTGTACTTTTCACTTTAAAATCTTACCTACCCGCCGCACTATAGTTACCCCGAATGACTCTAAAATTAAAGTTTAAAAGTCTGGAAATTTAATTTAAAAAAAAGATCACCTATTATGTGAAGAAGAGTCTCCTATTATATGTCTATCTCTCTTTAACGTAATCTATCATATAAAACACATTTAGCAAAGTAAATAAACAATTGTTTCTGTCAACCAACGGTTTCGACTTCGAGTTGGGCACACACACAGATGTGGTTCAATTGTTAACAAAACAAGCTACGTGTGTGGTGTATCATTGTGATGATAAACGCCTTTGTGGCGGGCAGAGACCTTGTCACTGGCTGTCGTGACATCTGCGAAACATTTGTGAAGTAGGTAAATAATATCGAAGTTTTGAGCAAATAATAGATGGTTTTAAATTAATTGTAGTTTTAAATAGTTTTATTATAATTATCAATACAAATATCATTATTACACATTTCTTTTGAATAATAATACTCATAGGTGGATAATCTATATTCATAATAAAATATAAATAACTTAATTTTAGTAAAAAGGTCCTTTATACTTCAGAAACGCCCTAAGGGTCCTTCGTAGTCACATGCATATACCAATTATTTGTCAAACAATCGTCATGCAAAATATGATAGGTATTTTTAACAACAACAGCGTATTGTAAAACAGTCTTTTGAAAATAAAGAAGTACATATTTTTAAATTTTCTTTACAATTAAACAGCTATATTATTATTTTACCTTCGGTTTGAAATAAGTGGCAGGTTACTTGAAATACATAACAATTGTCACCAGCGATCCACGAATGACAAAAATTTTAATGATCCGTTACCTCTCTATTGTGCTTCATCGCAATTGGTGGATTCTCAATTTTGTCGCCGGTTTGTCATCAACGTTCAACCAATGGCGGCCCTTTCCTTTGAAAGTGAAACACAATGAAAATGTCACTCGATGTCGTTTATGTATTCAGTTTAATTCCCCTCGCACTTTGAATGGATTTTATTATAGTAGGTAGATTTTATAAAGAGATATATATTTTTTATTTTATACAAAATGGCGTCTGCGAAAGTGATGCCTTAACTCCATACTAGAATACCCAGACAAGGTATCAGGGTATCAGGACAAGGACAACGCAAACAGAATGTTAATAAAACACCCAGCCGTTAAAAGAATAACTGTTTTTTAATAATATTTGTTTCGACCTGGATTCAAACTCTGGACCGCCGTGTCTAACCACGTTTTAGTGAAAGCTTCGAATTCACTCGTTCTATTTGACAAAGTATAGATTTTAAAGTAAAAAAATAGGTTTAATATGGTAGGTCCAACATGGCTGTTTCCGCCCCAGGTAGATAAGCTTAAAGCGGCTGTATCATTGTTAACAAAAAGCGCAGCTGTTCAATCCCCGGGGTAAAAAAGATGTTTTGTATTTTATTGTGCGAGGGGGCGATCCCTTTTCGCGGTCACCGGGCCTATACGCACCCATATTTGATGAAATGCTTTTTTTGTTATTCAAAAACATATTGTTATTATTTTGTGGTGACAATTTCAGCTATATCAATCTGTATAAAGAGTGGTAGAGTCCACCTACTGCTGATGGTTATTAGTCCAGTCTGCTGTGGACACCTAGTCGCGTTTCAGGATTAGATTGGAAATAGCTCCGTATAAAACGAGAGGAGTGTAGAACCTGGACGATGCACTTTCATTTCCTCAAGCCGGCATAGTGGAGGTGACTATTGCCTGCGTACATTTATCTGTGGTAGCAGTTATGATCACATTATCAGTAACATCATTTATTTTAAAAACGACACAGATTTAAAGCTTCAAAATCGAAGAAAATTTTGTGTTCCGATTGACTTGAAACCCCTTCCAACTTCTTTATTACTTTTGCTGGCACCCATTTGCCTTTGTACAGCGACCCCTTCAGCAAAAATAGTTCTTCATAAAATTCAAATATGAATTAATCGTTTCAAGTCCTTTGTATATGACAGATGTGTAGTTCTTGTGCTCTAAAACGGATGTTCTTGTTTATTATATTAATATTATTTTGTCAAATTAAGTTTCAAGTGTTTCTCCCATACCATAATGTACTCGTAAGTAGTTTATTTTTAATACACTATATTTATTGAATTTTAAATTCAATACAATTGCAATTATTTGATGGGTACTATCAACAAAGTTCGTAATGTGGCAATTTAGAAAATAATCCTCTAAGCTTACAGGAGCATATGATACGCTCTCCATTTCTTTTTAGTCTATTAGGCCTAACGCACACCACGATTTTATTTCTTGTGTCATGATTTTAAAAATCGTACTATAGACCAGCGATTTCATTATCGCAGTGCAAATGCAGTCGTTTGAAAGTAGCCAGGTATAGCGGGAGGAGTGTGTACTGTCAGTCTAGATGGAGCATACTCGTCTCCTCAGGCATAACGGAGGCGACTGCTGCTCGTAGAGATTTATCTGTAGTAGCAGTTGTTTCCGTTCATGGACCGCCCTCTAACTTTACATCAGGCGGAGTGTTACCTACAATATAAAAAATAAAAATATGTACGCATACGGGGCAAAGAAATAATATTGTATATATGATTATTTTTATATAAGAAAATTTTCACTGCAGACTAACAAATTTTTCTCTCAAAAATTAAAATATTCTTAGTAATCTTAAATACATTAAAACTAAAAATTTGCAACTGTAAAATTATATCTCTTCATGAGGGTAAAGTTCCTCATACCTATATTCGCAAATAGGTCATTCCCTTCCCTTCTGATATCGGCCACTGGGTCGTACACATGCGCAGTTGTGTACCAAAAACAAGGGACCGGGGTGTGGATGGGTAAATTTTATATTAACAGGAAAATATTATGCTATTTTGTTTTTGATTTTAAATGCAAGTAGATTTCAAAAGTCTCTCGGACTAAAATTAATCGAAAAAGAACTGCGTTTTTTTTACGTGATGTAGCTAAAGTAGTTTTTTATGTTTAGTTGGTTTTTTTTAAATTAATGTATTCGATGTGACGCCTAGTGACTTGGCTGTCTAACAGCTGTATGCTATGTTGTATGAAAATAAATAAGTAGATAGAAACGGTTAAGTTGACATATTTATTGAAAAATATATTATACAGGAATTATCATCTTTAAATAGCCTAAACTAATTACATAACTACGAGTATATATTTCTGCTGATTGTATTTTGTATCTTGAATCGGTAGGGTTAGCACGCGTTGATTTATGAGCGGTCCAAAGCAGCTGAAATTTTGATATAGGTGCGTGCGTTGACGTGGTAACATTGGCACAGATGTGTTTACCCTAAGAATTAAATACATTGTATCGAGGGTATTGTTGTCAGGTTATTACAGAAACGCCTGCCATATTTATTTTAGTCATTTATGATCAAGCCACATAACATAACGCGGACAATGGAACTGATAACGAAACCATAAAAGTATAAGTTTTCTCTATTTACTGGTGTTGCGGCCGTGGCCAAGCTATAGAAGAAGTGAACTCGCAATCGAAGAGATCCGTGTACATATCTCGCAAAAAAAATCTGGCCTATACCTTTGCAACTTTGTTATATTGTACTTTTTGGCAGACCGATGATTCTTAGAGCAGTCGCCTGTTCTGGGGTTGGACCACCATTTCCAAGTATACACTCGTGAAGTGACATAGTCTATGATCAGCTTAGAAGCGGCCGGGTATAAAGAAAGAAATGCACACTGTCAATGTGGTAGCAATTGTTTTCGCTCAGGCCACACTCTGGCTTGCTATTAGCAAAGTGTGTAGTGCGGTGGAGCTACTATAAAAATGTATGTAAACCAGTAATTAACTTAAATTGGACATGACCTATGACTTCAAAGTCATCTGTTCGCATCCTCGTTTCTTAATATCTAATTAGGGGATTAAGAAATCGTGGAGCTCTTTTAAGACAATAAAAGTCAATTTTAGATCATTAATCACTATTAATCACGTGTGTATGTACTTCTGTTTATTTTTTTGTGTATGAGATGGACTATTTTGTGCAATATGAGTGTCATAAGTACCTTTTCTGTATGCACACAGTTGCACACTCCGCCCGATCTTAAACGTGCCATGATCGGAGCTAACTGCTACCAGAGAGAAATATCTCGCAGTAATCGTCTTAACGATGCCGGTAGGAGATGAATTGTGTACCATTGACTAGGCGCACTCCTCTCGTTATACCCGGCTGACACCAAACTGATCGCGAATTGCGACCAAATCACTTCACTTGAAAGTGGTGGTATAAAAACATTATCGATTTTATTTTGAACTTTATCCAGCTATTTTCAATTTTTAAAAAATATCTAGATGATTTTAAATAGATTCAATATTTATGGAAACATATTCCGTTTCGACGCGTCATTGAAATGAATTTTTATGTTGGCCGCGTATATTGTTATTCCCAAGGCTATGTGTTCCCGAAAAATATTTTATACAACGTGTGAAGGCAGCGGTGTGTTTTAATCTTTTTCATACCTAGATATTGGATAGACGTTTGCAATTTAAATCAAAATTAATAATATTTAAAGTTTTTGATGTATTTATTTTTTTAAATACAGTTGCGCCTGCTAAAGTACACAGTACACACTATGAGAGCTGACGACTTCTTTTTCATACTGCATTATTTTTCTAATTGATTCATTTATTATTATAGTCTGTCAATCGACTTTATTTTTTATTTTACATTTAACTTTTTATCTATTAACATGGGTAACCTCTAAGTTTTGCAAATGGGACAGGATTGAGTTATTTCAAATAATTATTTATTTATTTATTTATTTTTAAATACATTTCTTTTTTAAAACTTAAAATAGTCATTATTAATTTAAAAAATCTAAATTAAAAAAAAATTAAAGAACATTTATTATACTTTTTTATTTATTTTGATAAAAACCCAAATATTTATATTTATAGAAGTAATATTTTAAATATGATTCAGTAGTATAAATATTCCACGCAATTTATGATATTACTAGCGACGAAACCCCCGGCGTTGCTCGGGTCAAAATATATCGCATGTTTAATGGTATAAAAAATATTTAAGGATCCGTTTTTAAGTAGATATTGTAGATTTCTATCTTAGATATTGAGAGACTTATTTGACAATTAAACATACGGTTTTTATAGAGTTAATCAAATCAAATTAATTAACTAATTAACGAATTGAAAATAAGAAATACTCTAGTAAATGTGGAAACAGAAATTTGTAGAACTTTCTAGAATGTATTCTCCCAATCCTTGGATCCTTCAAGCGGAGCGTGAAAAAGCACTTTCTCAGGCCGGCATAGTGGTGGCGACTGAAGCCACCGTGCGAGCGGTTCTCTAGTTGTCAATGCTCATGGACCTCCACTGCGTTTACCATCAGACCAGTCGAGGTCACATGTCGTGCCAAAATAAAAAAAAACATTCTATGTCGATTTTAGCAGCTATACACATTTTTAATGTTTGTAGATAATTCTAGAAGTTTTTAGAACTTTCTAGAACATTTCAAGTCGATTTTAACAGTTGCGCTCATTTTGGAACTTTCTAGACCATTCCAGAAATTTGTAGAACTTTCTAGAATATTTCATATCGATTTTAGCAGCTATACACATGTTTAATGTTTGTAGATCATTCTAGAAGTTTTTAGATCTTTCTAGATCATTCCAGAAATTTGTAGAGCTTTCTCGAACATTCTATATCGATTTTAGCAGTTGATAACGTTTTGGAACTTTCTAGATCATTCCTGAAATTTTTAGAACCTTCTAGAACATTCTAGATCGATGTTAACAGTTGCGCTCATTTTGGAACTTTCTAGATCATTCCAGAAATTTGTAGAACATTCTATACCGATTTCAACAATTGCGCTCATTTTGGAACTTTCTAGATCTTTCCGGAAATTTGTAGAACTTTCTAGAACATTATATATCGATTTTAACGGTAGAGCTCATTTTGGAACTTTCTAGGACATGCTGTATCGATTTTAGCAGTTGATAACGTTTTGGAACTTTCTAGATCATTCTTGAAACTTTTATAGATTATTTTTAAAAAATTTAGAACTCTATACTTAGTACTCAACATCTCATAAGTTAGAAAAAGACAGACTTAGTACTCAAAATGTCATATGTTAGAAAGAGACAGATATACATTTTTTAAGATTTTCGCCTCCCACAACCACCCTCTTGCACCCACCGCGACCAAACTCCCTTACTTTCACCAGGAGACCGAGGGGTATCTACCACCCCAACGGGAAGCAGATTGGAGTTGGTGATCATGGAGAAAACCCTGTCTTTACGTACTAACATTAGCATTTTATATAAGTATTTAGATTTAGATTAAGATTTAGCTCGCGGTAACTGTCTCTTTAAATTTCAAAGTTTAAAACTTAACCCAGGGCAGTGACTTCCTGCCGATTGATGTAAGCAAAGTAAAGGCACACATTTACAACTGCAAAATGACATGCTTACACGAGCGGTACTCCATAATGACCACTTACACGCTATGAAGGCGTCAAAATTACAAAATATAAGTAATATTTGAGGTGGGAAAACAGTTTTGTTGGTGAAGAAAAATAATGTAAGTAATTTACTTACACCGTGAGAAATTGTGTTTTTGTTCGACATAAGTAATGTGTTGAATATTAATTAATTTGGTAACTTTAGCAGGACTGGGCTGGATATGGGCAAGGTCTATTATAGAGCAGCACCAGAAAAATATATATATTATTTAAATTAATATTTTAACCCTTTCTAGTTCTAACCGATTAATGAGTCTTAACTCCCTAGATATTTCTTAACGAGCCACATGAAATAGATATGGGCGATGTAAAATGTATTTTAAGGGTTAGTGGAATTATTAATAATAATCTTAACTATTTTATATTAGTTTTAAGAGCGGTATGCAGACTGATGATGATGATATGTCTGTTTGTCTTGGGGTAGTACCTCCACTTTCAGTGTAAGACCAGTGAAGTGACCTTTTGGGATTAGATTCAAGTAAACAGGTGTAACTAGAGGAGTGTGCAGTGACGCAGTGTGTACACTGCAGTGCCGCGTTTAAGCATAGGCCTATGGGACGCTACCACACCACAAAAAAAATTAAATAAAATTAAATCGATAAAGGTTCAGTAGAAACAAAAAATACTAGTTTTGTTTTAAAATTTGTGTTAGCCAACTTATTTAGTTGTTCTCTTCTTTACCTTGACCTTAATAGAAACTTTCAACAGTTAACCACAAAGGATTTGAGTGCCTCCATAACATGCTCTGCCTATGGGCCGCCGAAGTCTAAATCCGGCGCTGGTACACTGTCAACTTGGATGGAGGCAAGGCTTGCGGAGGCGACTGCTGCCTACATAAGCCGAACTAGAAAAAAATTAAACTTTGAAAATTCCCACAATTCAAGTTTTTTTCATTAAGGCGTCCTTTTTTGTTTCATAGATAAATAAAATGACGTCGTATATAAAATTATAATACAAAATCAAAATAGGGTCATCGTATCCCTTATGGGACGCCCACAAAAGTATTTATGATGGAGACCCGCCAACCCTCTGGCAATAACCCTTTCATCGTCCCGCGAATTTAATTTCTTTTACCGTCATTTCCCGTGCATTATCTGGGATAAAATTATAATGGACCCCGTCGTATAGTACAATGGCAGTGCTTGTTGGTTATGGTCGACAACGCCAACTTCATTAATATTTGCTAAAGAATTTTAATAAAATGTAGCCGTCTATGAAGTGTTAAATAACCCTCGTTAGGGACCTGCTCTGCATAGAGAAATTTCAAGCTTTTATTAATATTTTTTTAATAAAATCATGACTTTTCGGTACGTATTTTTGGATAGAAATAGAGTTTTTCTTCTTTTAACATAAAATACTTAAATTTCAAACTGAAATGTACCAACTGGCGACTTAAATTATAATAATTACGTAACGAAACCGCACTTTTTCTTAAGCGCTTCGCATTAGAGTAGAGTCAGGAAAAAAATAGATCTTTTTTTATTACAATCTTAAATGATTTAAGGAGTTTTGGCGGCCATCTTGAGTCGTCGGATTATCTGTTTTGAATTATTTTCCTAAACTTGTGTTTCTTCGAGTGTAAATGTGTAATAATAGTGGATTATTAAGCATTAAGTGTTCGTGAACGTGTGTGAGTGTGGGCAAACAATTCAAAAGAAGAGAACCTCTGTTTCCATTTTCTCTCCAAAACTCCCTAGGAAGTTTCAGTAAAGATTCTACCACTTTACTGGAATAATTTTTGACACGACTAAGACTTGACCTCACATTTTGGTGTGAGGAATGAATGACTCGTGGCGCACAATGTTATTAACTTGATGCATAAATATTTACTTTGACACTGGCAAATTGTTATATGCCATATAAAACAAAAAGAAAAAGAAAATGATTTAAGTAATATTTTACTTTTCACAATATTTAATAAAGCTTAAATAGTTTACCAAAATATATTTTTAAATTCGTCCTAAGTTAGTTTTATTGAACATAAAATTATAATAAAATATATTAAACCATGCAAACGCTACATGGGTCTCTACGGCCCTCGTCGTTAGCAAGCCCGCAACAACAGTCGCCGAGTTTTCTTCAATATTTGCATAACTCATTATACCGCATCCATATTTAATTAGAAAATAGCTTCGTTTACTTCCGACCTGCTTCAGTTCCTTCAGGGCCGGAACTTTGCTTGTCAAGTCACCCATTATAAATATCTGTCTATTTTCTCTTGTTTTCTAGAGTGCGCATTATCGTAGTAAGAAAATGTTCTGAGTTGCAACAGTATTTGTTATTAATCGTATTAGTGTAAAATTATTTAAATAAAATATTGTTTATTTTTTCTTTAATTTTTTTTGCGTTTTTACAGTTCAATTTTCATCATAATTTAGTATATTGTTCAAGTTCATTTGACGGCCTCTGTGGCGCAATAGTTGTGACTTTTAGTCCCAGCCTGTAACGCGTAGTTCCCGGGTTCGATTCCAGTATAACCAAATATTTAATTTATTTATTATATTGAAAACAAAAAGTAAATATTAGTTTTAATGTCTTAGTTTGGAATCATTGTAAATGTACTTAGATATACGTATTAATTACAATTCTTAAAATCTTTTTGAATAAGTATAATTATCTCTAATAGAATGACGAAACACTTAAATAAATCATTAACAACAATTGTCTCAGCATTATACAATTTAATGAAAGACATTTAAGAGAAACAGTACTCACTAGACTGACCTTAGACGCGATTACGAAAATAAATGCTTAAACAATATTCTATTATTACTGAATAACAAAAGAACATCTTTTTTGATGTATGATCATTCAAAACACATTCATTGGTCACGATTTGCGTTGCCAAATAACCAGCATACATGATTGGACTATTAATTTTGTCTCAATAGGAGCATTATAAGTCATCAGCAGAGGACCAAGTACAAGTACGTTTACGCCGTGACAGCGACACGCGAGATTTCTCCACCAATCAGGTAATAAAAAATCTAATGAAGCAATCCTATTGGTGGAAAGATTTCACGTTACACCGTCACGGAGTAAATGTAACCTCGTACTTGGGCCTCAGAACGTTTTTGCAAATGAAATTGGATATCTAGGTACATATTATGATAAAGACTTTAGCTCCCACTATTTCTGTAATAATAAAATTGCTTAGTGAGTAAAGTAAAAAATTAATACACAAATTAATTAACTGAAAACAATTCAAGGTTTGTTTTTTGAATACTTGCAAGGAATTTGGGATAGAATCATTGGCGCCGCCGTTTGAGTTATATTTAGTTCACATCTAAGTCGACATAGCACACATAAACGTCACTCAGTAATCCTATGGATCCATAAGTGCGTCATTCTTAAACCTATTTAAATATATATAGAGCTTTCTTTTGTACATATTTCTTAACATTTATTTTAAATAATGATAGTTGGAGATTATCCATATCGTATCATATTATAGTTATTAGACAATTTCAGGCAAATTAAAATATAATGAAAAACAAAAAGGAAAGAGAAGCAACGATTTCACGTTATTATATTTCTTTTTTTGAGTTTTTGATTTAATATTTCTTTATCACAGACTTAACTGGTATTTTATATTGGTTATATTTCACAAGCATTTTATATATTCTGTGCCGTAGCTATTTGTTTATTATACTGATTTGCGATAATAATTAGTGCTAAGAAAGTTATCAAATTACTTAATTTCAACATAAATCTGCTATGCTTCGAACAATGTGGTAAAACAAAATGTATGGACGCTCAGGTGTTGGCTTTCACCTTAACAGCTCACAAAGGACCACGTTTATTTCTACAATTGTCCGAATACTGAGTTAAATATAAATTATAAATTTAAAACAGCTCTATATAATTACAAAAACATTGCCTTGACGTATGTAGTCGATCGTGGACTGTAAAGTTCGTCATGTCGTCATTTATCCCCGGGATTACTTCTCGATAGTTCGCCACTGGCTGCGGCCAACGAATACATCGTTATTGACATTTCTAGCAATTGGTTTAAACCCTATTGTACCAAATAGATAGTTCTAATTTTATAAATATGTATATATTTTAGCACGTCCATGAACAGAAGCGACTGCTGTCAGAGAAGGGGATCTGCATACAGCAGTCGTGTCCGCTATGCCGGCTTGATGAGATGTATAGTAAATCATAGGTTTTTTTTATCTATTTTGTTTTATTATTAAATTCTACATATCCTATATATTTATATATATCTAGAGTTTAGTTGTATTTATATTTGCTTAAAAACCTGCTTCTCTTCGCTCACATCTGTCATAAACACGAAGGTTAGCTGGAAGAGAATGCTAATTAGCATTAAGTTCGCCTGTGTGACGCTATACTAAACTTTAAATAAATAAATAAATAAATATTCCCATAAAAGGGGCAAATATAATGTGGTACAAATAAGAAAATAGGGGATTTTATTGATTGTAATTTCAGTTTATTACTTCACTGGTTCAGTTAACTCTGGTCTTTGATGATTGTTACGCAATTAGAACCTTTGGTAGGATGTCGTATATTGTCTTTTATACTGGCTACCAGATTGCGTTTGCTTTAATTAAACCTACAACAAACCTATAAACATTCTACTTAGTTATATATATTATGTTTCTAATATTTTTTTATTGTAGCTCGGCATATGACAACACTCCGTCTGATATAAAGCTAGAGTGCGCTACATGAACGGAAACAACTGCAAGCCAAAAGTAGATTCTGACGATGAACAAGTGCATTTAGTCAATTTAGCAAGTCCATGCCTACGTTAATAAAGGATTTACATTTCATTTCATTTGCTACTAGCTACTACAAATAAAATTCTACAGGCAGCAGTCGCCTCCGCTATGCCGGCTTAAGGAGATGAATTTGTACCATCTGCACAGTGCACACTCCTCTTGTTATGTTAGGCTACTTTGGATGACATAGTCACTTCACGGGTGTTACATTTGAAAGTGGTGGTACTTTTTTTTTTTTTTTATTGTAGCTCGACATGTGACAACACTCCGCCTGATGTAAAGCTAGAGTGCGGTCCATGAATGGAAACAACTGCTACCACAGAGATATCTCTACGGGCTGCAGTCGCCTCCACTATGCCGGCTTGAGGAGACGAGCATGTACCATCTAGATTGACAGTGCACACTCCTCTCTTATACCTGGCTACTTTCAAACTATTCCCGAAACGCGACAAGGTCACTTCACGGGTGTTACATTCGAAAGTGGTGGTACTACCCCAGGACGACAGACTGGACAAATAACCATCATCAGTCTGCCTACCACTCTTTAATAACTCTTGAGCGACCAAAGTACATATAACAAAGTTAAATTGGTACCGGTCTTTAGCGAGGTTCGAACACGGGTCTCATCGATCGTGAGTTCACGCGTCTTACCGCTAGACCACGGCCGCTAGACCTACCCCAGGACGACAGACCGGGTTAGTAATTAGTCTGCCTATAACATATTTATTTGTTTTATTATTAACTAAAAAGTATATTGTAAATTGTATGTTGTCATATACCGAGCTACATTAAAAAAAACTATAGGGATAAACGTAAAATCACATATAACGCGTATAATGTGTAACATACATCCAGGCAGCGTGCCAAAGCGTATCAGTTAGGCGTACAGCGTGTACGATACGCACAACACATGCATATGTGAATTTTAATTCTAACAAAACATTATATTTTGTTTTATATATTAGAATAGCTGTTTTTTTTTTTCATAGATAATCAGAGCTCTTTTAAAAAACCAAAAGATATTTTTCACTACGAACTTGATACTTATTGGAATTCATGTGTATATAAATATAGTTGGTAAAGTATTTCTAAGTTAAGTTATATATAAATCGTGTTTTTTTTTTTGTTTTTTTCCCCCACCCGTGGCTATTACTACCTTTCTGCTTCCTGAAGGCCAGTTGGAAGAAAATGCCTTGCTGCATTAAACTCGCCTTTTGAATTATTTCAATAAAGTTTTTAAAATAAAATAAAATAAATAAATTACGGTGAAAATTTGTTAAACAAAATACGCCATATTGACATCTGCACATGGAATGGGGATTAACTAACAATCCCCACAGCCTTATGCCATCGTGAACAAGCAATGCAAACTATTAAAGTGCGGACTTCATAATCTGACTATATACATAAAGGGCTTGGTATTTCAACAAAATATTAATTGATCATCTTACTTAGATTATAATTTTGATGTTACTAATTAAAAGCGATGACAGATTGATAACAGTTATTAGCCTAGTTTGCCGTTTAGTGTAACTTAGTCGAACCTTTTTTTTATTGTAGCTCGGCATTTGACAACGCTCCGCCTGAAGCTAAATAACCGCTACTACAGAGAAATCTCTACAGGCTGCAGTCGCCTCCACTATGCCAACTTGAGGACATGAGCATGCACCATCTAGATTGACAGTGCACACTCCTCTCGCTATACGAGTACCTGGCTACTTTCAAACGATTCCCGAAACGCGACAAGGTCACTTCACGTGTGTTACATTCGAAAGTGTCCTCCTCCTACCCAGGACGGCAGACAGGACAAATAAACATCATCAGTCTACCTATTAATAAATAAATAAATCTCTAAATATCTCCAGCTCGCGCACCGCACTCTAGCTTAACATCAAGCGGATTGTTATAAAAAATTATAGTTCAAATTTTTTTCTTTACTTATAGCTCGGCATATGACAACACTGGCTGATGTTAAGCCAGAGTGCGCTCCATGCACAGACAGAACTGCTACTAAACGAGGATAATAATTTAACGCTTGTAGATTGATTTAAATAATTATGTTGTCAATATTTCGCTTAGAAACTGTTTGGTATCGCGAGTATCAAAATTCTGCAATAACTAGTTAAGTTTATAGTTTAATTAAGATTTTTTTTTTTATTGTAGCTCGACATGTGACAACACTCCTCCTGATGTAAAGCTAGAGTGCGGTCCATGAATGGAAACAACTGCTAACACAGAGAAATCTCTACGGGCTGCAGTCGCCTCCACTATGCCGGCTTGAGGAGACGAGCATGTACTATCTAGATTGACAGTGCACACTCCTCTCTTATACCTGGCTACTTTCAAACTATTTCCGAAACGCGACAAGTTCACTTCACGGGTGTTACATTCGAAAGTGGTGGTACTACCCCAGGACGACAGAGTGGACAAATAACCAATAATAAAATAAAAGTTAAATTATTATTGAAATACTGACCCTTATGTATAATAATGAATATATAGGACGGTCGCATTGGGCGCCCCTCTATTCGTCGCGTATTGACAAGTGCACTTAGCACTCGGATTACAAATTGCAATGGCAGCGATTCTGCGTCGCTTCTGGATGGTATTATTAGTTAAAGCACATGCGAAGACAATATTTTTCAAGTTAATTCTTGTATCATATGCGTTGGGAGATATCCACATATACATTCATTATGGCGAACTCGCATCAATACCAGCTCGTCGACCGTCAAGAATGGCGTCAACCCAGCAGTTGGAGGGCTGCCGATAGAACAAAGGAATTTCGACGGGATCATGTGAAGCGCCAACGGCTGTGTGTGTAGCTTAGTGATCAGAGCTTCCGTGTTCAAAGCGAAGGACGTAGCTTCGATTACTACCTCAGCTCAGTCTGTAATGTGCGTTAAGGTTTTAAAATTGTTTTTTCATCATAATTTAATAATAAACAAATCTATAATTTTAATATGCCAAAGTTTAACAAAAAAATAACCCGACAATTATTTAATTATTGTATTTTATTAATTTAAAATTGGTTCTTTATTGAATTTATTCGTCCAAACATGATAGACATGGGTATATGAATTCAATCATCGAGTAGATATTATAATCACGGCGCGATATTGCCATGGGATTGGTACGCCCAACCCCAACATGTCGTCTGTTTTCATTGTACACATTGAAAGTAAATAAGTATTTTATTATATCTTTTATTAATACTTTAGAAGAGCTTTGTGCTTACGAGTATACTGACTTCTGGAGACGAATGTGCACTATCCACTATTCAGGTTGACAGTGCACTCTCCTGTACTACAAGATGTATGAAAAATCTAAAAAATAATCAAAGATCTTACTGACATGATGTAGTTGTGTTAGGTCCGTTTGCACTGAACGGTCTGTTAAAGTTACTTTAACTATTACTTTTTACCGTGACACAACCGTTAAACGTTCACATTTATTACACACACGTTGTAATATCGTGTAGTTTCGTATTGTTTTCGTCAAAAGGGTGGCTGATCCCGAAAAAATAATAGAAAAACATATTTGGCTTCTTTTCATACATTTGACGTTGGTGACGATTACTTTAACTTTAACCGGCCAAGTGGGAACGGCTCTGAAAATCGACCGTAGATTAGTAATTCAAGAAGGAATCAATGTAGTGAGTACATCCCTACAGCGCCTACACATCACTCGAATAGTTTGTAGTTAACTGTTGAAAGTTTATATTAAGGTCAAGGTAAAGAAGAGAGCAACTAAATAAGTTGGCTAACACAAAATTTAAAATAAAAAATTTTTGTTTCTACTGAGCCTTAATCGATTTAATTTAATTTTTTTATGGTGTGGTGGCGACCCAAAGGCAACTGCCTGTGTTGCCTATGCTTAAATCCGGCACTATCTGTGTTAATTAAGTTTAGGGCTTTTAGTACATGCTATATTTTTAAAAAACTTTTATGAATGTCAATATCTCATTAAGGTAGCCCCTCTCTCAAAGTATATTGACACACGCCCGTCTGCATATGACCCTATGAGGAGGGTAGTTATTATTTTTAATCCCTTAATGGCGGGCCAGATTTCATTAAGGGTTAGGGGTGGCATGGACCTTTATTTGTGACTCTAATTACGAGAGGGTGCCCCCAAAATATAAAATTCACCATTATTATTATTTTATATGGACAAAATATACCTACCTACTTTAATTTTAAGGAAAGAAACGACTAATACTATACTACTCTCGTATAGCGAGAGGAGTGTGCACTGTCAATCTAGATGGTGTGTACTAGTTTCCTCAGGCCGGCATAGCGGAGGCAACTGCTGCTCGTAGAGATTTCTCTGTAGTAGCAGTTGTTTCCGTTCATGGACCGCACTCTAGCTTTACGACAGGCGGAGTGTTGTCATATGCTAAGCTACAATAATAAAAAAAAAACTACATACTTCTGTAGAGTGTTGAACGAACTCTATCATTAACGAGCTAGTTCGAATTTAAAAAATCAGACCGTACCAATGTATCTTGGTTATAATATAAAGGTAAGTAATTTGGTCAATTTGTACCTAGCATAGCTTAGTATAGTTAAAAAAACAAATGAACTGTGATGAAAATTGGTCAAAACAAAAAAAAACACTGGTGAATAACGGACATACATTTCTTTGATACTCGAATCGAAAACCGACTTTATCACATATTAAATAATGAGTCATAATTTCTTCCACATCGATGGCTAACTAACAAAACCTCTACAATCACAACCCACAGCGGGATGTTTCAGAAAGCTTTAAAGTTTTAAACCTTGCCTATATACGGACGGGAACAAACAATCTAAGGTGGTCCTACCAGATGACCATTAACAAAACTAAATAAAGGATAACATTAGACAACTTCTACACTCTTTAAAACATCATAACTTCATACGCTCAATAATAAAAGGTCTCAAGTTCATTTAAAAAAGTCATAAGTTGCAGCACTTTGTGTTTTAGTGTAAATCGAACGAGTTCTTAAGACGCGTTTACACCGGCGCGGTGTGTAGAAAGAACGCTAGGTGTGTGTGGAAGTGATTAGTAGATACCCGGGACCTCCACAGTGCGGCGCTTGATACCCTAAGTAAGGTCGTACAAAACCTATTTGTACAGTGATGTGATGCTTTAAAGACTGTTTGAAATATACACTCTACCTTATTCAGGGACGTCGCTTTAGCCTGGTTTGACTGAGGCAATTATTTGTTTATAATAAAGCTGTGAACTAACTTTACTCAAATCTATTTATCTACAATAAAAATAAAAATAATAATTAATTTTAGTGACCGTGGTTAACGGGATGGACCTCAGTTTATGAGACTCGTATTCAAACCTTGCAAAATTCTGACCGGTACCAATGTAACTACACGCTCAATGTGTGTGATACAAGCGCTAGCTTAGTACAGACATTAAAAAAAATAGCAATACCTAAGTAATATAGCTTTCATCTCCTTCAGTCGACAATGGTCGGCATGGTGGAGGCGACTGCAGCCTGGAGTCATTTCTCTGCAGTAACAGTTATATTATGGAATGCACTCAATAGAACTTTTTTTTATAATAACTTGGCATGTTAAGCTAATGTGCGGTGTATGAACTGCTACACTATAGAAATCTCCGCAGCAGTCGCCTCCGCTATTTCGGCTTGAGATCGCGATCGTGCTCCATTCCAAATGTGGGAATTCGTATATTAAAATTTGTCAAAAATGTATTTTTTAATCTTCACATACAACTAACCAGTCTCGCATAAAATATAACAAACATTGACACAAGCGTACCTCGGTAGCCTTTTAACAGTTTGCTTAGGACCTTGCTAATAGGTGTCTCGGGTGATCCTATGCATTTACTTTGTTGATACTGATTCTAAATAACTAAAATTCCTTTTGTCTTGCATTTTATTAATATTAACTAAATAGTAAAGTCACTGAAACAACTAACTGAACGATCTAACAAAGAAGCCTAAAACCAGGCAGCAGTTGTCTCCCGTTTTATCAAACGAATATGTACCACCATTATCCATGGAACAATGTATCTTGTATATATTCGCATCTTTCTATTGTTATTAACCCATCAAATGAGTAGCTGGACAATAAATTTTTACTTTGTCAATGTTTTAAATTGATAGTAGATAGATACATGTCTAAATAATCAGAGTACAAAATAAAGCAAAAACTAATTATAAAAAAGTAAGACGTAAACAGTAATTAGTTATAATAAATTTGGAAAAATCTTGTCGCTGACATTTTGCTCCCAGATAGTTTTTAAACAAACAATGGATACGCGTTTAACTGTTCACATTTTAACTTAACTAATTACAAATATAACAAGTAATTTTGTTAAATTTATTACCCCTTGTTAGTAGCTAGTAGCCCGTTAAGTTTCACTAAACTATTATTCATTCCCATGCTTATCTAGGTCTCCATTGATGAAAAAAATCTCATGTTATTTTCGTGTTTTTTAATGTGTAGACGACTTTATAATTGAGTTTCCCATATTTTTAATATAAATTGCGGAAACCATACGTAATATTTTATTTTTATTTAATAAACATAAATATAATACGAATATAGGTACTGGTTAGATTTAATTTGATAGATATTTGAATGATATTTCATTTATAAATTCTGAAATCAAGAAATTCTGAGGTAAATATTGAAATCCGACAATATACTGGTGTCTACGATTATTAAATATTACAATACATATTTAATATTTTTTACAATAGCTGTGATACTCCGCCTGATGTTAACGTAGAGTGCGATTCATAAACGGAAACAACTGCTACCATAGGCAAATGTCTGCAGGCAGCAGTAAATGTGCACCAACCATTCCATCAACAGAGCAACGGCCAACGCGACTAGCTTCACGTGTGTTAAAGTTGAAAGTTGTTTTTTATTTATTAAATCACAGCTACTTGGTTGTAAAAGAAAACGGTTAGTATTATCGGCAAACTCCTCGGCAAAATCCTCAAGAGTATTGTATTCCTTGGGTAAACCCAATGAACCACATAACTAAACTACAGATAGAAACCATAATAACTATAAACCTATTTTTGATTTAAATGTATCTAATCGGCATACCACAACACCGCAAAGGAATGAAATAATAAACTAACCAGTAGGTATACACAATTCACTAAAATGCATAAAATGTATGAATTAAAAACGAAAACAATCTTCAAAAGAAACCATTTTGCATTGTCCTGTGACACTCTACCCTTTTATAGATCGGTGCATATTTTAGACATGGCCAATAAAAAAAATTATTTTGAATTTAGATTACAATCTAACGTTTATCTATTCCGACATTCTGAAGAGATCAAGGGCAGTTATCTTCTGAAAATAATAAACAGTTAAATGCAAAAATAAGACTTAAATACGATATATTAAGAATAATATTTGAACAATACTTTTAAGTCCATAACAAACTGATGTTGTAAATTACACACGTCATAAGAAAAATATATTTCCGACCAGTTAGAATACTAACAAATCTTCATATAAACGTCACCTTATAATATTTTGTAACTCTATATCCCAAATGGACATTGAATAAGTCTTTGTGTTATCGTCAAGTGTAAATTTTCGGGGTCCCCTGCACTTTGTCGCGCCGACATCTTATTTTAACACCACGATGCTAATTGGACACTTAAAATATTTTTTATCCGCTCTTTTCGGTCAGTGTCACGGACGATGCCGCATTTTACGTGAACCTATTATGAGCTCCAATTTGTTCCTGTCTAGTTGTAAATAGATCTTAGTTATTAATCCTTGGCTTTATTTTTGGGTATTTTAATTTATTTTTTGTATGGCGAATATCTTCGTAACTGTGATGATAATCAAGTATATGTTTTTCCTGATAATATGTGTACTTATTTGCGTAAATATTCTTCATATAAATAAATAATAGTGAAGTATACTAATGAATTCTATTTGTTATACTTGTTATGAATATTGTATTTATGTACAAAAGATAAATGTATGTAATAGTATTTTTTCTTGACAAACGTCATACTATTATTTCACAACGACACAGACCGTTGTATTCGTTAATGGTTAGGACACAAATAAGCGTATATTACGTATGTTATCAGTCAGTTTCATATAAATATTATAAATATCAATAAACGCGTACGTCACTTAACCCGTCCATATGTGACTAGGCTTTAAGTACATATTGTGACAATGGTAACGCACTTCAGATTGAAAACACATTAACATTTTAAACATTCTTTAACTGTCATGTGTTTACTTGATAATGAACGTTACACGACATAATGTTGTAGTTATTATGTCATCAAACAAAGTGGCTGCAAAGGAATTATTTGCTTTAATACGCAGTTTGCTTTTTAAACTATATCTATTATACAGTTCAAGTGAAGTTATATAGTCGCATTTCAGGATCAGTTTGGATGTAAGTTTGATGTTTCAGCGAGCTGGTATATGAAGGCGACTGCTACTTGTATATATGTCTTTCTAATTTTGAAGCGAAGTACAATTATCTATATAAAAAATAACTCGATGTCCAAGTAGAAAAAGGTCTCAAACCCGTGGATAAATAGGAACAAAAGATGTGTTGTAATAATGAAACTCATCCAGCTTAGTGTCAGGAAGCACGCGATATGTGAATTATGGATGGTCACAGAAACTTTGCCAATCCTGCTTTCGCAAATTATAGTAGAGTTTTAGGTACAAGTGATTTAATTTTTTATTGTTATGGAAAATTGCTATACGCGTTCATTTAAATATATAACGTAAATTTTATCACAATTTTACTATTTTTAGAAGCGATTTGAGTATTGTATTTCACTGTCTACCAAATCAGCAGCTAAAGGTCGGACTACAGCCTTCGTCTATTGAGAGACAACTAATTCTAAAGTATGTGGAGTGACGCGTAATTTCTCTTCAAACCAGCCGCTAACGCTAGCTTGAAAGCTTTATTCAAAATCCCTAGCCTAATGTGAGCACAGCCTAATAGGTACCTATAATATAAGTATTTCTTTACCCTTTAAGCAAATTATTCGGGCATAATTTCAGATGACTGAGTATAAATTGAAATTCAAATAATAAAGGGCTGAGTGTCGCGGAGATTTCTGAGGGGAAGTCCCCTTGGGAGCAAACATCTCAATTACCAGTCTTATTAATACGGAAGGGAGGCATTAATCAACATGTTTTGTCTTCAAACAGAATACCTACAATATTATTATGTTATTAAATTTAGAACCTTACAAATGTGTACATACCTACTTAATTTTATAAAGACATATCTTATGTAATGAGATCCTTCTTCTTTCTCATTTATACTTAATGTCACGAAGATTTGTCCCGTTACCTCTGAAACATGGTGTTAGGTTAGTTTTTTTATGTTTTTTAATTTTTTTTATTTAGATTATTAATTTACGTTAATTTTAAAGTTAAATTCGACGGCAAATTTGCGAATATATTTCAAGATTATCATTGTCTTGAAATAACTTGATGTCCCGTTTTCAGGAAAAAAAAAATAGTCATGGTATTCATTCTGTACTATTATTGGATGGGCACTATGGACCATCGATTTTTATAGAGTATAGTAGTATAATAGCTGAATAAGATGAGCACTGACACCTAATACCACAGAGAATTATTCGCAGACAGCAGTCACCCCCGCTTTGCTCGACGTGATGAGAAAATGTATGCAGACCAGGTTGACAGGGCAGACTGGCTAATTATAAAATAATAATAAACAAGGAAGTCAGTAGCAAACATAACTTATAAAAGTAGAGAGGCAAGTACCTACATAATTTTAATTACAACTCGTCTAGAAAATTTAAATGGAAGGAAATGTACGATGAAAAATCAATAACTTATGAATTTATTGTCTCAATACTACATCTAATTCACGCTCAAACTATATGCCTACAATTAACTATCTTCAATACTACTTAAGTGGGTTGCTTGCTACTAACAAGAACTTTGTTTATATATTAACAAAGAATAGATACGACAATTATTATATAATAATTTAAATAAAGTATACGCAATTTATTTGATCTAGATTTTTTCCTAAATCCTAAAACAAAGGATTATAAATTTCTTTTTTTTTATAATTTTAATAAATAACAATTGTATGTTTAAAAGAACATTTTTTGCTTAATTTTTTTCTGTTTATAATAACCAATTATTTTTATTTACTAAATTTCAGAAGCGAAACTATTACTTTTAATAAATTTGAATGTAGATGTGATCAATAAAATTTATAGACAAGTTAAAACAGCAATAAATATTTTTTTGGAACAAATAATGCCAATTCTGTATTTTAATAAATCTATCTTTAATTGTAGTTCGTAGCATCAGGTATTCACTGCAATTTGCTGCACCGCAATTTCCCAATATAATGAACACCTCGTTATTGAGGGTTGTTCGGGGTGAAGAAGTGGGAGGGGAGGTTGTATGTGATTCATGATTTATGTATGTTAATCGTGTATTGTATTATCGTTTGCAGGAAACAGGCACGCGGTAATTAAGTCTATGTCATAATTCTTAGCCAGGGGATTTCAGAAACTGTCTTTTATATTTTTTTATGATTTTTTTTTTAAGTTCAGTTCTCTTATTCCATGAAGGGATAGGTAACAAAGCCTATACAGTTATGGCTTCAGTATTATATTTTCTTCTTTTGTAATTTTTTTTTTTTTTTTTTTTTTTTTTTATTGTAGCTCGACATGTGACAACACTCCGCCTGATGTAAAGCTAGAGTGCGGTCCATGAATGGAAACAACTGCTACCACAGAGATATCTCTACGGGCTGCAGTCGCCTCCACTATGCCGGCTTGAGGAGACGAGCATGTACCATCTAGATTGACAGTGCACACTCCTCTCTTATACCTGGCTACTTTCAAACTATTCCCGAAACGCGACAAGGTCACTTCACGGGTGTTACATTCGAAAGTGGTGGTACTGCCCCAGGACGACAGACTGGACAAATAACCATCATCAGTCTGCCTACCACTCTTTAATAGTGCCTATAGGCACTGAGCGACCAAAGTACATATAACAAAGTTAAATTGGTACCGGTCTTTAGCGAGGTTCGAACACGGGTCTCATCGATCGTGAGTTCACGCGTCTTACCGCTAGACCACGGCCGCTCAATTTGTTTATTGCTGGTATTTTACAATGCAATGCTTTTAGAGTGTTTTTATTGAAAATAAAATGTGGCTAACCAACGAAAGTTCCATTGTTTTTGTCTCGAAAAAATTCTGGCAGGTTCCAGTGTAACTTAGGTATATACACTTCGGTTGATCACCACCTATGGTATAATGGGCATTCATTAAAAGACTGGTAGGTTAGGTTAGACCCACAGACAATATAACCTATTAGGTAGGTTGTATTGTCTGTGGTTAGACCTGATGATCGTTATAAGCCTTTTAGTAGCGCCACCATTTTCAAGCGTAACACCCGTAAAGTGACCTAATACAGAAGCAGCTGTCTCCGCTCATGGACCGAACTTTTGCTTAACATCAGCCAGTGAGCCGAGCTACTATAAAAATACTATATTGTGTACAAATCAAATCAAATCAAATAATTTTTTACTGGTTATGGGTTAGTAACAATGGTCTTATTTCTATGTTAGTGTTTTTCCATAACTACCCATTTGGGTGTTTAAATGTCAAAATAATAATAATAATGTCAAATAAAAAATAAAAATATAATAATAAACAATACAAATGTCACATACCTATTAATTACAATGTCAAACATTCATCTTCAAAAAAATCATTTTCAGAATAATAACACTTATCTATTAGGACACATTTTAATTTTTTCTTTAAAATGTACGCATACAATGTACTCGTAATTTACTACTGCTAAACTGCAACCATGTATGTCGGCGTTATAAGTAACTTAAATACATGAAAATTATTGTATGTATACTTTTAAAAATTAAATTAAGTTATAATATTTTTGATAACAGATATTATGTTAGATATCGCATAATAAAACCCTGCAGACATTTTAATATTATACCCCGTCACAAACTCCGTCGCTAAGGAGGGCATTAATTTGTTTTGCAAATTGAGGGTGACGAAAGTAAAAACACGATAGAAGGGTTGTTACTGTGTTACTTATAATTATATCTGTATATATCACAACCTAATAAATAATAAATATTATTTTTTGGCGAGTAGGTATAACAAGAGGAGTTAGTTAATCTAGTCACTGTTAATCTAGATGGTGCATATTCGTCTCCTCAAGTCGGCACAGCGGAGACGACTGCTGCCTGTAAAAAATTATCTATAGTAGCATTTGTTTCCGTTAATGGAGCGCACGTATTTTCGGGCGGAGTATTATCATATGCCGAGCTACAATAAACTGAAAAAAAGAAAGGAAATCGGTTATTTTTTACTAATTTAGCATATCAAAATGTTACATTTGTTTTATTATTGTATTTTAATGAAAATTTTATAGTAAAACCTTAGCTGAGGTGGAATTTGAACCTGCGTACTCAGCAATGCGCGCGCAAAACTGTCGTATCGAAATTGCTCTCTACTTTCTTTCCACTGACAACCCTTTCAAGTTCTAGGTTGACGTCATACATTGTTGGTTTTTTTTACCACTATAAATACTATAACAATTTTCATTATAATTTGCTTGACACTGTTGTATGTCCGAAGCATGGAAAGAACATATAAATAACATTAAGTAAGTATTCTACATACGGTCCGAAGTCCATCTATACTACTTTAGATGGGACCAAAATTAAGGTTCAAATGCTCTTAAACTTTGTAATTAAACGTTACAATTAAAACCACGCACTAATTGAAACAATTCAAAGTCAGTTACATAAAAATCAAAGCAGTTATAAATCATTCGTTATAAAATAATTTAATCGCTGTAAATAATAATTTCAATTATGTACTGTCATTGTGGACTGTGATATCATCCTCTAATTCATACGTTGTACGGTTAGCAACAAAATGTAAAACATTTTTTTTTTAACTGTAAGTACCATTGGTGATAGAAGTTACATAAACATAAGAGTTTAAAGAGTGGAAAGCAGACTGATGATGGTTGTTAGCTCAGTCTGCCGGCCCTCCCGGTGTAGTACCACCACTTTAAAAAGTAATATAACAAACTATACACCCGAGAAGCAACCTAGTCACGTTTCGAGATCAACTTAGAAGTAGCCGGGTGTAACGAGAGAAATATGCCTTGTCAACCTGAACATAGCATATTCCTCTCGACCAATCGGCCAGCGGAGTCTACTACTGCCTACTGCCCTACTGTGTGGAAGCAGTTGTCTCCGCTAATGGTCCATACTCCAGCTTAACATAAAGATTTGTGTAAAAGTCTACGGCGCTGAAAAAAACAATATTTTTAATTAAAAAAATATTGTAATGTGTAATTTTTCTTTGTAGTCGCTACATCTATCGTCAGTAATCGTAAACCGACGTAAGGCGTGTTCACACGCAGCGAGCATCGTGGCCCACGAGCATTGCGTGATCGAGCTCAAGAAGCTGTCATTATGTCTTATGGCCTCAGTGCGGCAGACACTCGGTCACGTCACGACATTGCATATTGTATACCGTCCTTTATGCTGACCGTACCGAGGCGCCCCGTTTGTTTTTACCGCGCAATGTAATGATATTTTGGAGTTTTATTTTTTGTTCAATAAATCTTTAAACTTATTTTTATTTAAAATGAAATTGATTACTTACATAATTATTACCAAATTTTATTATGGTTAATATGATTTTAAAGTATTTCCAATGAATAAAATATTTTGTGGTGCGGCTGCGAGCTATCACGCTAGTCTGTTACGCGGAGGTTCCGGGTTTAATTCCTTGTAGAAACAAATGCAAATATTTTTTGTTTAATTAAAAAAGTATTCATTTCGGGCTTTGTCCTGATACATATATGTATAAATGTAGGTATTTTTTAATTTTTTAACAAAACTTTACAAGTTCCAGTTAGTTATTAAACTTGAAATAAAACACGACATTAAATGGCTGTCAACTAAAGAACGTTGGTCCTTCCCTTATAATTAACCCTTCACCACTACACTATAAGTATGTACTTTGAATTCAATATCATTGTCAGAAAAGTAGAAGCAAATACACCCACTTTTTTCAAAATGACAGTTGACAATGGTTCTATAGGAGTGCGTCAAATGAAGGGTTAATAAAAGGGGTGGATTTGTATAGTCACCGTTTTTTATATTAAATTGAGGGTGGTAGGTAACCTATTACCGCTTATTTTGTAAGGAAAAATGTAATTGAATGTCATTTTAATTAGGAATGTAATAAAAAGATTTAATTATTAAAGTTAGTGATGTAGTAAGTATATTTTTAGAGTTAAGTTCGAACAACCGTCGGGCGTGCATGAAGAGAATTGTGGATGTGAAAGAAGCGATGGTGTTGTGTCAGGATCGTGGTGAGTGGCGTTCCGTTGTCTCTGCCTATCCCTGTGGGGAAAAGGCGTGACAATTGTATTGTATTGTATTGTAAGTTCGAACAAGACTTTTTTCTTAATTAAAGCAAGTTTCTCAGTGCATTAATTTGTTATTATATTACAAAATAAGTGTGTAAAATGTAACATTTTGTCAATAATGAATGCGAGCACAAAAATCCACCAGATGCTACAAATACAAAATCATGCGAATCGAGAAAGTAATTTTGAGAAACCGCAAAAGTATTATGTCGTAATTTGTATAAAATGTCGTGTGCCCAAATTAAAGTGAATGTAAGGGCGAATTCTGTGGTTTTCGATTCACAATTAGCGAGTGGTATTCGTGCGCGTGCGTCATTTGGCATTATTGTGTTTTGCGGCTTGATGCATGCGCGTCAATTGTCATGTGTGCCTCCGAGACTTTAATATTTAAGTAAACTTTTATTGAAATATACAGACAGATGTTGGTATTCTGTTATTATCATCTCCCTCGAGGTCGTAACGTGAATTTTTACAAAAAACGAAAACAATTATATATAATGAGGTATGTATTCTTTAAATATATATTTTTTTGTTGTTTCTTCTACTACAGAAATGAAATAATTAGCATAATGATATAGTGATAATTTTCTTTAAGTTATAATAATTTTTGTGAATCGTTGTAGTGACTTGGAACAATATACTACGAGTATTATAGTATTACCTTTGTACTAATTTCTGTGACACCACTCATATATTTATATGAATTATATGTAGATCTTCAGTGCCTTGTTTTGGGACTAGAGAAATATTTAAATATTGCACTTTAGTGAAATAAATATTCAGTCTGACAAACATTAGTAGCGGTGCACTGGCATAAAGAAGTGGGATTATGAAACAATAAACTGCAACTTGTAAGAATATAAATAACTTATTAAAGTATTAAATTGTTTACTTTAGAGAAAAAATGGTAAGAAAATCGGTACAAATGAAAAATAAAGCCCATATTAAAGCGCGTCAATTAAACAATATTTACTCGGACCATCAAGCAGAAAATAAACGCTTACATGGTTATTTTTCACGACAATTACGTACGGTGAGTTTTAACAAAACAATTACCGGTTGTGAGTACAGTTATTTTACGACAAATTTACATAATTATGGCAACGTTGACAGATGACAGCCTGCAGCGGTCAATTTTGGATAATGACCAATTACTCCTATAGCGTTCGTCCTTACTTACACACGTTACTTTTTGACCCATTCAAACAACAATATTGTATAGTAAAAGATCCGATACAATGTTAAGGCCTTAAAAAAATTAAAGCCGTATGTATGATTTACTATTGTTATAGAAAATGTTGAGGCCAATCCAGGTAATTTCCATAATTATTCATTTTCAAGGGAAGACGTAATATGTCGCACTACACAACCTTTAAGTGTTCATATCTAAAGCATTATTTATAAAGGTCAAATACTAACTATTAAACAAGAAAGGTTTTTGAATTGACTTTATAAAATAACTCACCGCGTCATTTAAATTTTTAAAACAATAATTATGAACACTTTTAGAACGCCCTACGCTAATTAGAATGGTTGATAAAATATCAAATTAAGTATTTCTGTTGTCAACAGCTTTTTATTTTGTGTAATTGTTATATATGTAAGTGTGTATTAATAGGTAAATAATGTCTTACCAGTTTTATAATATTAGTAGATTGGATTATTTTTCTTCTAAATAAGTGCTTTGCAACTAGTTCTTATGAACGCGGGCTTAGGCCCTAAGATCATCTTATAGATATTATTTGTTATCAACTTTGGTTTAATGCGAACATGTTTTAAATCAAATTAAAATGTTTTACGCTTTTACGACATTATTTTAATCCCGTGACGATTCGAAAGCTTTGCATAGCTGTTGTAAGTTGTTTTAACTTTTCAGTTTCAATATATGTATTATTATTTAATTTACATTCTCGACCTTACATTTACTTAAAAGGTGCAAATTAAAAGCTACGTCTATCTATGACACATATCTTGATAACTTTTCACCATAAGGTAGTGTTCACATGGGGTGTCGCGACGTCCTCAGTGATATTACCCCCACTTCATTAACGCGTCCTGGTACGAACGGGACCGTAATGTCACGTGACGCACGCAGCGTGACATCGCGACAATGTCGTCCGTTAAAAAGGTGTATTCTAAAAGAATTTCTAATTTAAATCGTTATCGAAAGATTATTATAATTAATAGAACTATACTATCCTATATTTCATTTAAAATATTAAAGTTGTTGAATTTGTGTTATTTATACAATTTTTTATTAGGATTCACCTGAAATTGTTTTAATAGGATTAAAGTATATAATAAATTATATTGTATATACTCAATTCATTCTACAGCTATTTACATTTGGCTTCAAAAAAGATCGGTTGAGATAAAACTCAATTGCTTGTAAAAAAGTTGGTGGACTTAGATAATACAATATGCATAAGAAATTAAAAATAAATGGTAACTATTCAATATTGAATGAAATACCAGAATAAGCCCGCAATGGCGACAAGACATTAACAATTAATCAGAACTCCCCACGTCAATTATTGTGCGCGATAGGCAAATTAAACTGTTAATTGGGTCTTACAATTAAGTTACTGGTTCAATATTAAAATTATTTTTAGATTCATATTGTATACCTTTTCTTTCAGTCTTCTCTGAAGGCTGAGTGTGACCAGAGGCTTGGCTGGGTTTGGTTTGCGCCGGGGTACCTCAAGGCGGTATCCCTAGACCCTCTATCCACCACCTGGGGACACATCCGACGGGAGACCAGCAACTCCAACAGTGCCCGCCATATGACACTGTTACTCACGGTCAAAGGACCGCGGACATATTCTATATCTACCATCTCAAGGACACATGCGTCTTCAAAAAATTAATTTAACGGGTACTAGTTACCCACCCCACCTTACCATGCATATAAGAGAAACGATGGCTTCACAACTACAAACAGTACAAACTTTCATTTTAGCTCCTTCAGTTTTTTTATACCAAATATAGCTTACGTCTTTTCTCAGGACACAATTTTTTTTAAATTCTTAATAGGCAAGCGTTTGACCACACCCTGCCTGGTGTTAAGCAGTGATGTGGTCTAAGGTGGAGCACGCCTGCCTATGAGGTACCTGTTCACCTTCGATTTGAAGAGACCTATGTCTTCGCCAAAATATCGAAATCTTTTCAACGACTTAGGCGTGAAAAGGTAATAAACTGACACAGTTATGTTTACATGCGCACTGTCAATCGGGATGGTGTAAATTCATCACCTCAAACTGGCATAGTGGGGGCGACTGCTGTCTGTAGTAATTTATCTGTAGTAACAGTTGTTTCTATACATGGACTGCACTGTAGGACAATAAGAAAAAAATATTTTAATTAAACTTAATATGAAGGGTGGGCTTCATACATAATAAATACTTATGGGGTTTCAAAATGACAAACAATGCGAGATTTTTTTCTCAATGTCAATTAAAAATTCTAGTCCTCATCAAGGGTCGGCCATTTTGCCTCCTCTCGCTTGATCGCATGACCAAACAATTTCGTCAATAAGCGCTCCCCCGCAACTCGAGAACGAATTTGATTGAACAAAAAATAAAAAGAACGTGCATGCGAAATTGTGGAGTTTATTAACGGGGTCGAAAGGAAGGGGTTAATATTTGTTTGAGCTTGAAACTTCAAGTGTGTGTACATAGCTTTATGTTATAGTATCTAACTATATTCGTATTCTTGAAGGTGTCGGCCTCTGTGGCGCAGTGGTTAGCGCACTAGTAGTCCATCCATAACCAAAATCATTTTCCATAAACTACTTTGCAACTAATTTCCGTTAATCAATGTTAGTCACACAGTCACGTCAATTGTCAATGTTAGACCCTTCATCAAAATTGATTAGTGGAAATTAGTTGCAAAGTAGTGTTTGAAAAATAATTTTCACTAGTAGTTACGCAGAGGACCCGCGCTCAATTCCCGGCCGAAATAAATATTTATGAGTATTTCTACTATTTAGTAATATCTATATGATTTTTTAAAGGCATTTGTTTTTGTGTGCTTGTGTTGTTCTTGTCCTGATAATCATAATACATGACGTACTAGTTTAGGATAAGCACATTGTGTGTTTATATACTTACTTATTCACTATATACAATACATATAAAACGCAGTCTATGATCGGAAACAACTGCTAGATGAAACAACAAATGTCTCCAGTTAGCAGTCGCTTCCACTTTAGTTTCACAGTTCAGATTGACAGTGCAGTACTTCCAAACCGATCTTTCGCGTTTAAAGGGTCACTTGAAAAGTATTGGTTGAAAGACGGCAAAAGCAGATTTAGAACAATTCTATAGTATTGTCTAAATTATAGCCTATTCAAATGTTCTATTTATAGAACAAAAAGAAACAAAAGACTACATAATAAGCAGAAGCGACAAAACCAAAAGCGTTTATCGTCTTTGCATCTCGGAGGTCGTGACCTCTTCGTTTACATCCATTGTTGCGGCCACAAAGGCCTTTATAGAGGCCATCGATGCGATCAACTAAAGCCTTTATGCCCAAGTTATTAAAATCCATAATTAATTACACACAAAACCGATGACTTTAAATCAGTTTACGGATTCAAATTTCAATCTAATGTAACGTTATCATAAAGTTGATTTTTTATTTTGAAGTTTGCTTTAAAGGTATGAATTTATATTAATTTTAGATTTAACTGTTTGATTTTAAAGTCGTGAATTGTTTGTTTTGATTGTTCGAAGACGAATATCAAGGTTACAGATGTTATCAATGTTATGTCAGTAAAGATGCAATAAATTTTCAAGATATTCAATTCAATTATTGAGTGCCAAGTTTAGCTTCCTTATCTGATTCAGTCTTATTAGGCATTGATACATTGGACTTTTAAAATGGAGTTTAGATGAGCGCTTAGAGGATCTCGCGATTGATGAGACCTGTGTTCAAATCTCGCTAATTCTGACCGGTACCAATATTATGTGATAGAAGACAAAGAGTGGTAGGCAGACTGATATTGGTTATTCGTTTAGTCTGTCGTCCTGGGGTAGTACCACCACTTTCGAATGTAACACACGTGAAGTGACATTGTCGAGTTTCGGAAGCAGTTTGAAAGTAGCCAGGTATAACGAGAGGGCTATTGGTGCATACTCGTCAAAGTCAGTCAAATGTCAGAACAGTCACATGGTGGACTATAATAAAAAAGGTATGTCAACTTGTTTAAAAATTTATTTAGGCATAAGCAACTAAATTAGAGCAATGCCCACAAAGCTTCTATATGTATAACATGTAGGTATACAGGTAAGTGTAGTTAATAACGGCTGCTTAGATGTGGCAACATTGCTTGTACATCTGTCAAGCGCGCCCGCCGGGATTCGAAAAAAACGAACAGACAACTTACAATGCGTTCCGTTCATACTCTTGATACACATTCATGTCGATATCTATAGAATGAACACAGAGATTGCGTAAAAACTCAAATGTCACTTAATTTTTAATTTTGTTTGATTTCTTTCATTCGCCTATTAAGTGAGGGATAAAACAAAATTAAATGGGCTTAAGATGTACTAATAAATAAAATTAGATATATGTACCTAATTTTTTTTTTTATTGTAGCTCGGCATGTGACAACACTCCGCCTGATGTAAAGCTAGAGTGCGGTCCATGAATGGAAGCAACTGCTACTACAGAGAAACCTGTGCGGGTAGCAGTCGCCTCGACTATGCCGGCTTGAGGAGACTAATAAGTATATCTAATGATATAGTCAACCTATGTCAGTAATGTAACAAGGTGACAACAGATTTTCATTTCATATATTATTATCTTTAAAGTCTGTTTATTTCAAATTATATGACAAAATTATAGTTAGGTATATATTTTCAAAACTTATTTATTTGTTTTATTACTGTATAAAATTTACGTTTTTAAAATAATAGTTTAAAAAATCCAACTGAATATTTTTCTCTTTTTTTTCGTATAATTATAACTTTCAATGTTTTCATAAGTCTATAGATATTAGGATTAAAAGCACAACGACGGCAGCGCCGCGGGCGGCAGATGACCGAAACATGATTTATGTTGGGACGAACAACGCCCGCCAATCCGCCGCATTTACATTCGTAAATGTGATCGCTGTAATTATGCGTCTTGTTTCGGCCAAAGGCGTTTTGGTAACCCTTTTTGTTCACTCACAAAGAACTGATAACCAATGCTCCTGTGTTACTACGCAATGTTTAATTGTCTTCACGGTAGTTAATATTTCGAAAAAGTTAAACACTTCAAAACCCCACTCATAAACACCATTTATAAATCTAAACAACAGGATGTCATCAAAGTCTTTATAAAGAGGCTCAAATAGCAATTTAGGCGGGACGAAAAAGGGCGCGTCGATAAAGGAACCAATTTCATCCCATATTGTTTGTCAAAAATTCGATTATGTCCGGTGAGTTGATGACAAAATGAAAAAATATAAAAAAGAATAACACAATGTGGTGAACCGTCTCACATCCTTCGATTAATAAATAATGAAGAGGAAATAACGGAACGTTTCAAAGCTAAATAAACTTTTTTTAAAGTTGTTTGGAAAAAAGTCTCTCGTTTATTTTCCCGCGCTCCCGCGATGAACGAGGCGTGACAATTGAAATTTTCGGTGTTGTCAGCATAGGATAAAAAAAAGATAGTTGTTTTCATATGATATTTATAATGCGTCTAACGGGTTCTTTTGTATCTGATGAAAGGGGTGCAATACGATCGATAAATTATGGATGAATAAGCAAGATACATTATTACACTGAGCTTTTTTATCTGCCATATTTTATAGGAATATTTTTGTTTTGGCATTTGATATGTGGGCGAAAACGATTGGCAAAGCTTATAGTTTAATTCAGTGTTTATATTTTTACCTAAATAGATTTCTATAAATGGATCAGACGGAGTGGGGTCACATGCCAGACGCTCGACACGTGACCACACTTCACCTGACTACGAGCCACGAGACAACTGCGCTATGTCGACTTCCCATCCCGAAACACGACTAGTACTCCACGGATGTTAGAATAAAAAGTGATGATACTACCCCAGAACGGCAGATTGGACTAATAAGTGTCCATCAGGCGTCATCATTTGCGCATACGCTCTATGATTAGACTACGTATAATTTTGAATAGGAAATTTCATTAAGCATTTAATAGTGTCGTTACTAAATATAATGATTAAGTATGATCATTGCCACGTGTGTTGGCCGCTACCCTCTAGGGTTCCGCTCAGGTGGCCTTCCAATACATCTGCTGATATTAATAACCCATTGTTAGCCGGTATGGACGTTTTACCCATCGGGCCGATGTGTTTAAATTTTTAGTTTCTTTTTTAATATAATTTTGTATTGAACGATATTGTACGCGCAAGTTTAAATTATAGACTTAAGTGACGTTTATTTTTGATTAAGGTCTCTGCTGAAACTTGGAGTCCTAACCTGTTTTGTTAATTTTCTATTTATTTTCTCATACTCTTATAATATGACGTATTTTATATGCATTGAAAAAGTAGCTTTTGTATTTATTTGATGACTTCTGTGGCGTAGTTGTTCGATTCCTGATCAAAGAAATATTTATCTATATAAAATATTAATGAATAGGTAGCTTATATTAAAAACATTATAATATGTTAAACAAACGTATCGTATTTGCTTCAGGTCTGGGTGTTTTTTGTTTGTATTACCCTTGGTTTCAGAAATAGAGCCTTGTGTATATATTACCTTATTTCTTTTATTCATTATATGAAAATTAATATACCCAGATACAAGATGAATATCAAGATTTGCAATACAATATAATACAATTGTCACGCCTTTTCCCACAGGATTTTCATCAAGATTTAAATGACATTTTCTCGTCCAATTGCCACATAAAAAAGAAGAGCATACGAACGTGTTTTTGTTTAAATTGTTAATTTGTTTTCCTACTTAATTAGTAATTATTTTTACTATAATTCATGAGCACGCTTTGCGAGCACGCTTTAAAATACATAGAGTTCAATTCACATAGTATGGACATTTAATGGGGAATATTATTAGTTTTTAAAGGAGAATGCCCAAATCTGGGCCCACTTGATACCTAATAATTTGGTAATAAAACAATATTCTTAAATATTATTGTATTTTTGTTAAATAATTTATTTTAATTATATCAACACATCACGTATCAATCAATAGACAATGTTTGATTACATAAAAAACAGCTATCATCAATTATTAAAGCATTTATTATAATAATAACCTCAAATATTGTATCAGAAAACGTCTAATTACGTAATAAGGAAGTAGATTTATTTTTCTACAAAATTAACTAAAAATCATCGACAAACTCGAGAGAAAAATGGTTGGTCCATCCTTTAATATATGAAAAAACGCCTACTAAACTAATGTAAAAAAAAACAAATATTAAAATTATCTGATACGTTTACTTTAATATTTATTGCTATGCATGATATTAGTTTCTGCAGACGCCTGCTGTCGCCTTTGCTATGCCTTCTTAGTTAACTCTTAAAAGTCCTAGTTAACAGGAAACATACTATAGGGTTTTCCAATAAGAGGTGTTATTTTGATATTTAAAGAAAAAGCGGTGGTAGAACACAACTAGTGGAGTATTTACTTCCAAACTAATCTTAAAATGCAATTAGGCTACTGATGTTATATTTGAAAGTGGTAGTGGTACCACCCCAGGACGGCAGACTGGGCTATCATTTTTTAAACTAGTTACAATCACTTGTGTATAGTTCTAATTGTAATTAACTCTATGGTTTTTTGGTAGATAATCGACAAGCGTGACGAAAGAAAAATGGTAACTTAGTTGTAAAAAGGGAACAAAAACAATGCCTCCCCTAAATGTCACATACGGACACCGGCCTTAAATAAATTGTTTGTTCAATTATATCACAAATTGCACGACAAATTGGGAGGTAGGTGAAAATTACATAGTTTTTTTTTTCACATTTATTAACTTTAATATTCTTACTCGAGTGAGTTTGGCACGAACAAGTTTTAACTTTTAAAATTACAATTGACTGACAGATGAAAAAACGGCTTTACAAATCGAAAACAATAGCTACCACAGATAAATTTCTACAGGCAGCAGTCGCCTCCGCTATGCCGGCTTAAGAAGATAAATGTGCACCGTCAGGTAATCAGTGCACACTCTTCTCGCTAAACCCACTTCCAAACTGATTCCGAAATGACCTTGTCGCATTTTCACGGGTGTTACACTCTTTATAAGTTCATATAAACTTTTAAATACGAGTACATATTAAGAATTAACTGTTTATCTGTAGTAGACAGATCAGTAATAAAAACAATTCTCTGTAACTCAATTAAGTCCCGATGCGAACCATTCAAAAGTCATTGGCGGGTGTCAAATGGCATTAGTTCCGCATTTTCCCGCGCGGCGCTGTCGGCCTCAAGAAAAGATCCAATCACCTTTATTGGCCACTTTATGACATAAAACTAATTAGTTTCTTTATCACCAAGTAGCAACAAATAAAGTGGAAATGTACCCACATAAACGTAGCCACGAACGGAAGTTTATTGCAAAAATTCTCATTATTCTAAAAATACATTGTTGCTAAGTTAATTTAGCTGACACGACACATGTTCTCGACTGGTCTAACGGTATCTAAATGTAGTGCAGGTCCATGTGCACTGACGACTAAAGAACCGTCGTTACTATGCCGGCCCGAGACGGTGCTTTTTCAGGCTCCGCTTTAAGGATCTAGGGTTTAACGACTGGACAAATACATTGGAGGGATTATCAGAAACTTGAAGCAAATTCAATTCAGAGATTCTAACATATTTTTACATTTAGGAGCGGCTATAGAAAAAGCTTGGACTGAAGATCGAAGAGACCTGTATTGTGTGTCAAAGGATAATGCCCATTTTTGGGCCCACATGATACTAATAGTTTGTTAACAAAACAATATTCTAAAATAATACCTCATTTCTTCATTAATTTATTTTAATTATATTAAAACATTGCTTCCCAATCATTATACAATGTTTAATAACATAAAAAAAAAATATTACCAATTATAATTAAAGCTTCTAATACCTCAAAAATAACCTCAAATATTGCATCAGAAAAAGTCTAATTACTCAATAACTTGGGTGAAAAAAATTAAAACTGATTGGTGATAAGGATGTAGATTTATTTTCCTACAAAATGAACTAAAATTATTGTGAAACTCGAGAAAAAAAATTGTGGGCCCATTTTTCTTAGGCGAATGGTCATTCTCCTTTGATTCACTAAAATTTAGTAGCTACCGTACTAGGTTCTCGAGTCAGCACAACGGAGCTGACTGCTGTCCAAGGATATGTTTCCCTAGTAGCAGTTGTTTCTGTTTTTGGCTTACACATATAACGACAGGAGTATACACTGTCAATCTAGGTGGTACATAGCCGGCATAGTGGAGGCGACTGCTGCGTGTAGAGATTTCACTGTAGTAGCCAGTTGTTTCCATTCATTCAACCGCAAAAAACAGAGCAATCGTGGTATAGCGGTAGCAGGTGTGAACTTACGATCGATGAGACCCTGTTCGAAATTCTGTAAAAATGTATCTTTTGTACTTTAGTCGCTCAGTGCTTAAACAAGCATTAGCTTAGTATACAATTGTAATTTATTTATTGTATTAATATTTAAGTAGTTAGGTACCTTTTATTAAAAATAAAGTATCTAAAATTGAGTACTAAGTCACGTGTCACGTTCCTCTCTCAGGTCGCTCGAGGGGGTGGAATACATACAGTCAAGAGGAGGGGTGAGTCGCGATCAATACTGTCCTCTTTCCTTCCCCGCATCCCTTCTTCTACCCCTTGTATAACACCAACGGTCTCATGAAAAAAATCTTAACAATGATCAAGATTATGATAACAATATGATATTTAGCTTATTTTTTTCTTGTTAGATGTAACTATCGTAGCGTCGAGTATCTAGTGTGAGCGGCCGTGGTCTAGCGGTAAGATCACGATCGACGAGACCCGTGTTCGAACCTTGCTATATTCTGACCAATGTAACTTTGTTATATGTGCTTTGGTTGCTCAGTGCCTGTAGGCACTATTAAAGAGTGGTAGGCAGACTGATGATGGATATTAGCCCAGTCTGCCGTCCTGGCGTAGTACCACCACTTTCGAATGTAACACTCGTGAAGTGTCGCGTTTCGGGATCAGTTTGAAAGTAGCCAGGTATAACGAGAGGACTGTGCACTGTATGGTAAATATTCGTCTCATCGATATAGCGGAGGCGACGGCTGCTTGTAGGAATTTAGCCTAGTTGTACTTAGATAAATTACACAATAAAGAAATAGACAGACAACAAAGAGTGGTAGGCGGACTGATGATGGTTATTTGTCCTGTCTGTCGTCCTGGGGTATCACCACTTTCGAATGTAACACCCGTGAAGTGACCTTGCCGCGTTTCGGGAATAGTTTGAAAATAGCCAGGTATAACGAGAGGAGTGTGCACTGTCAATCTGGATGGACTCGTGTCTTCAAGCCGGCATAGTGGAGGCGACTGCTGCCTGTAGAGATTTCTCTGTAGTAGCAGTTGTTTCCACTCATGGACCGCACTCTAGCTTTACATCAGGCGGAGTGTTGTCACATGCCGAGCTACAATAAAAAAAAATTGTGGGTGAATGTCTGTATCCAATTTATAAATAATAATAATAATAAAAAAAATGGTAATAAATTAATTGGATTTTTTTCTGTCGTATCCTCTATTCTTATTCCATCATAAAATTTCCAAGCAAAAATAAATAAATAAACATCCGATATAAATAATAAAACATAAATAAAACTATATACCTACCTACCTATAAAATAAATAATATATAGGTATATCTCTTGACCCCAAACTTGCATGATCTTTAGCTCACAAGGACTATGAGATCACAATACAAACTGAAACTAGTCAACATCAATTTCAAACTAGGAATCGAACCCTGGTCCTCCGCGTAAGACTGGCACGATAACCACTACGGTTAAGAATAGGTTAATTTCTTAAAAAATAATCTACTATTAAGAAATTAAAAAAAAACTTCAATCAACAAGTAAACAAAGTATTTTTCCTAGAAACAGTTCGGTCAAGGGTCATTGACCTACAGAATTAGGCCAAGTCGAATTAATTGGGTTTTAAAAGGAAATTATTCCTCATAACCTTGATTTTCTGCAGACGTACACCCTGTCAATGGAAGGTGCACATTCGTCCCCTCAAGCCGGCATAGTGGAGGTGACTTTTATTGCTATGTAGCAGTAATTATGTACGATGTTCAGCTCTTTCAGTTGTTACATGTCGAGCTACTATAAAAATATGTATCCCCACGTCTTAAAATCACGGGTAGGCTGAAAGGAGAATGTCCATTTGTGGGCCCACATTATTTTTAATAATTTGTTAACAAAACAATATTCTAAAATAATAGGTTATTTTTCCATTAATTAATTTCAATTATATCAATACATTGTTTACCAATCAATAGGAAACGAATATCATCAATTACCTACCTATTAAAGCATTTAATATAATAATAACCTTAAATATTGCATCAGGAAAAATCTAATTACTCAATAACTTGAGTGAAAAAATTAAGACTGATAGGTACTGCTCATAAGGAATGTATATTCATTTCTCTACAAAATTAACTAAAAACCATAGACAAACAAAACCATAGAGAAAAAAATGTGGGCCCATTTCTCTTAGACAAATGGGCATTCTCCATTACATCGCAATATTGTCTATAATCCAAAAAGGAAGCCAAAAAGAAGTACACGTGTTTCTTAACATTAGAAGTTGACGTTGTCGCCCAACTGTCACCAAGTCACGCCCACCGTGTGACACTCGCAACCAATCAGAATTGTCACCGTCGTCCGCCCGCGACACTCTTAACCAATAGAAAGCGTCGCGCATGTCCACCGAGCTTATTGTGACATTCAGGTAACGTCAACGCCTGGTGTAATATAAACGTGTACCGTACCAGAAAACATTATTTATTATTTAAATTTTATAATTAGTGATTTTGCTGGCTGGCAACATCCCTGTCCCCTTCTATCCAATTACTTTTCCTACAACTGCGCCATCTAGTGGCTACCTCTCTCTGTGACAACTACTGTGCGACGCACACGCTCGGACATCCGACAACAAGAAAAAAAACTACGAAAATTCAAACTAAACGGTATAAAATCAATCCAGCTTTCTTGCCTTGGCACCAAGTGATAAGGATACAGGAGGAAATAGGTGCAGCCGTATCACAGCGTGAGTACCATTCTTTCTCCATCCAGCATACCTTCCGCCAGCCAGTGAATATACCATACAGAACGCGTAAATATTTTTAAAGATTATTTTGTAAAGTATGTTTTGCGTTAGCCTCAAATCAGGGATATAGCGAGAGAGAGACTCGTCTCCTGAAACCGGCACAGCGGATGTAGAGATTTATCTGTAGTAGCTTGTTTCTTGTAGTTGTTTCCGTTCATGGACCGCACTCTAGCTTTACATCAGGCGGAGTGTTGTCATAAGCCGAGCTACAATAAAAAAAACAATGAGTAGCAGGACAAAGCCAAACCTAACACCCAGACCAAATAGGTTACTTCTACAATATTTATAAACATTTGTTATGCGAATTCTTTTGAACACAACATTTTTTTTCTAGAAATTGCACCTAGTACTTGTACGAACACTTATTTCTAGATTTAAAGACATGAAATATTTTGTTTTTCAAAATAAAAATTGGATAGTACTTGTACGAACACTTATTTCTAGATTTAAAGACATGAAATATTCCAAAATAAAAATTGGAAAACTATTTTTTTTAGTTTATTCCAATTTCTAGAAATATTCCCCACAGTGATACTGTACTTAAGATAAATGAATAGACCATAGTATCTCAAGCGGGGGTCGCAACCCTTGGGGGGTCGAGTTTGTTTTTAAAGGGGGTCGCAGTCTGTTGAAAAATAATAAATGCAAACTACATATAGGTACAAAAGATTCGTTTATCGAATGAATTTTACTTTAGTGTTATAAAACTAAATATTAAGATGTAATAAATAACATAAAAAATAAACTTATGGCTTACTTTATTTCAATTGACGGGGTCACAACACTTATTTCTCGACACAAAAATGGTGAACTCTGGACCTGACCGGACTCTGGATGGCGATATCTCGAAAACAGAACGATATAGGGCCAAAATTCCGGAACAAAGGTTGTAGCAAATGCCTTTTTTTTCAAAATTTTGGTTTTTTTTTTTCAAAACTACCCCCAAAACTATCCCAACGCTACAAAAGCTAGTTCTTATTATATAATTATTCATATAAGAAAAGGAAAATTTTATTTAAGATCAATTTAGAAAAATCCGATTGGAATTGTTAAAACATATATTTATTATTTATTTTTCAAAATAAAAACAAACCTTTAATAAACAGGCATCTAAGACAATGAAAGTATTCTATAACCAGCAGGTGTCGACAACCTGTACGGGCAGCAGTCGCCTCCAATATGCCGGCTTGACGAGCGTGTACAATTTAGATTGACAGTGCACACTTCTCTCACTATACCTGGCTACTTTCAAACTATTCCCGAAAGGCGACGAGGTCACTTCACGGGTGTTACATTCGAAAGTGGTGGTTAGGATACTTGTGAATTTTTTTCGCAATTTTTGTTACTGTATTTTTTTACCTTCCCTCAATTAAAAGACTATTTACTGCGAAAAGTATTTATCAGATCGGCCTGATAGTAAATCTGGAAAGTTTTCGGGATAAAGAAAGAAACATTCGGGTTATGTGCGTAGACAAGTTTTAAGGCGTTAAACTTTTAATCCTAGATCGTTCCATATTTCTCACAACTAAATTTATAACATACTAACAAATCATTTTGTGTGATCCTAACACTTGGGTCCCAAAAAAAAAATGTCATAAAAATCAAATCACCGAATTAATTGTACAATTTTTACACATCAAAAAAATCCTCACTAATCACTTTGGGTAGATGACAATAAAAATTTACCTTATACTTTGCCGCAGTTTTTATTCTTTTTCATTCATTTATCTGATTTAGTCCAATTTAGCTTTCCATTTTCGACCCATGGGCTCAATTTGCCTCAGTATATCAAAAAGTGTTTCTAACATAAATTGCTTATGTGATTTAATTGTAAATAGATATCCCTTTAATAACTGAATTTAATATTAATTCGTCCCATAGACCAAATAACTACATTCTAAAATAGAGACAAAAATATATTTATAACCCGAGGCAGTGTCATGAGCCCTTAATCGTTTTATAGTTTTATTGATGCAGATGACCATCGTATCGCTGTCGTATTATTTTCTTTCTCTTTTTATTGCGTCTTAAGTCTGGCGAGTGAGGGAGACGTAATTTAGCGGATCTACTTATTTAAAGATCGGTTTATCTACTGCGTCTTTTTAATAATTAAAAATCTATATCTATAAATACCATAATTTAACACTGAGATAGCAAAGTAAAGAAAGAAAATTGTATTGATATTAGCTGAAACGGCATTTCTCGATAGCAAATTACATTAATGTTTAGCGTCTCCATTTCGTCTTAGAAAACCTTTTAAATGCATTGAAATAAATGTAGGTAATAAATAACTAAAATAGCTAACGGAAAAATAAAAATTGAAGTATCTATTCTAAATAATATTAGTATAATGATAATTAATCTATCTTTAGGCACAATTTCACCAAAATCAAATTCAGCCGTTCGAGCGTGATTGGGACAAACAAACATACTTCCACATTTATAATATTACTTTACATAGGTCTATATTGTAAATATAATTTTGATGTATTTCATTAAAATCTAATAAAATTGTTCATACAAACATCAAACGCTAAGAAGCACGTAGAAAAATAAAGTGGTTGCATTCAAAGAACCGCGACTTAAATGCTCCAGGCTTTTTAATTGAGCCATGTCCATAAAACGGTTGTCGTCGTGGGATAAAATTGAAGTTTTAATTAGACTTCGGCGCGGGGGCAAAATAAACTTAAATTGTACGATTGCCGCTCCCAATCATGTTTTAATAAAAACCCTAATAATTCCTAGAATCGATGTCGCTTTAATACGTTTTATTACTTTTTTTGTGTTCAATCAAAGCTAGTTTTTATCCTCACAAGGGCTACTAGTCTAATACAAGATGTTTCGTACAAGAATACAATTAAGACTAAAATTCTATTAATACATACACAACTTAATAAATTCTTCTTACAGTACAATACTTGATGCATTATCTTAACACAAGTAATCTCTAGAGCTTCTACTACAAGCTTTTAGGACCGGTAATTCAGTCCTCCCTTAGTTATACAGAAATTTACAATTCATGACTCAAAAAGTGGCTTAAATCTCTTCCTCGGGATATTTTAGGAGACTCTCAGATACTAATAACAAAGCTGGTACTGAAGCAGTTTAGAAAATAACAGTAATAAAAAGAACAAGAACAAATTTAATAGTCCTTAAGGTGATACTAGGCTATTGCTAATTGCATCTATCTGATCTTTTTAAAAACATAACACATATTTCGCTGATATTGATATCTTTCAAAATGTTTCTAAAAAGTTCATTAAAACTAGTATGGAGTTTTGGCGGCCATCTTGAGACGTCAGGTTGTCTGTTTTGAATTATTTTCCTTAACTTGTGTTTCTTCGAGTGTTAATGTGTAATAATGGTGGATTATAAACCATTAAGTGTTCGTGAACGTGCGTGAGTGTGGGCAAACAATTCAAAAGAAGAGAACCTGTGTTTCCATTTTCCCTCCAAAACTTCCTAGGAAGTTTCAGTAAAGATTCTACCACTTTACTGGAAGAAAAAGAAACTAGTATGTATGTTAAACTGGGTAAATGTAACGAGCAATACTATAAACACTAGTCTTGATTTTATGTTTATTTCATTGTTCTTACTTTTTTAGTTTATTATTTACCACATTACTCCATGTTATGTTCACAGTCAAAATTATTTTAGGGTGCGGTGATGATATTAAACATAATTAAATCTACTCGACACTGCATAAATAAAGTAGGTATCAGTATCAGACGATCTTAATTTACCACTTGACTTAAGTTACCGGCCCTTAAATACTAGATTCTAAACACACGACTTTAGGACTTAATTAGACATTCAAAGTTTATAGTTCCATTAACGATAATGGACCAAATCGTTTCATTACAGTATCAATAAATATTTATCACGGGCTGTGCAAGTTGCATCTTTTAATTTTCAGGATATTTAAACGCTACCTTTAGTTAATGAGTGGGCGTGATGGTACTACATTTAATTAGTGACGGTAGTCTGGTAGAGCTCGTAGGTGTTTAAAAGGGGATTTCTTTGTTTTTAGTAAAATACTTTCCTAAGAAAACTATCGATAATATATTTCGAAATTGCTTGAACATCTAACAAGATTGTTGAATTGGAATCTAATTTGAAAAACGACAGACAGGGTTCAAGCTAAAAAAACATTTGATACCTGTCTTTCTTTTTTGACAAAACTAACAATACTACGCCTGATGTAAAACTAGAGCGCGGTTCATGAACAGAAACAACTGCTACTACAGACAGATTTCTGCAGGCATACTCCATTTATTTTATACAATACAATGCACATTTCTCTCGGTATACCTAGCTACTTCCAAGCTGATTCCAAAACGTGACTGGACGGACCACATTACGGGTGTTACACTTGTACACACCAGGACGGCTCCAGGGCTAATAACCAACACCAATCTGGCCACCAAGTATATTATGTAAATCTCAAGCTGCAAGAATACTAAAGGAGTGGAGATCTGGATAGTCGGAGAGTAGCTTCTGACTTAATACCTTCTCATCAGATCCTTTCTGAGCAGTTGTGCAAATATTTTGTAAGAAATATTATTAAAACGTAAGTGTATACACGATAAAATATAATAACTTATACGTTGGTCGCGGTATCTCCACTCCTTAACGGTATAGTTTCCGATATCCACGTTTCCTTCCTACACTGAACAAATTGCAGCTAAGTCAGGGGTGCAGACCTAGATAATGGGTAACTGGCACGCTATTTACTGACCGTCGCATTCTGTATTATGTAGGTAGGTAGTTAAACACTAAATCTAGGGTAAAGATTAATATTTTACCGTATTTTATGTAAGTAGGAACTTAGTTATTTGAAAACAAAACACTTCTAGTGAGAGCAAAATACACCTTTTATTGCATTTTTTAGTATATTCAAATGCAAAAATCGACGCACACACAGCCTGAGAATTGAACCCACTTCCTCCGTATTAAGCAACGTGCTTATCATTCCATTGACAATCTCGTTAATATCAATATTATAATAACATATTTTTAACACATTTAGCTCGTGATGGGATCAATAACGGCGGACCAAATTGGAATAACCCGATAAACTTTTCAATGAGAGTTGTTTTACTTTTTTTTTTCTCTATAATTTAACAGAAATATGTAGTACACCTACTCAGGGAAACTAAAGTGAAACATAAGGTATAAAACCCATTTATAAACTCGTGCATATGGCGTCTCACAGGAAACGCCTTTTACACCACACAGGTTCTGTTTCGTTTTGCTCCAACGTCTTCCTGTATACATTCGCGAATATTCACTTGACAAATGGCTTCGAATGGGGTGTAAATAACTTGTAAAGGACAATGCCCACTTTTGGGCCCACTTGATACCTAATAGTTTGGTAACAAAACAATATTCTAAAATAATACCTTATTTTTTTATTAATTCATTTTAAAGATATCAACACATCATTTACCAATCAATAGCCAATGTTTAATTTAATAAGAAACAGATATCATCAATTATAATTAAAGCAGTTAAAATAACAATAACCTCAAATATTGCATCAGAAAACATCTAATTACTCAATAACTCAAGGAAAAAAATTAAAACTGATGATGAGGAAGTTGATTTATTTTTCTACAAAATTAACTAAAAATCAGCGACTAACTCGAGAAAAAAATTGTGGGCTAATTTTTCTTCAGCAGATGGGTATTCTCTTTCTATTAAAATCTAACGATCTAAGGAGACGGAACTGACTGAACCTGGCTACATCCACTATTTGTAATCACATTTAGTAAAAGAAAATTATTGAGTCCCGTTTTGTCTGAATTCTTAATCGAAAGTGTAAATAGCATAAGATTTATGTTACTGTTATTAAAGGCAAAAGGCTCATTGAGCTAAATGTATTTATTTCCTTTTGGAGAGGCATTTCCAAGTCTTTAGTATTAGCAAGGTATGCTATCATTTTAGTATGGAATCTTCACTGAAACCTTAAGCGAAGTTTTAGACATTTAAAATACTAGTTAGATTTTTTAACACTCAAAAGAAACACAAGTTTAGTCAAAACTCTTTTATTTTGTTAAGTGCAATACAACTAAATATATGCAACATTACAGACTTGTCATCTAATTCATTTCATAGGGCATACGTTAAAGTTTATTTAAAAAAAAATTATTTAATACCTATTATATGATACGTGTAGGTCGTTACAAATCCTTTTGACCGTCTCGGCGCCATCTGGAGTCAAATTGCAAAAGCATGACTAGCTCTTTTCGAAAATTGTATTTCCTTGCCTTTTTATGACAAATTGAAAAATTGATATTCACGTCACACGCATACATACATACACACATACATTATAAAAAATATATAGCCCGGCATGTGACTATATTTCGCCTAATGTCAGCCAGAGAGCAGTTCACGAGCAGAGACAATTGCTGTTTCTGTCGCCATCCCTATACCGGCTTGAAAGACGAATAAGCACCGACCGTTCCGTTAAAACCTATCGCTAATTCTGCGTTGACACAGTTTTGCTATTTTTGTTATGAATTGTAACGAATCTACCTCGAGATGCTGCGATGGTTGATTGAAAAAATTAGGTGGACCATTTTTTTTTTTGTCATGAAGGTGTGCGAAGACAACCCTTTGTTATGTTTTTAATCCGAAATTAATTTGACAAGCGAATCTTTTTAGTTCAAACCCATGACAATGAGGAATGCTTTGTCACGGGATCTTATAAATTTCTCGATTTATTTTTCAATTAATTTTGGGCCCACTTGATACCTAATAATTTGGTAACAAAACAATATTTTAAAATAATATCTTATTTTTTAATTAATTCATTTTAATTATATCAACAAATCATTTACCAATCAATAGACAATGTTTAATTACATAAAAAACAGATATCTGTGATTATTAAAAGATTTAAAATAATAATAACCTTAAATATTGCATCAGAAAACATCTAACAACTCAATTACCCAGGTGAAAAAATTAAAACTGATTGGTAATCAGGAAGTAGATTTATTTTTCTACAAAATTAACTAAAAATTATCGACAAACTCGAGAAAAAAATTGTGGGCCCATTTTTCTTAGTTACTATTATTTTAAATATTTAATTAATTTTGGAAAGCGTGTTCAAGTTTTAAGAGTGACACTCCTGAAGTCACCTAGTTGTCTTTAGCTTGGAGGGCCGCAGAAGAGTTCCTTGTTTAGGTTAAGCGGTGCACATTCATCTCTGGAAGCCGGCATAGCGGAGGCTACTGCAACTGTCTCTGCTCCTATTACAAGTTGGATAACTATAACAAAATAATTTTAATTTTTGTTTCAGGTAAAATAAGTTTTTTTAAATAACGTCATAAAATATACATTATACACTTATCAAGAATAATGACTTGACTTAAAAAATAACAAATAATGAGTTATAACGGCTTGATTAACCGATATAAAATACTTATTATGAGCTATAAAATAGGTGTAAGATGTGTCACTTATTCACACGAAGCGACGCGACGTAATGTGAAAGGTTTATGAGTCATGTCCCTAAACATTCCTATACAGTTGTTTTTAAACTTACAAAGTGACAGTTGATCAATACAATGTCATTGTTATGTCAAATATCGATATTAAAGAATAGAGTTGCGCGGGAGTGTCGTGAGAGAGTTTTCAACGTTTTTTACGATGGAACTTAACGTTTTCGAGTAGTATCTTCTTATAAACAATTTTATAATCCGGCTTGTGTTTACAATTGAGATAATGAGAAAAAAAATTAATCATACCTTTTTTTTCAGATAATAAATAATATTTTCCGGGATCAACTTGAGAGTGTAACAAGAAATATATAAGTATATATCTACCCAAGCCGGCATAGCGGAGGGAATCGCATTCTAACTTAACATCAGGCCGAGTACATACATGTTGAGTTGCTATAAAACACCAAGCTTAGCTTTTAATTTTTGCTACGACATAATCTTGAGTGATCCTTTTAATCTCTGCTAGCCTGGCAAGCATAGCGGAGGCATAAAAGCAAAAATTATCCGTAGTAGCAGTGTTTTTCAATTCACGAACCGCACTCTAGGTTACCAACAGGCGGAGTGTTATCATATGCCGATCTACAATAAAAAAATATATAAATATAAAAAATGTAGATGTAATAATTTACCATATACTGTACCTATATCGGCACACGTATCGTCGATGATATGACATTATATACATAGGTGGAACGCCGACCGGTACCAAAGAAAACACCTATACTCATCAAACAGAATGATTGTCAAAAATGCACCTTTTTGTGTCACTAGATGACACTACTAAATCATTGTCGTCAGTTTTATTCTGAAGCAATTATCTTTTTTAATGATGTTGATTAAACCCGCATAGGCGTGAGGCGGGAAACAAATCAAAGGATCCTCGTTCGGTGCGTCTAACGATTTTTTTCTTCAAATAATAGCTCGTATTATTTTATATTACAATCCGCATTTTTACTACAATCATATACTAATATTTATTACAGACCAAGTAAATATACAAGTTAAATTGTATAATAAACCTAATTTTAAAGAAATATATTTTAAATTACCAATTAGGATGAGTTACGTAGCATCGGTAACTACATCATACGTTCCGAATGTTATTAGTAATTCAACAGGAAAACACTCTGAAGGGAGAAAATATCATTATATTTTAATTATAAAAGATAATTAAAACAATTTTTCGGTTCTAACCTTCTTTTAAAACATTAGATTTTTTTTTGGTTTTATATGGCGTAGGTATAACAATTTGCCAGTGTCAAAGTAAATATTTTTTGCACCAAGTTAATAACAGTGTGCATCACGAGTCATTCATTCCTCATACCAAACAGTCAGGTCAAGTCTCAGTCAAGTCAAAAATTGTTCCAGTAAAGTGGTAGAATCTTCACTGAAACTTCCTAGGGAGTTTTGGAGGGAAAATGGAAACACAGGTTCTCTTCTTTTGAATTGTTTGCCATTGGATATGCTAGCAAGGACCAAAGACATTGCCAACATTGACAGATATATGTCAAGCGGCGTGTTTAAATTATAAATAAAGAATAAAAATTTTGAAAGAAATGTTTTCAAACAAACAACTTGCATAAATATTTAAAACGAAAGAAAAATAAGGCAATTAACAAAAAATTCGTAAGAAAAAGAAAGCAAGACCAAAACTATATAAGAAGGCGCCAAATCAAATAAGAAAATGCATTTTTGACCAAACAAAAATAGTATGTTATTTAATACGTGTGAAAGTCAATGTACGGGGCTTTTAGGACGCAGCGACGAACGTGACAAGTTGACACGGACGTCCGTCGTTAGAGACGGTTAATTTAGTATACGCTCGTGTGTGGTAAAACGGCGAATCATGATTATTGTAACAAGGGGTCAATGGTATTTTAAGAACAACAATAGGTACTTTAAGAATTTAGTATCATTTTTTTGTTTATTTTATTTTTGACAAAAAACTCATAACTCATTCACATAAAAAAAATTAAGTAAGTATGATTGGTATTAACCTCTACTATGACACTAATATAAAAGTTAACAAAGTTCTACAAGAAAATAATTATAAACCTACAATTTCGTTGGAATAATTTTTACAATAGCGGTGTCTAACCTGTGACAATTTTTTTTTTGCAGTACAGCACGTCACTGATGAAATAGAGGCACTTGCACTCACTTGTTTTATTAATCATGTGTATGAGCTATAACGTGAAGATCTCGATCAGAAATATTTTTTCTGTGGTTTGGGCGTTATTAAACTGCGGGCGTTGATTGACTAGGATAAAGAGTCTGACGTCCTAGGATAGTACTACCAACAATTTTTAAACTGTAGCTCATCATATTACAACACTCAGCCTGATATAAAGCTAGAGTGATGTGATGAACGGAAACGACAAAGTAATCTCTACAGGCAGCAGTCGCCTTCGCTATGCCGGCTTGAGGAGACGAATATGCACGATCTAGATTGGCAGTGCACACTCCTCTCGTTATACCTGGCTACTTTCAAACTGAAACGCAACTAGGTCACTTTACGGGTGGTACATTCGAAAGTGGCAGTACTACCCTGCAGACTGGACTAATAATAACCATCATCAGGCTGCCTACCACTCTTTAATAGGCCCTGAGCGACCAAAGTACATATAACATAGTTACAATTTCTTGTTACAGATTCAAAAGGTTAAGAAAAGGAGGATCCGAAGATGTTTTTGGAAATTGTCTCCCGTCTCTCACGGCAACGTCACACCCTAAAACCTTTAACTTACAATAAATTCTAAATTACATCTTTAATAATACTATCGTAGCTAGTTATCCGAGCCACAAACAAGGCGGGTCTTATACCTCTAACTTAGTGGGAGTACAATGGGAATTGTTCAGAGCGCTGCCGGCGACGAACTCAGAGATCCTGGCTTCAGATGCTATTCGAATTAAATGGCTTTTGGTATAACTAAAGTTTTCAACTTACATACGTTCGCGTAGTCATAGCCTTATTTATACCAGGATAAACTCCTAAACTAATAATCTAAAACGAAGATATTGTATTCGACATTATAATAATTATTGTGATGGACCTCAAACTTTATAGAGGTCTGCTCTTAATTTCAGTGGTTTTAAGCCAATTTTAATGTTCCCAAATATTGTCATGCACTTAAGAGTGGTAGGCAGACTGATGATGTCAATATGTCCAGTCTTCCGTCCTGGGGTAGTATCACCACTTTCGAATGTAACACCCGTGAAGTGACCTTGTCGCGTTTCGGGAATAGTTTGAAAGTAGCCAGGTATAGCGAGAGGAGTGTGCACTCTCAATCTGGATGGTACATGCTCGTCTCCTCAAGCCGGCATAGTGGAGGTGACTGCTGCAGCTCGGCTACTGCTTTCTCTGTAGTAGCAGTTGTTTCCATTCATGGACCGCACTCCAGCTTTACATCAGGCGGAGTGTTGTCACATGCCGAGCTACAATAAAAAAAAATGCACCCTGTACATGACATTTATATTAATTTGGTTTTTAACAATATATCTAAATTAATTGATTTAAAATTATATCATAAAAACTATTTGTTTCGTCTAAGGACACGGGAACATCGAACCTAGGACACAGCGTTACAGACTAACCACTGCTCCACAAAGCCCGATCAAATCTTGTCAGAAATCCATAGTTATAATCTAATCAACTATCTACATTTGATGTAGGTACCTACATTTACTTTTTTTTTTGCTTTTTCGTTTTTATCGTTATCAAACATTTTGTTAACCAAAATTCAATGTTTAATCCCGGTACAAAGTACACGACCTGTCATTAAGTGACCATATCTTCGCGGACGTTACATTGGATTAAAAAAATATGAAGATAATCATGGATTTATATTTTAGCTGGCACAAAGGAGGTGACCGCCGGCGCCCGTGTCCCGCTGGCAAACTGCTCTTTAAACGCTGTCTCCCGCTGACTGACACATGGAGACACCGTAACTAAACTATACAGCGTGATATTCATTTCTTTTTGTCGTTTAATACGTTTTTTTATTAATATATTGTTCTATAACAATAATTTTAATAGTGTTTTCTTTGGCAAAAATATTTGTGCGAATATATTTTTGAAGGTGTTTTGAAAAGTTTTTGTAACTTTGCGTCCAATGAAACTAATCAGAATAAACGTGATAGTTGGCAACATAAAATTCATTTACACTAATAATTTTATTTTTTTAATTAATACATACTTCGAATACATACAAAGTTATATCGACCGATATTTGGTAAAATCTTTTGGTTCGATTAAAATAACATGTTCGCGCAAAAAATAAAAAATAAGAAAAAAATAAAAACATACTGTATAATAAATATAGTTTATATTTCACCGATTTTGTTAACGTTTTTGTTGATGAAGAAATATCATTGTTTATGGCCATGGGTCAATTTGTTACGGGTGACATGGGGGGCATATTCGATATTAAATCGATTGTCCGTGGGGTTAATTTTTTATCTGTTCCTTTTGTCGGCGCGTTTGTTCCTAAGTTTTTTAATTGTGTCGTCGGTCTCACAAAAGGCTATTTTTTGTATGCTTATTGTCTAGTTTATAGATATAATTTAGCGTTAATGTTGCGAATATAAAATAGATTGATGTTTTTAAATAGGTGGGCGGTGACAGTTTTGCGATTATCTACGAATAATATGTGTATTGCGACTCTTTGACAGTTATCTATAAATATCTATGTTAGATCACTGGCGGACGTGATCTAACTGTAGAAGGCGTGAATTGTGAACTCACGAACGATACGAGAGACCCGTATTCAAATCTCGCTAAACCGATACCAATGTATGTTATTAATTCGTACTTTGGTCGCTTCGTACCTGTGATAAGAGCCGACTGCTGTCTGCACAATGTTCTCTATCATAGCAGATGGCTCTCTAATGGACTAAATTCTACGCTAAGAAAATGTAATGGCTACAAATAAACAAGTTAATGCTATTTGCAACCGAGTGGCTTTGTACAGAGGTAGCCGGCAAAGTTTGTTGTAAAAATTAAACAAGTGAACTTTGTTAACGTACATTAATTGCTTAATATTGACAAAGCAGTATTGCACGTTTTGAATAAGTCATGGTTGTATTCCAAAAAAATTATTGAGCCAATTTGGTACTTTGCTTAGTATTCTCAGTGCTGCTTAACATCGCACATGGCCGGACCATGTGCCGAAAATTTCAAAAATATAAATTAGCACTAATTTATATAACTTATTACTATAATTATTTATATTAATAAGAAATATTTTAAAATAGCTGTGATTTAAAAACTCCGGAAATTGTTTCAAAAACAAAGCGTTCAAGATGCTCCACCCAAAAGAAGTTTGGATGCGCATACGCATGTGGTTCCCACGTAACGAGTAGTGTGACCAAACGATAAGAAAAATAGGGACTTGAACGAACAAACGAGTTCAAAGTAAGATCTAAAATAAGACATTTGTAAAATTTATTTTGTCCTATTTACATTTATCACTTTGAACTATAGAAAAATGGTACAGAAAAGCAATTAAAATATTGGTTTATATTTCAATTTAATAGTTAACATTTGGTATTTGTAATATACACTATTATTTGTCTATCAATCTACCTATATTGCTGACTATAAGTTAACTTAGAGTCTCGAGTAGGATAGACGATACACACTTGTTTCCTCAAGCCGGCATAGCGGGGCCCTCCTTTGGTTTAATAATTTAACCTGAAAGATAGCAGCATTCCAAACTAAAACAGCTCATTGACTGTAAAATGAAAGAGGCTTCACGTCTGTTGCACTGCTTGCATAGCGGAGGCGACTGAGGCAGTTTTGTCAGTATCTTAATACATGCATGCGATTTGGCGTTGACATCTGTCACGACCTCACCATTTCAATTCTAATTTTAACTAATGTTTTTTTTTTCAAAAATGTCACCACATACTTACAGGTTATTTCCTAATTTTCCTTATAGTGTGGTCAATCTAGCTAGGAGCCGGTATTAACGCGATGGGCGGTGTCTTTGGATTGTCGGTCTGGTCGTGACCCTATCCACATTATTGTCTCGCCTTGCTTATTATAATTAACCTAATTGGATATTCCTCTTGCGCTCGACACTGTTTATAAAGTTTTAACGACATTCTTTTTATACTTATCCGCACTGTTATCCGCAATTCCGCAATTTAAAGAGTGGTACGTTAGTAAGCAGACTGATAGTGGTTATTAGACCAGTCTGCCGTTCTGGGATAGTATCACCAGTTTCATAAATAACGCCCGAGAAACGACCTTCAGTCAGTTTCAAAGTATTGAAGCGATTGCTGCATGTAAAATGTATCTCTAGTAGCAGTTCATGGACCGCACTCTAGCTTTACATAAGGCGGACTGTTATTATAAGCCGAGCCAAAAAATTGTATGTCTATAATTAACATTATGCATTAAGCGTTCCTGTTACATTCCTAGGGAACCTTTAGAATAGCTGTACCCTGCTATCAAAACAACGTCTAAATAAAAAGCTCAAAAAGGATTAACTAATGAAAAAATAATAATTAAAAATTAAGAAAAAAAGGTATCTGACAGGCTAGCTGTTCGAGAACCGAACCGATGAAGATAGTGATATAAACATTTTGCACTACAAGAGTTAACTAAATAGGTTTTATAAAATAAAAAGTTGAACATCCAAATTAATATTCTAAAAATTGATTCAAAAACAAATGACTAGCGACCACATGTCGCCATTCCGATTTTAATTAAAGATTCAGCGATAAAAGTGTGCAATGTAGTTTAAAATTGTAATCTTTAGGTCATCTGCGGGTCAAATCCATCGACCGGTTATTTTTACTCTTCGCACCACCTCATAATCATTTTTGTATGGCTTTTAATATGTATGATTTAGTGGGCATGTTTTCATTGTAATTAGTTTAAAAATAATCCAGTATAGAGCTAAATTAGAAGTACAAGTAGATTTGGTTTTCAGTAAGTCTGCGAGGATAAGTGTACAGTCCTTTCTTATAAACACTAATCAATGACAATCGGATCACGTCTCTAATAATCCTACAAAAGAATAATACTCGTATCAAATCAAAAGAAAACTTTTTAAAAGTTTCCATTCGAAATTCAAAATCAATAAAGTGTTCGACAGCCAATCACAGGAAGTATCGTTAGGCGTCAGTCTGTTCTCATCTCAATCTACGTTCCATTTTACAGTTTGAAAATTTAAATAAGGAACGAGCACTTACCGGCGGACGTAAAACATTCATTTCTCTAATACATCGTTATCAAGTGCTGCTATTTTTGTACGGGTTGTCGTGTGCCATAGACTATCGAAATGCAGAATCGACAATTTACTAAGAGGTGTCTTTCTTTTTAATTATTCCCTAATATCTTTTGTTGTTTATTGAATATAATTTAGCGGCCGTGTTCGAACGCTAAAGACCGGTACCAATGTAACTTTGTTATATGTACTTTGGTCGCTCAGCGCCTATAGGCACTATTAAAGAGTGGTAGGCTGATTGATGATAGTTATTTGTCCAGTCTGTCGTCCTGGGGCATTACCACCACTTTCGAATGTAACACCGTGAAGTTTCGGGAATAGTTTGAAAGTAGCCAGGTATAAGAGGTAGAGAGGAGTGTGCACTGTCAATCTAGATGGTACATGCTCGTCTCCTCAAGCCGGCATAGTGGAGGCGACTGCAGCCCGTAGAGATTTCTCCGTGGTAGCAGTTGTTTCTATTCATGGACCGCACTCTAGCTTTACATCAGGCGGAGTGTTGTCACATGTCGAGCTACAATAAAAAAAAATCTCCTTTTATTAATTAGTGTTATACTAACCATATCATCGTACTACTTTAATTAATATTGAGAAAAGACAATTGCCCAGTCTCATTTAATATTGAACTCTATGTCATGTGGTCAGTGCTGTGGTACGCGTGTGCACAATATTTATTTATTTTTCTCAAAATAGATGTTCGCTTCGTCGTTGAGAGCGTCCAAGTTTATAGAACGCCATGGCGAGTTCGCCGGAATTTAACATTCGGTTTATGTCTTAATGTAGTGATACAATTGGCCACTGTTGCCATTTTATTTATAGGGTTGAGAAATTAAAGCTATAATAACATAACCTCAAAAATTAGTAAAATTATATACAAATTTTCAGACCGAACAGACAAGTAAAACACTGGATTGTCCGTTCAAATTTAGACATTTGACAACCCTAGCCATTTACACGTTAAATCTTTATTTTTCTAAGTTTCTTACCTTTGCAGGTGAATCCCTATACATTAAAATGCAATGACTTTAATTCTAATTACTCATTTTTACAGCATTTTTTTGTTTAGGTATCCAACCAATATACCTATGTATGAGAATGAAAAAAGAGTAAAAAAAATATCACGATAAATCTTTTTAAACATTAAAGTTTCAAAGATAATTATGAAATAAACGTCACAAATGGATTTCAATATAAGATGGATTAATAACAATTGCTGAAAATTTATATTTTTCTATAAAACCATTAAAATTACTAGAGCTATATGGGCGTGTAGTATGTTACGAGGAGATCTCGGGTTCGATTCCTGGAACATTTGTTTAAGCTTAAATTATATAAATTCTTTTAATGTTGCTCGAAATATGACGACTCTCTGCCTAATGTTAACCTAGAGTGCGGTCCGTGAGCGGAAACGACTACTACTACAGATAAAACAGCTAGCAGTCGCCTCCACTATGCTAGCTTGATGAAACGAATATGCACCATTCAGATAGCCAGTGCACATTCCTCTCGTTATACCTGGTTACTTCCAAACTGTTTCCAAAACGCGACAACGTCACTTCACTGGTGTTACATTCGAAAGTGGTGGTACTACCCCAGAACGGCATTAATTACGAAGAAAAGGTTAAGTTTATGTTGTCCTAGTCCTGAGACTTATAGTGCAGGGCATTCTAGTTTAAGGTGCGTGAGGTGGTCTGCACATTGAAAGTAGTATGTAGAGAGAAGAGTCGCTGGCGCTCTATAGTTTCTGCTTACCCCAGTGGAAACATGGCGTGAGTTAAGTAGTAGTAGTAGTTATTAGTACTATAACGAAGGTACAACACCACTATGCCACCTTATTTCCAAAGTTCATAACCTACAAAACTGTCAGCGCAACACATAAGAAGCGCGGTTTTATATTTTACGTGGAAATTTCACGCGTCGAGACCACCAGCTATTCTGTTTATGCATAGTTTACGCCTTTCATTAGAATATCTATTTTAAGTGTTGTAACATTGTATACTGCGATGGCGACAATGCTTATGACTAACCAATCTTGTAACTCGATCATAACTATAATAAATAAAAAACACTTTATTGCACACATAAATCGTACATAGGCGAGCTTAATGCCTTTGGCATTGTCTACCAGCTAACCTTTGTTGGTGTGAGAGGAGATGTCTACAGTGCAATGAAAAAATTAATAAATATTGACAAAATAAATAGAATAAGCTAATAAATGAAGTATAAAGTAAAAATGCCGACGCTTGGCCGTTAGGCCCCACCTCATCGGAAAGAAACACCATTCCAGCCAAGTAACTGAGCGGCAGTCCAACCCCGGGACTACCGCTCTTGGCTCGGGGCGAAAGAGATAGCGCTTGGTACCCCGCTATCGCCTCCGCCCACGCGATGAAGGGTGGTCACTCACTCGGGTCTTCTCTGAAAGCAGAGTGTGACCCGAGGAAAGACCCCCATCTTGCTGGTTTTGGTTCGCGCCGGGGTACCGGGGACCCTCTATCCACCACCTGAGGACGCGCCCGATGGGAGACCAGCAACTCCAACAGTGCCTCGCATACGACACTGTCACTCACGGTCAAAGGACCGCGAGCCACGGGACTGTAAAGCCTACCTACCTATAGCCCTACACATTTGTTAATTAGTAACTAGTAACACGCTTGAAGTCTATAGAGTAAAATAAATAAAATTGAGTTTAAAATTAAGTCCGTTTTAGTGCCTAAGGTTTTGCGCACATCGACGAGACCTCAACGCTAGACCTGACGAAAGCTTTGCTAACAACACAACAAAAAAAATGTTTTAAATCGAGTGAGTAGTAGAAGTGAAATTGAACAGTGTTATTAATTGTTTCTGTTCTGTAGGGAAGTCGCACGTGACTACAGAATAAACACTCGAACAATGTCGTTTTGAATTTCGAAATACGAACCTACAGCATTTCCGGCGGAATATGTGTTTCTGACATGATCCTAAGAATTTTGTAACATTGTTATCATGATTCGTACTCTGAATTCGTGAATAATCATTAGACCTGTATCATGAAAATAATAATTGATTCAATAATAGTAATAATTAATAATCGCTCAGTGGACCAGCATTCACCTTTACTATGCCGGCCTGAGGAGACGAATATGCACCATTTAGATTGACAGTACACACTCCTCAAGTTATTGAATATAATATGTGCTTTGAAATCTAACTTTCTAAACTTCATACTTACATTGCCCCGGTCCCAAATGGGTTACTATGGGTATCAGGACAAGAACAGCAAAATCATAATATATTTTCAGTGACACATCTATTGGCAGTATCTAAATACTAACTAAATAAAAAAAAACATAAAAATACAGTTCAAAAAACAATGAATTTACTTCGAAAATTGGTTTTATAAGATTATGTCTAATTTGAACAAATTTCTAATGCCGTCTATGTGCTTGGATTTTAACATTAGGACTTAACTTCAGAGTCATTAGTCTTCCCTCCCGAGCCTCAGGACTTTCTCATCAAAAACCCATTGAAGCAGGTTATACGCTCGATCGATCCCTGATGCATAAAATAAATATATTTATATTATATCTACACTAAACTTAGATTATTGAAATATATTACATTATTATAATATATATTTTTTGCTATATTTTTAGTTTTTTTAATGACGATTAATTCCTTTTTAGTTTTCGATAATGAAGTCGAATTCTTTAAATTACCTATAATTGTTATCCTCATTCCTTTTGGGACTTACTTACTTACTTACTTACTAAGATAAGAAAAATTAGAGGCTTTTCACCCGAAGTGATTACAAATTTAAAAAAAACTAAAATAAAAAGGTGTAACACCAAACTTGTACTCGTAGCTTTTTTATAGTTTATTAATTTATATTAAGAGATGCATAAATGAATAAATAAATGTATACAAATAAAATAGATAATAACTATTTGACATGACCGTTTTCACTAAAGTTAATAATTATGGCGAAAGTTGGAAAACAATCAAATAACTTCTAAAAGGTAACTTTAAATCATAAAAGAAAGTATGATTAATACGCGTTAGCTTCTTTATTTCGCCTGAAGGTACGTCTTAGAGATGACACCATGTAATTTTATTAGGCGGAACTATTACGTTTTATTTTGTTATGTAGGTACGAGATATATGACCCCTCCCTATACTTACAGCGTATTTTTATACCAAAATGAGTTTTGACTCAAGAAATCTCAAGAACTTAAGTACCTTTTATGTTTAGTATTAATTGAAACGATTGGAAATACCTGAAACATTATCAGCAAATATAATTGCTGGTATTTACACATATACTTGAATGTGGTGGTACTGGCCCAGGACGACAGAGTAAGCTAGTAACTAACATCAGTCTTTAAGAGTATATTTTTGTAACGTTATTTTTTAATTATCGATACCTGTATTTCAAACCCTGACAGTCAAAGTCGCTGTACACTGTACACAGTGAGGCTGCTCTTTCTTTATGAAACTAAGTTGTGCCATGTGAAAGTATCGTGACAAAAACATAACCTACATTCTTCAATACTAATGACATTTAGTGACCTCAATTGAAAAGTTAATAGTAATAACCGTTGCCGACACAGGGCGTTACCTAATCCATTCTAAACGTACAGGTATTTCGATATTTATGATAATTTCGCCTGTTGTTTTTATCTACAGACGAAATATTATGAAAACGCTAATACCCTTGTGTCCGCCCACTGTCCGAGACAGATGACGGACGGACAAAGTAACAAATTTTATATACATATTACTCATGTGTACCTCCCACATTTTTTTCGGGAAGTTTTCTTAAATTAAAGCCTCTCGTTAGATGTCATGCCTTTTGTGTGTAATTAATTCGTTTTATTGACAAAAATTTTAAATTTACAACATTATAATTGATAGTGTTGTTTGAATTGTGGTGTGCGTTTTATTATAAATTACATTTATAGATAATAAAAAGAGAATGCCCATTAGCCTAAGAAAAATGGGCCCACTATTTTTTTTCGAGTTTGTCGACAATTTTTAGTTACTTTTGTAGAAAAATAAATCTACTTCCTTATTACCAATAAGTGTTAATTTTTTCACTCGGGTTATTGAGTAATTAGATGTTTTTTGATGCAATATTTGAGGTTATTATTATTTTAAATGCTTTAATATAATTAAAGATATCTATTTTTTATGTAATTAAACATTGTCTATTGATTGGAAAATGGTTAAAATTTACTAATAAAAAATAAAATATTATTTTAGAATATTCTTTTGTTACCAAACTATTAGGTATCAAGTGGGCCCAAAAATGAGCATTCTCCTTTACTGTTAGGTTAATTAATACGCCTGTATCATAATTTTTTAAGTTTTAATTTATTTAAAAAATATTTTCATTATCCCTTCAATACTCCGTTTACAGCTTTCGTCGCTTTTTAACTTAATTGGGACTTTGACTGTTTTTTATAACAGGTATTTACCTGCAAACTTGCAAATAGTTACAATGTCATAACAAAAAGCATAAAATACTTCATTAAAAATATAAAAAGCGTCTTCTGATAGAAGATTAATTTCCTTAACTAATAAAAAATAAAAGTAGAAAACTCATATAATATGTCCCACCCCCGTGTTCCCGAGAAACTATTTTAATTTTATCCTCAAGTCAATTATAATCTTTTTTCGGAACCCTTTATGGTTTCTTTAATTTAAATAAAGTTTGCCATTGGCGCTATGTTGTCGGCCGTCCCGAGACCTCGTGGACAAAATGCATTGTCTTTTTGGTTATCTGTCTTCCCCGTGTACGTTCATACACGGTTACTTCTTTTCTAATTAATATAATTAAATAATAATTAAATTTACTTTGTTTTCTTTAAAATCTTTTGTTAATATCTTAAATAATTTTAAATATTTAAAATTAGATTGCTCGCAAATTATGTGCATAAATACAAATTAAAAACATGTACTTGATGTGTACAATGAGTAGGCATCTTCCTTTCTGTCTTAAGGGCAAAATGTAGGTTCTTTTTGGTGGCTTATTTATAAGGCTTTGTTTTATGCGTGTGAAAGATTGGAAACCGTCGCGACGCTGTTGTTACGATAAATGACCCGCGGCCATTTTTATATATTGGACAATTCGTTCCGTTCAAATTAGTTATGACAGTTTTATGACTTTGGGACAATGTTATGTTTAAACATGATTGTATTTTCTTGAGTATCAAGACAATTGTCTATCTATATTAAATTTTGATGAATAGGTATTTACTTTAAAGTTAATTTATTTAGCATTACTGGAAAAGATCTTAGCCGAGTTGAAAGAGTTTAAAATATTGATTATTAAGTACCTACACTTGCTTTCACCTTTCTATTTTATTTGTACTAGACAATATAAAGTAAATAAAATTTATATTATTCTTAAGATGTAAGCACCTATAACCCTTAAAATAAGACAAGATTTAAATGTACTATCACGTTCGTTGTCTATTATTATTTACCTGCACCAAAAGAAAAGTTGACAAGGTATACGCCTTTATCGAAAAAGGGTCTTATTTTAATTTCTTTTTATAGTAATCTGTCATGTGTTAGGCTAAAGTGCGGTCCATGACCTTAGGTAACTTAAAACTGCTATCACACAGAAAAATCGGCTTGAAGAGACGAATATCCACCGTCCAAGCTGATCCCGAAACGCGCCTAGGTCACTTGACAATTGATAAATAAACAAAGTAGACATAAAGTTGTGTAATTATATTAAAGGACAGTGTGGCCTTGCCCGCGTACTTATTTGCATAATTCTAACAATTGAAACTAACTGTTAGCATGCAAATGAAACAATGGACTTGTCGTGTGATCGTCGTTGACCCTGTAATAATGTAATTAAGTGACAATATTATGATATTTACATAATTATAATATTCTTTGTTGGTATTATCTGATTATTGTATTTTGTATCTTTTTGACGACTTTGTTTCTTTTTTTTAGATACAACCACAGAAAGTTCGTTTACAATAGATATCTAATTTAAAAAATCGAAACATATGTTAAACAATATTAATTTTTTTTTTTGCCCAAGCTCTAGCTTTGGTCTTGTAGTTCCCATTGGACGCATATGAAACGCATGTAAGATACGTTTTATAAATTGATCTTATATGATATAAATCTTCAACAATTTCGGCACCGCTTTCAAAACAAAGTTTAGTTTGCTAGCTTGGTGTCGCACTATACCGCACTTGGTGTCGGCACTATATTAAAAAAACTCTGTGAAATTTTCTCCTTGAAAATAAAATAAATGACAAGTTATAAGTATGTAGGTGTGGACGTTTTTTATGGTAAAAAAAACTTTTATAAATCACAAAAAACCGCCGATATTTTAAAACAAAAAGTACTCCAAGTAAAGTAACATAGATTTATTTCACCATAAAATATTAAAAGTCATACGCAATAGTTACTACAAAAACTAATTTTTACTTGGCAACGTGTAAAATACATTAGGTTACGTTGAAAAAGCATTATTTTCAATATTTTTTTAAATTACGGTAACCATAATTTCCCCGAAAATATATTTTTTTCTTGTGTATTTCGTATGTCATATTTTGTCAATTACTAGGTACTACTTTTACTTACCTCCATATCTCTTTCATTTCAGAGATGGAGCGCCAACGACTTCTCTCTCTATGTACCACTTCCGCCTTGATCAAATCCATTACTATAATACTACACCCTGCACATCACCTTACTCTTTCTGAATAGGTGACAATTAAAAAAACTGTAACTAAATTGAGTACGATGTAAAACGTCCTAAAATCATTCGACTAATGATCAATTGAGACGATACGGTAGCCAATGGAGCCGCAAGACTGAAAAAATGAAACTCTAGCAAAGTACCAATTTGACTTGGTTAAAAATTATTTGGCAACATCGTCGTAAATGCAGTACAACACAGCTTTGTTAATATTAAGCAAGCAATGAACATTAACAAAGTTTACTTGTTTAATTTTAACAACAAATTTTGTAGGCTCCCTCCGAATTTGTAACGATTACATTTTCTCAGTGAGTATATTTAGTTCCTGAGTTTGGTTTCGGCAACTATTATGGTCCACACTGGGTTGAACTGAACGGTCGATGTCATCGACACACCGCAATCTAGTTTCACCTTAACGAATAGGGTGACCGTAACTTAATTATAAATGTTATTACGCACATATTTAAATGCTTGAGTTTCAGTAGTTTTTTTTTTAAGTTTTCATGGATAACCTACACAACACGTACAGCATACTTCAGCAGGCCATACATCTCGTTCAATTTAGATGGCATTAAATCTATCGCGTTCGGCCTCTTAGCAGCTTTTAGCAACTCGCGGAAGTGCTGACGATGACCTAGATAATACATATATAGGAAATCCGGGGGACTTAGAATATTTACATAGGTGTTCTGGTAATAGTAACATTGCCAATGTTTATCCTTAACTATATTGTTTTTATTTAAACAAAAATGTAATTTAAATTTTATAATAAATTTATTTGTACAATACAATACAATTGTCACGCCTTTTTCCCACATGGATAGGCAGAGGCCAGAGACAACGGAACGCCACTTACCACGATCCTGACACAACACCCTCGCTTCCTTCACATCCACAATTCTCTTCATGCACACCCGACGGTTATGGGCACTAGGCAGCCCAGCTTTCATGAGGATGTCTCCTATTTATTTGTACTATCTTTAAAACTTGTACCGCTAACAAAACATTAGCCAAAGTGCGGTCTAAAAAAATAGACATAAATTTTATTTTATTGTTATTACAGTAGATTAATTAATAATAATTAAAATCCTGTCGCAAAATTCAGTCTAGAACAATAGTTAGTCACATTTGCATGTTGTTTCTCTTAATTGAGATGCAAATAAGATTTTGTTGTGATCTTCGACACGAGTTTAATCATTAAATGGTCTTTGTTAATTAATTATTATACTTTTTTATATAATTTAAAAATTATTCAATGTACAGCATAATTTAATTTAAAAAAAATATATTTAATTGACTTTTTTTTTTACCACGAATCCACGCGGCCACGGCCCGTGCTGAGTAGGTATTTGTTATATTTGCGCTTAACATGACTTTCTCGAAAATTCTATTCTTTCTATCGGCACCTCTTACAACTGGTTAACATCGTTTATTATTTTTTTTCTATCCAATTTTCATCATAATTTGATAAGTAAATATTGTTCATATACCTCTAAAAGAGTCGAAAGTATTAGACATAATATACATACACAGCTGTGGTCTAGCGGCAGACGGCGTGAACTCACGATCGATGTGACCCGAGTTCTATTCTCGCTGGTCCGTACCAACGTCTACGTAATGTGTAGTTTTTAAGTTCCTATAGAACTAGCTTAACATAGGCATCAAAAATAAAAGAAAAACTACACATAACTGGATTAATAACCATACACTAGGTTATCCAACGAACAGCCAATAAAATGCGAACACAGAGACTATCTTGCCTGCAATTACGCTATAAAATGTTATAACTACCCACTCTTAGCAGATATCTCATAATTATAAAAAAATCTTAAGATTATGAACGGTTTGTGATAAAATTTGCATATAATAAAAGACGTGTGTGACATTTTGAAGCCTATTGTGGTCAAAGGCGTGTTGAATTAAGAAGAAAAATTACGTACATATTTAGCGTTCTGCAAATCTCTATTTATTTATTTTGTCAGGCCGGCATAGTGGAGGCGACTAGACTAATTGTTTTATCTCATGGACAGCATTCTAGCTTAACATCAGACGGAGTGCGGTCATGTGCGGTCACAAACAGAAGAATTTTTAATTTATGTAAATGCAAAATTTAAATCTGAACGTTGTACTTTGAGTAATTAACAAGTTCACATAATATTTTTTATCTCCCTTAGCGATCTGAGTCAATCTGTCCACAGACTCAAATAACATGGCATCTAGTCCTCAGTTCCCCACGCATTACTACTGCTATTGTTTCTATTTTATCATTTAACATGAAGTTAGAAATCCGTAAATATTGTTTTGATATGACATGTAGAACTTTCAGAATTATTTGTTTTTTCATTAAGGGCTGAGATTTTAAAGCAAGCAGGCAACGGTGCGACCGTCCCGCCCCGCATCGCACCGCCATGTAATCATTTTTAAGTCGGTCTCGTTTTGTTTTTATTGTAGCTCGACATATGACAAGCTAGAGTGAGGTCCGCTTTGCCGGCTTGAGTTGACGATTGATGACGATTTCAGTAATGTATAAATACCGCATCCAACAATAAACTTTCTTAACTCAACGTGAAACGTCAAATGACAGAGACACGTAGTAACAAATTAAGAGATCGAGTTCCCGTGTTTTGCATACAAATTGTTTTATGAGATTGTAGAGCATTGTTCAATGTTATCAGTTTGTCAGTAGCGGGTCTAAACAACCTTTGGGTTCCGTGTTCGACGCCATATTCTATTGTGTCACTAGATAATACTATATTATTTTGCGCTACAACCCTTTTAATTTATATTACAGTTAGTTAGGAATGGAATTAGACTGGTACAGTACCGCTCAAGTACAGCAGTCTAGATTAACATTATTCATTTATTTATTTGTTTTTAAAGCACACATACCGACTACAGTAGAAATATATCAATAAATATAAAGTTAGTTCTGTGCTGTAACCCGAAATAGTGTGCACTGCATGAAATATTTAAAACGAAACCACTATATAATAATTAAGAAACAAAAACAGTAGGCGGAATGCCAGGGCATGATCTTTTTGCCTTTAATATTAACTATTAAAGAGTGGTAGACAAACTTATGATGGTTATTAGCCCAGTCTGCCGTCCTGGGGTAGTGCCACCACTTTCGAATGTAGCACCCGTGAAGTGACCTTGTCACGTTTCGGGAATAGTTTGAAAGTAGGTATAACGAGAGGAGTGTGCACTGTCAATCTGGGTGGTACACGCTCGTCTCTTCAAGCCGGCATAGTGGTGGCGACTGCTGCCTGTAAAGATTTCTCTGTAGTCTTTACATTAGGCGGAGTGTAAAACACATGCCGAGCTACAATTTAAAAAAATTACTCGGTAAAAATACACTGATATCAAGAAAACATACATTACCGTAATGAATGCCGCAAAGTTGTCAATTTAATCTGAATAATGTCACATTGACACTTGAATGATGTTTCACTCATGCACATTATCTTTGTGTTAAGTGCCACTCCAGTTAGCTATGCTAATTTGAGTACTAGACTTCAATAAATATATGTAGGTTGTATTAATATATTAGATTATTCTATAACTTGCTTTTGGCGCGGTGATTAGCGAACCAGTCTATTTAGCTGTCATTTAAATGTCAATGTCAGTTTTGGGTTTGTGTAGTCCTTGTCCAGAGGACATCGTATCCTTGTTTGGATCAGCCCGACAAAAAAAATTAATGGTTTTCGCTTAACAGTTGTTTTGCCAAAACCTTTCTCAATAAGTTATAATAAATATCTAATGGTGTTTATATTGTAAATGGGAATATGTTCTCGATATAGAGAAGTCTGAAAATTTCAGGTTTTATTTAGGTAAAAAAAAAATTAATTGCATAAAGGAAAAAATCTTATGTCCAAATCTTCAACCGATTAGCGGCTCACATGGCGTCTGCGAAACAGAGCAAGACAAAACACATCTATCTATCCTCCTCTCCTTGATTAGTTCCTCGGAATGCCATACCACTTATGTGAAAAGAGCACCTTAGAAGCCTATAATTATCTAAAGCGAGTCCGATTTCGGAAAGAGAAATGATGATTTAGTTAAGCGTTTTTTAAGTTCTTGTTTTGATTTGTTGCTTGGTTTTGGGTTCTGCTCGAAATTGCCCGTTCACCTTGTCATGTTACCTACAATAGGACTAATTAAGAGCCCTTCAACTTAATAATGTTCACATTTTTTTTAAAGTATAAAAATTACCTTTATGTAGCTCGGCATATGACAAAACTCCGAGATATTAGGATGTTAATTAAGCTAGAGTGCGGTCCATGAACGCAGCAGTCGCCTCCGCTATACCGGCTTATGGCCCACGGGTTCGGAATTAATAAAGCGCAGTTTTAAAAGAGATCTAGGTACTCTACATAAAATAATATATCTGTACTTAGTTATTCTCTTCACGCCACCAATTAACGCTGGCAGGACAGAATTAGTGGCTCTGATAATACTAACTTGACATGCGGGTATAACCATAAAGTTGATAAAAGTGACAATACTAAAACACATCCTTCGTTATACATTACTTTAGATGTTACACGCTATTTTAGACTTTAATGCCATTTTTACTATGCATTCCTTTTATTTTTTTTGGGAAATTCTTGATGATACTTTTACCTAGTACATTCACAGATAAATCACGCCATCAAACGCTTAAAAGTGCGTAATTACTTGAAAATATGCATGCACTCTTTTAAGTTAACATTTTCTAAAAAAACTACTATAAAATAATGGTCTAAATACGAGTATGTTATTTTTATAGTATCCTGATATGTGACGAATATGCGCTGTCAAAGATTATTTCTGTCGACATACCCAGTTACTCGTACTTCCAAGCTGAAACTCCGACTCTCGGAGTCGACTCTCGTGGCTATGGTGACAGGACAACAGACTAGGCTTCACTATTAAATTCTTACAGTTAGTCTTACAGAAGTTACGAGGAACAACTAGTAAGTAATATTAAAATAACTCCTATAAAGTATAAATTTATACGGTAACAAATTGTATAAAATACGTTGTGGTTATTAGTGTTGTTAAACACGCGATGAAGACGTGAGGTGTCGTCTTGGGATAAAACCTGTGAATTAAAAGCTATACCAGTAGCCTCACTATTTGCATTTAATCAATTTCGACATAATTTATTGAAATATATAGACTAGATGCTACTAAGTCGAGACTTTTTATCACTTACACTAGTTTATTTTAATTAAGTCATTTAACACTTAAAAAAACATATTTCTTAATTTATGATTATTTGTTGAAGTTTACTAATCTGTGTACTCAAATACTACATTACTCTATGTTCGACGGTTGTTTTTTGTTTCTTTGTCTCTCATACCAGCGTTATACGATGGTCCAACCTTAGCCAGCTGAGACCAATGCTAAGATGTCGAACTTATCGGCCTGAGTCTGGTTGGCTTCCCGGGTGTTCTAGCGTCTCATCTAGTCGCGTTTTGCGATTATTTTGGAAGTAGCTACCACTACCACACTCATCTCATTAATCTATAGGTCTCATAGACCGCACTCTAGCTTAACATCAGACAAAATGCGGTCACATGCCGGACGGACTACTAATAAAAAAATTATAGTTCATTTTCGATATCACTTCACCGTAAAATGGCATGAACAAGCCATTTTCACAGCTATCATGCTTTTACCACCTGCCCCCAACGGCTAATAGCAGATGCGGTCATTTTATTGTCCAAAATGAATCTCCGAAAGGGGAAAAAACGAATACAAAAAGAGAACTTTTTAATGTTTTGAAAAAGTTACAAAAAATATCGATATTATAAACAAATACTTTTTATATTTAATATTTTGTGTTAAGGTTTATATTTGCATTATAATAATTATTATTATTGTTTTTACTTATCAATAATGCAAATAATTAATAGTATAATTAAATTATGAATTTTTCCAAATATACTTTACCCTAATACTAAATTAAAAGAAAAATAACTGTGATTTTTCACTGATACCTCTAGTGATGTGAGCCTTTAACAAACAAATTTAAAATTATTCATATCGATAAATAAATATTTTTACCTCACTAATGCCAGCAGCTGCAAAGTTACCGGCAGTCATCGTACCTGTCTATCCTTCAAGGATAATTCATTTCCTCAGACAGGCTGCAATACCTCTCAGCCAACGGTATCGCACCAGCCAATCATCAACCGTATCAAAAATAATATGAAAATTTTATATTTTTTAGTAAAGGGCAATTAATTAATTATATGAACACATCGTTTCTCAATCCATAGATAATGTTTAATTAAATAAAAAACAAATATAAACAATATTAAAGCAATTAATATAATAATAACCTCAAATATTGCCATCAGAAAAAGTCTAATTACTCAATAATCCGGGTTAAAAAAAACTGTTTACCTTAACAGGAGGATAAGGAATGTAGATTTATTTTTCTACAAAATGAACTGAAAATTGTGGGCCAATTGTCTTAGGTGAATTTCATTATTTATATTTTAAATAAAAAATAGAACAAAACATAAATTTTTATCACAGTTTACTTACTACGAACGTACGAACATGATTTCAGAAAGCTTCTATAATATTGGAGGCTCATATTCAGTTGTAACAATGAATAAAGACAAAGCGCTAAACCTAAGCCAGACACAAATGAATAAATGCGGTTAATTCTCAAATCGACATGTAATTTTCGACCCGTGGGACAAGTTGAAAGTTTTCTATAATTTTGTCACGATTTATCGACTGCTCAAGCGAATTTGAGGATACGTGACAAATTCAAAAAGATCCCGTTTTACTAAGATCAAAAAGATGAAAAAGAGTTTATTGTTTATTATATTATATATTTATTGACTTTCTAAATGCCATTACGGGATTCCCGAAGAACGGGCATTGGAGTATGAAAAAATTGTAGTAACATCTAGTAAATTAAATTATAATATTAAGGCAAGCAACTTATTATATTTCGGTTATTTATAGAAAAAACTAATCAATTTAAGGGGACGAATATATTGTGGGACGAAACAATGCAGGTACGTCTTTAAGACGCAAGTGAATAAATGCCGGCCCATTTACAAGGGTGTAAGATATGACGTGATATAGATCACTCACCTTGTAATAAATAAATAAATAACCTAAGAAAAATTACACCGTAAAGCGAATGTAACCGGAGGCGCTTCGACAATAATGGCATAGAGTGGATATGCCATATTATTATTTTAAATGAAATTAAGATATTTGTTACTGAATTAATTGTAAATATTATTTTGCCTATTTAAATGAGAAACAAAAAGTACTATGCTTCATTAAGTTGGCCGAGTATATAAGCTCATAACGTAGTTGGGCCGAATAATTAAGTCGATTTGGAACAACAACTTATATATTTTTTTAGTAAACCAATGCAATTTATTTCGATCTAAAATACTATTTGCCGTCTTATCCATGTTCAGAATGAAGAAAGGCGCTTACCCCAGAGGGAGCGACGCTACGGATGATTTAGAAACCCCGCGGGACGAACGCGACGCGACCTGATATTAATATTGTGACTGACTACATAGTACATATAATAATTTACAATAAATCATTTTATTTATTAAACGAAAGTATTCAAAAAATCAATATGACTAAAAACAGTTATTTCCAGTATTTTATTACATAGTTATACTTTATAGTCACTTTCACTGTTAGAGAAAAACATTTAGCGACATCGTAAATTATCTGAAATCTCAAATATACTACAATTTTTCAACACACTAAACCGTCTATGAGCGTTCCGTTTTCGTTGTGTGTCGCCTCAAATCGACCCGGCAAATTGGTTCCGAAATTTCAAATTCAAATTTGGAATCCCATGTGAACCCCGCGGCGTTCCACCGTGGTCCTTTTAACACAGTAATTGGTCCTTTGGCACTGACATTTGCTGTTGGTTAATAGAACGCTTTGATGTGGCTTGATTGGTTCATACCGATTTAATCAGTCAGTGATGGGGATTAATGTTCATAGCTTATTCGATTTCAATTTCGAATTTTCATTACTTAAATTATGGAGGTTGTCTTTTACAATATAAAATCCTAAATAAAAACTAGAGTTAGTTTTAAAGTGGACAGATTTTAATCATATTTCATTAATTATAAATACAGTATTTAAAATATTATATGCCAAAAATTTGTAATAAATAAATTTTTTTCAGTTTTTTTTTGTAACTTTAAAAATATTTAAATTCAAACAACTTTAATAAACTTTTAATATATTCAAAGTAAATCTTAGAACCCGCGGCTATGACATTTTATTTAAGTACGACAATATGTTAATATGTACTTCTTATAGTCCGTTTACTTCATAGCAATACAAAAAAGGCGCATATTTTTGAAATTAAGATTTTATTTCGAACAATTTTACTACACTTATGTGAAGTAATCGGACTACATGAATAGCTACCGACTTATATATTATTATGAACCATCATAAGTTTTTGGAAGTCAATCTTGTTCACAAATTACTGTATTTAAACGTTTAAGATGTTTAGAAAGGAATTTCTTAGAAACTTGCCCGAAAGTAAAATGACATAGCCCTTCAATTCTACAGTAAGCAAGCAAACTTATTTTTATTTTAAATATATTTATGTATAACCACTTAGTGTAGACAATTTAACAGTGTAACAATTTAAGAAAAAAAAAGTAGTATTTAGGAGTGGTAAGCGAACTGATGATATTTATTATCTTCAGAGGTCCCTGAGTTCTACCACCATTATCAAGTGATCCCGTGATAGAAAGGGAAACGAGTATAACGAGGTCGATGTGCACTGTTAATCTAGATTCGTTTCCTCAGGCAGACACAGCGGAAGCGACTGCTGCCTGTGCACATTTCTCTGTGGTATCAGTTATCTTCGCTTGTGGCAACTTCTTTTCACCTCAACATAAAAAGAGATTGTCACAATGATAATTTGAATTGTCAATTGTTATTATTTTTACTGGAGAATACATTTTACTTTGAACACAACCACAACGTTTTATTTTCCAAATTTTATTTTAATGAATAATGGAGTGTCTCACTCACTTCAACCGGGTGAGACTCACTCCAAACGCTCATGGACCGAAATTACTTTAAATAATAATAAGATAATCTTATCTGATTATTTAACCCTCAAGCGGGCGCGCGGTCATTTGTAACGGGAGCGGGCGCGCGTAACCGAAAAGACTTATGGGATGAATAAGAGAAACGAAGCACTAATTATTCAATATTTATTTATTTATTTGTACTCAGATATATTATCAATGTCTTTAAAGTCTGATTTGTCAAAAAAGTAATTAATATTATGAAAAAGCAACAATTTTTCAATTAATTAACATAACTCAAATATTCTTTGAATCAAAACAAAAATTAGGAACGCAAAACCCTTTTACATATCTCAGACTAGTTTATATGTATACCTAGTCTACTAATAAAAATTACAAAATAAGAATAAAAATTAATTAACTTTGGTTTAGTTTTCAACAGAATCAGTTTCTTCGTCCATATAACATTGATTGCAAATAATTTTTGAATAAATTCGTTGGTATATCTAACAATTTTTCAATAATATTCTCTGAAATGAATAAACTCCAGGCTTGCGAAAATGTTGTCACCCCCACACCATTCGTACGAGTGCCCGCATCTTCCGTGAGCCCTCCGGTCGCTGATCTCTGATTCACTCTCTTCTTTGTCTTCTCTTAGTAATTCCTCGAGTATTAAACTTTGTGGTAACCGTCTACGACTCATTTTGTATAAAAAAATCCAAGCTTAATTCGATAATATTGAATGATGGCCGAAGAATTACTACGAGCGTGAACGAGGGTATGTCGCGTTGAGCGTCGCGCGTAACCTTTTCGACGACAGGCGCGTGTAGTCTTTTCGACGACTGCACCGGGGCTAAAACAATTGCGATCTGTGGAGTGGGGGGAGCGCCCCGAGCGACTGTTTATTCTTTATTTTACTCCCAATGAAATAGCGACAGGCTACTAGAAATGAGAAATAAATGTGATGGGTAATAATAATAATATGAACGAAAATGTACTAAGCGCGGTCGATTCGACTACGCGCGCCCGCTTGAAGGTTAACTACTTGACAATGAATCGAGTTTTTTTTAAATAATACCGTAGTAAATAGACACAGATAATAAAACAATTATTAACTATTTACTGAAAAAAGGGAAGAAAAGTCTGATTTTATGCACTTAAAATGAGCTGATGAAAAAACCTATAGGAGCAAATAAAAATCACTTCAAATGAAAACCTGGACGGCATTCATTAAAAGTTTTTCTCAAATTGAGTACTCGACTCGAACTCGGCAATTTCCCTTCTGTTATTTAAAACATTGCTATTATTTCCCTAGGGAAGAAAACGGTCGCAAAATTTAATATTTACCGGTCTCCGAATATTAGATAATTAGATCAGGAGACCTGATTTGGCGTCGGAAGGCGCGCCAAATTAATATCAATGTTCTTTGTTTCGATAAGCAACGATATAGTGATGTAATCACTTTTTATCGATAATAAAAATTTTAATAATATTATTTTTTATATCGTATTTATATTTTCAATTTCAAAATTGTTACTATTATATTATATTTAAGTTAAAGATTGATTCGTATGACATAATTTTATTTTATGTAATAATATAATTTTAAAATAATACAAAAAAAACTGATTTATAAAATGTATCGATGATATGAAATGGTAAAGATGTTGCTTAATAAACAACTAAATAACAATATATATTGTGTTTTATCGATATCAATGTAACAGCTCAACCCTTTAGACAAGTAAAATGAAGACAAATGCGAGTATCGCTCGACGTTAGGGTTCGAGGTTCGATCACAAGACAAGACATGACAAACATTCTACGACACGCATAATTTTGTTATGTAACTTTTGTAATTTTCGGATGAAAATAATAAATTACTCCCCTATTGTAATATAATATAGCCGTAGTAAATAATAAATGTGTTGAAATTCGTTAAATAATGGCAAAGATTTCGAAACATCGGATTAAAATAATCAAAATAAACGCGACAGTTTTTAATGACTACAGCAGTGCTTGTATCAGAGGCGCTACATTGATACCAGTCAGCGATTTTGAATACAGGTCTCATCGATCATTAGTACATGCCTTCTAACGCTAGATCACATCCGCCCTGTTTATATTAATCTACCTATATGAATATTTATCAATTTTTAACATGTTCCCGCAAAATTTAGGGAAAAATATAGTTGTTTGTGTAAATTTGTACCATCAGACGCTCATTAACCACGCGTGGCATATCGGGCCACATAGACCATTAGGTCTATTGCATTCTATTCTATTGGTATCAGGCGGAATGCTGACCGTGTTGTTGCATGTTATGCTAATAAAACATATATATTTTAAAGTATATATTTAGTATATCAGTGGGTCACTATAAAAATTAATTGTATATTTTAACTATTTCTTTCTCATACATCTCACTCTCCGTCAACTTTTGCAGTGTTTAACAAATGAAACTTATTTTAAAATTGCAAACTAAACAGCGGAACATAATTTCTCCATAAAAAAATGTTTAACAAGCATTGCCGTACTGTAAAACTGCAGCACTTTTACAAGCCAAAATTATTGCCGCTTGTCAAGAGACAGAGGAAAAAATCTATAAGTCAAACTTACGAAGATAGAATGATGTAGGTAACCGTCAGTTATTAAGCTTTGGTGCGAGTGTCCAGCTTTGAAATGACATTCATTATATTTTAAGAACCTCATAAAACAATATTACGATCCATAGGGTATATTTACTTACTGTTTATTCCCAATTATTGGCTGTAACTACCTCTTCGATTCCTCTCGATAATTATAGGTGTGCGGGCGCGTCCAAACATTCTCGTCTTATAAATTACTGCGGCTTGTCTTCTGTCGCGCCGGAGACACACTGTCGTAAAAATATTATAATTAGCTACGATAATAAATTACAACTCACAAATAATAACCAACTTGAACCAATTCTTGCAATAATTATGCTTTATGAAGAAAATATATGTAGAAATAAATGGTATTTCATGGTTAGATTTACATGACAATGCCCATTTTTGGACTCATTTCATATCTAATAGTTTGTTAACAAAAGAATATTCTAAAATATTATTTTATTAATTTGTTTCAATTATGTCACCACATCGTTCAGACAGAAAAAGAGGTCTTTAATTATTAAAGCATTTAATATGATAATAACCTCGAATATTGCATCATAATGAATCTAATTACTCAATAACCCGCGTAAAAAAAAACTGATAGGCCATAAGGAATGTAGATTTATTTTTTTACCTGCAAGATGGACTAAAAATCATCGACAAACTCGAGAAAAAAAATGTGGGCCCATTTCTCTTAGTCGATTTCTCTTAGCATTTTCCTTTTCGTTGAAATTATAAAAAAAAAGAATGTAAAAAGAAAATTAAAACCAAAATTGGTAAGAAAATTACATAGTACCAATATGATCAATAAGTAACAGTAAAAAAAAGAATAAATTCCATAGAAACAACCCAACTGTATGATTAAGATCAATGACAATTAGGTGCACAGAGAAACAATAAAAATAATAGCTTTGACATTACGTTGTGACCGCAGCATGTTCGTAGAAACGTGATCAGCAGATACTATGTCTATATCTACACAATAGTTCGTCACAGAATTCCAATGTCATATACTACCTACACGTAAAAGATTACTTGCAAATAGGTTTATTATTGTAAAATTTAACACAACTAATTTCAACCTTAACGTCCGTCTTCGTAGCACTTTTTTTTTTAAATTTTTTTAGGCACTTTAATTGATATGATTATAACGGTCGATGAAGACCCGTGTTCAAACCTCGCTAAATTTTGATCGGTACGAATGTTACTATGCTATATGTAATTTGGTCGCTCAGTAGGTACCCTGTGATACAAACACTAGCTTAGTACAGAGATTGAAAAATAATAATAAAAATAAAAATATTGTAGCTCGGCATATGACAACACTCCCCCTGATTTTAAGGCGGAGTGCGGTCCATGAAACAACTGCTACTACAGATAAATTTCTACAGGCAGCAGTCACCTTCACTATGCCGGCTTGAGGAGATGAATATGGACTATACGTGCAGCTTTCAAGTTAGACCAAAGGAAATAGGTAAATAAATTATCTCAGTAGTGCCGTCTGATTTTGGAGCCTCATTTCTATGGGCAATGTAACCTCGAAGATGATTTGTTTTTTTAAATAATTATTATACCCATTGACCATTCTATTCACACGCCGTTCACAGTGTGGCATGAAGCAGGAACACGTAAAAACAATAAAAATAATTGCAGCAACAATTATTAGGATCAACTATCCGACACAAGTTCATTGCTTTTGTTGTTTTTCTAATTCAATATCCCCTATTATTATGGTAGAAAATGATATAGGTAAGTAGATACTATCTATAGGCAAAAAGACAGGCTATCTAACCCTAAAGATCTAAACTTACCTATAGCTAGGTAAACCGTGTGATATCATGCCTCTATAACTAGTAGGACGAGTATTGTAAAAAAACTACTTGCTAATAATTATTACACATTTATAACGAGAGCAGTGTGCATTGTCAATTCGTCTCCTCAAGCCAGCATAGCGGAGGTGACTGCCGCCTGTAGAAATTTATCTGTAGTAGCAGTTGTTTCAGTCCACGGACCGCGCTCTAGCCTTACATCAGGCAGTGTTGTCATAATTATGCCGAGGTAACAATAAAAAAATAATTATCTGCTCGCCTCAGTGTTGAATTAATATTTACTCAATAAACTCAGTTTTGGAATTGAACGTAAGTTTATTATCATTTATCTCTTGATTTTTTCTTCATTGCTGAGAGTGGCTGAGACCGTGACTCCTGGTGGAACTAGATGTCTTCATCGGCAAGTCTTACCTGCTATGCTGCCGCAGGAAGGTATTCGTTACTGATCTCCAGTATATTTAAATAAAGCTAAAACTTAACACAAATAATAATTTCAAAGAAATAAATCGTAAAGGAATTTCATAGTATTCACACTTCCAATCATAAAGTAGTAATAAAGGTGTACAGCTGTAAATTCTAACATAATCTCTATGCACCCGCTCATTAGAGCGCGAGCCACGTGATTGTCATTTTGACCACGCCCACTGAAGCCCAGCTAGAGAAAATTATTCTAACCCAACGTCCACAATTTAAACCGGAATTTGAACGAGCTTTTTCTATCTCTTCATATGTTCGAATATAGTTTTCGAACGTGTTATTATGTTTTTGAATTGTCATTTTAGAGGTCATTGTCTCACCACCTTGGGCAAATATCAAACCTATTCACCTACGGATATTACTGTCAAACCGAATTATTTGACGTCAATTACTATTACGCTAGTAATCTAAATTTACTTAAAGAATTGAAATCGAGACGGCTCCCATTAAACTACACGTAGATCATAAGGTTGTTTTTCCCTTGAACGAGTTCGTGATAGAAAAGTGTCCCCATTTGTCGCAAGAGAAGGCGTGTCGGACCACTAACTTACTACTGTGTGTCGTAAGAAAAGTACTTAGAGCAATTTGGTCGAATGCCATTAGAGGAGGTTTGTCCGGCCGCATCTCAGTATGTGTCATTATGCAGCTCACGGACCGTGAATATAAAATCGTAGCTTGTGTAATAGAGGCGGTAATGGTACAACATCTTTGTTCTTTTGTCTTCGTTTCGGAGGTTGTTTTTGAACGTCCGTTGCGTTGTCATTCTTAATTTGTAGAGCTACGTGAACGCCGATGGTGAAATGTAGAACAGATTCATTATTTTAGGTGAAATCGTTCGCCTAAAATAAACGTACAAATTTCTATTGTCAATAGTATCACAGAATTTAGTAAAAGGCAGCAATTTCGTCAAAGGCCGCCGCAACCTTAATATAAAAATATGTCTTTATGTTCTATGCCTTCACTAGAATAAATTGATCGTAGAAAATTGCTCTGACATTTTCGTTATTGCCCTGAGAGTAACGCCTCTTTGCGACATGCTCATTCTTGGAGCTTGGAGCTCGCTTACGTAATACTAAATTGTCATTTTGATGAAATAGGAAATATCTATTAATCTAAGCCCTTGAGTAACCATGACGAATCTTTCCATTAATACCTTCTTATTGCTTAACGCATTCGTCAAAATTAAATTAGACGTCTTCATTATTCTCGAAAAAAAAAACACGCGATTGCATTCCAAATCTTACAAAGACAGCAACTCTTTGACAAATGGCCAGTCTACGGCATGAAAGGGGCACCCAAAATTTTTGTTGGCTATTCGCTCTAATAAACAAAGAATGTAATTTTTCTTACATACATCGACATGAATACAAAAGCGGACATCTATCTTATTTAAGTGAAGGTTTGAAACGCTGCTGTGTGGCGACGTAATGAGTGACATTCAAAATATTTGTAACAAATTACTTTATAATAAACTTACAATAGGAAAGTCGACATACATTGTAAGAGAGGTAGGCAGACTGATGATGGTTATTAGCCCAGTCTGCCGTCCTGGGGCAGTACCACCGTTCACCACATTCGAATATAAGACCCTTGTCGCGTTTCAGGACCAATCTAAAAGTAACCAGGTATAACATGAGGAGTGTACACTGTCAATCGAGATAGAATGTCAAATCACCTCCTGTAGAGATTTCTCTGTAGTAGCAGTTGTTTCCGTTGATAGACCGCACTCTAGCTGTACATCAGACGGAGTCTTGTCATATGCCGGGCTACGATAAAAAAAGTGAGTTTCAGTACTTATTCAGTTATAAAAACAACAAAAATGTTATAGAATACTCGACGGTAAAGATAGACAGATACACGCAATGACACGTATTACATGTAAACGGAAAATAAAGTTCTTAAGTGATTTAAGATTGTTAAATTGTGATTTATTTACACGAAAATATCAAAGCATTTTAGAAATCCTGATAGAGTAAAGTTCTATCAAAAGTTCAACCTACAAATTGCGACTGTCCTTTAACTATGACATAAAACTATAGAATCTACGACTCAACTTGAGCCTATCATAGACAGCGGGCGACCAAAGTATATACAAAAAAAAATACATTGGTACTTTTAGAACATTCGTACACGACGCCAACGGTTTCGAGTCCACCAATCGGCCACGGTCACTCTTTGATATACTCTAACTACTGCGCTATGAAGACCGTCAAATACTAAATACTCGTAGTAAGACAAGAGGATGGACTATAATATTAGTCTCCTCAAGCCGGCATGGTGGAGGGTACTGCCTGCAGTTATTTCTGTAAAAAAAAATTGCCATGGATTTTTGAATGATTCTTGTTCTAAATGTAGGATCGGTTATTAGTAGTTCCCGTTCCCATAATATTAATATCCTAAGCACCAATGATCAAGTTTTCTGGTATTACAACACACATACGCGAAGCATGTACGCCCGAGGGTGTAAGCACGTGTAGCTGATTGATGTGTTTATAATTATTCCTCGCGCTTTTTACTCGCTCGTTGCTCCAAGAAAATATCATTTGCATGCTATAAAATGCTTTAATGTTGAGGACGTGAGTGTACCTCCTACGTTAACCGATATTTTACATCGTTTAGGTGATATTTTGCGATCGACTTTTGTTTTGTTTATTCTCATAATAGTTCATAAACTTTGTTAATTACTATAAACTGTCAAAGTAAAGGAAATATTTTTTATAGTAGTGGTATATGCGACTACAGAGAAATGCCTTCACTACGCTGGCCAGGTTGACAGTGCACACTACTCTTGTTATATCGTACTAATACTAGGTTAATTCTGAAACGTGACTCAGATTTTCTAAAATTATTTTTTGACATTTTAAAATGCTGGATTTGTTTTTGAGCTAATTTCATTTCAATTATATAATATATCGTTTATTTTTTATTTAACAATTCTTGAAAGAAAGTAACGCAAAAAACCATTTTTTTATTGTAGCTCGGCATGTGACAACACTCCGCCTGATGTAAAGCTAGAGTGCGGTCCATGAATGGAAACAACTGCTACTACAGAGAAACCTGTGCGAGCAGCAGTCGCCTCCACTATACCGGCTTGAGGAGACGAGCATGTACCATCTAGATTGACAGTGCACACTCCTCTCGCTATACCCGGCTACTTTCAAACTGCTCCCGAAACGCGACTAAGTCACTTCACGGGTGTTACATTCGAAAGTGGTGGTACTACCCCAGGACGGCAGATAGGTCAAAAACCATCATCAGTCTACCTACCACTCTTAATTTTTTTTTTATTTGATTTTTTTTATAAATTATCGAATTTGAATTATGAAACTGGTATAAAAACGTTCAATTTGTATCTTTCCTCACTTAACCAAATCTGCCCTATTGAAAATCATAGTTGATACCCGATGCAATATTCACCAAATGCAATATAAACGAGATGGGGTAAGTGTGAACGGCTACTGCAGAACAGTGGCGTGTAAATTTGCTAACTGTTCGATTATTCATAAGGACAGCCGACGCGTGTTAGCCGCTAGCAATGCGACTATGGTGTTGGTAGTTTGTTTTGTTTCAGACAGCTCTAAATTACTCGAGAAGCTAAAATTACTTTAAATAATAATAAATCTTCTTTATTTAGTAAGAGTGGTAGGCAGACTGATGATGGTTATTTGTTCAGTCTGTCGTCCTGGGGTAGTACCACCACTTTCGAATGTAACACCCGTGAAGTGACCTTGTCGCGTTTCGGGAATAGTTTGAAAGTAACCAGGTATAAAAGAGGAGTGTGCACTGTCAATCTAGATGGTACATGCTCGTCTCCTCAAGCCGGCATAGTGGAGGCGACTGCTGCCCGTAGAGACTTCTCTATAGTAGCAGTTGTTTCCATTCATGGACCGCACTCTAGCTTTACATCAGGCGGACTGTTGTCACATGCCGAGCTACAATAAAAAAAAAGATAGTGTTGGACGCGGTAAAATTCTTTGTTCTTTAATAAAAATTAGGTACTTTCTATCATCAAGGCTAGCGCTGTATCACCTTAGAAAATAATTATCTGAACTCACACGTCCGTCTCTCTTAATTTTTAGTCGAGTATAGTTTTTTTTAAATTGTAGCTCGGCATGTGACAACACTCCGCCTGATGTAAAGTTAAATGTAGCGGTCCATGAATGGATACAACTGCTACTACAGAGAAATCCCTACAGGCACAGTCGTCTCCACTATGCCGGCTTAAAGAGACGAGCATGTACCATCCAAATTGACAGTGCACACTCCTCTCATTATGAAGATAAAAAAACTTAATTATTTTCAAACCGATTTCTATTGTTCAATGGTATTAAGATGCATTCATTAAACGACGATGACTGTTTCTTTTATTGATCTGCGAATAGTGTTTATTATGCCGGCATAGTGAGATGCATCTACGCTCTACACCTGAAGGAAGTAATGTCAAATAAATTAAAAGAAATTAAGACGTCTGCTAACGTTGCTAACAATATAACAATATATGACCCCAAAATTCGTTAAAGACCATTTCTTGGATATCGAAAGTGTCAATTCTTCTTAGTAATATTGTATTGAAGTGTACTGACTCAGCGATATGCAATTTCACATGATTCCGAGTCATTGACCGCTATTCAGTGTCAAGAACACGTCATCGGCTTCGGCTGTCAAAAGCAATCGAATGTTTGACAATATTTTTAAACCGAAAAACATGAATGGCTATAGAAAGGCGTGTGGGTGATTTTATGTGTGATAAATACTTCTTTATTGCAAAAAATATTAGCTCTTTAGGCGTTATTTCGATACAATTCGAGCAAAATAAAAAAATAAACAGAGACCGCAAGTCCGTCTTTAAATAAAACAAAAATAAATAATATATAAGCTGTCTGATCTACCGAACGTTTTGTATACCGTTGTATTATAATATTTATAATATTTTTTATTTTATTTACCCATCACACATCGGCCGCTTTTGATCGCGGTGATTTGACACTGTGGCTAAGTTTGACATCAGCGTGCGTATCAGAAAAATCTCCATTAACGACAGGCGCGGAAAAAAAGAAATTTGATCACAAAAGGCAACCGAATCGTTAATACTACGAAGGTGTCCGCTACTAATGGGTAACCAACAGTCTACATCATAAAATGCAATAGAGTTGTCTTACGATATATTTATTTATGATCATTTAATTCGATAGTGTTTCAAATAATTAATTATTATTGTTCTAGTTTCACAAACGAAAATGGCGAGTCAAAACAAAGCAAGCAATCTGTCGCGTATAATTTAAATTGCGATAAGTTAAATATTATAATAAAAAATATATTAATGTTTCAACTCTAAAGATTTATTATTCAGGTGAGCGAAAGAGGCGATCGGCACTTTGTTGGTGCCCTAATGAACTTCCAAATGGAAGCTGTAAGCTGGGGCCATATCAATGCCAATCAAACTTTTATTTATGAAACATATCAAAAGATGTTAATGGCCGCCCCAGTAGCTTTCATGCTGAGTGCTGGGAAATAGCCAGTCACCAAAAGGACTGTGAACGTAACATTGAAGGCTTTTAGTAATCATTTATTTAATTGTGAAATCTATTAACTGATTACCTACGATAGATATATGAAGATACGAGGGTGTACTGCTCTGGTTAACAGAACAGACTCCTCTCGTTATATCCGACTTCTTCGAAGCTGTCCATTAACTTTTTTTAAAATTATACTTCAGCACATGACAACGCTCCGCCTGATGTTAAGCTAGAGTGCGGTTCATGAACGGAAACAGCTGCTACCACAGATAAATCTCTAAAGACAGCAGTCGCCTTCGTCCCTATAGCCGGTTTGAGGAGACAAACCTTACACCTTCCAGATTGACAGTGCAACTCCTCTCGTTATACGAAAGTAGCCAATTTCAAACTGATCCCCAAGTGTATTCAAGTGTAATTGTAATTAATAATGTAATCAATGTAATTGATAACCATTTACCTTTAATATGATAATATGTGCAATGTACAGAAGAGTACGATTAAATTGCAAGCATAGACATTTTTTATTTTCAATTGAGTGGGATATAACATATATTTTTATTATTTTATTTCTTGCAATGAATTGCTATTTCTTACAGTATACTATAGAATTGTTCTGCCTAATTAGGGGTGGTGGTAGCTTCTAACCTAATGATGCAGGACTTTTCAATATCACACAACGAAATATATCTTATGTTAATTTATATAAAAGCTACTGCTTTATATTTCTTTTGTCGCACTATGATGACTTACTATGGAAAGAAACATTTTATTTTTACAAAATAGAGCTAACAATGCAATGCCCCAAACTTATTCGAGCTTGGAATACCCTGGACTATGGGTATCATACCAAGGACAACACTAACTTATAACATCCATACTCGAGTTGTTTAAAATAATATCAAACCTGGGACTTCCGCGAAATATACCACCGTCAAAATACTTCTAAATAATATGTGCTAATATTTCGTTAGTATAAATGTAATTTTATTATTATTGTTTTATTAAATGAGAAAAATAATCCGTCTCCACGTGTGCTAAACTTAAGCGACTGCCAGACAAAGCTGGGCGATGACTGGCTGATTCTGTCGGGTGCTTTGACGATGATGTATGTTCCACTGCCGCATCAGTAATGAGACGTATGGGTCCTGGAGAGACGACGTGACGTGGGCAAAGGGTCGCTATCTATTCGAACGACGGGCAGTATGTGCTTAATGTGCCTGTTCTCGGTGGGCGTACGATAATTTATTCGCATTTTACGAGCGAGTATATTAGAACTCGTTGAAATATTTGACTTAGATCGTATAACGCCTATCATCCTGTCAAATTGGTTTGTGCACGCTCGTCTTCACAAGCCGGTATAACGGAGGCGACTACTGCTTACAAACATTTCTCTGTAGCAAAAGTTGTGTCCACGCATTGGCCGCTGAATCTTAAAATTATATGTCTCAAAGGCACCAAAAGGCGGGTAAGATGCTAGTTTTTTAGTACATTATATTGATAGTAACATTGCTAGCGGTCAGAATTTAGCGAAGTTGAAACGCGGGTTACGTCTATCATAAAGTCCGTCCTTTTCCAGCTAAACTACGGCCGCTCATATATCTTAAAACTTAAATATATATAATAACTTAAATAACATTTAATACCTATTTATATAGAAGTTAAGACCACCCTCAGCCTAATTCTATGATATCGTAGTCGATACAAATCTCCAGTAATTGTGCTTTAATTTCGTCTCAGATCATTAGACCGCTCCTAGAGCCATTTGTCATAAAGACCATTAGCGAGACGGCTCGTCGCTCGCTTCCTTGACCATGCAGTAGCTTATACAACTAACTACTGATTAAAAACTTCAATAGAACATTCCAGAACTTCAATTTGTTGTAAATTTATAGCTTCAAATTAATTGATTCCTTCTTTGAATTGATTGGCAATTATTGATTTTATAGTTTCATAAAACTGTCGATCAATTATAAATAAATACTTATACAATATACATACAATACAATAGACCACAAACTAGGGTAGACCTTGGGTAGACACACACACACACACACACACAAAACCTATACTTTTTTATAATATACTAATAATTATTTGTATTGTTTCAACCGAGTCGCAGACTGTCACGCTATCCACTGCTCCACAGAGACCGACTAGAAACAGAGATATGAGGGAATGTGTACTGTCAACCTAGATGGTGCACAGTCATATCCTTAATCTGAGATAGCGGAGGCGACTGCTGCCTGTAGATATTTCTCTGTGGTAGCAGTTGTTTCCGTTTATGAACCGCACATGTGCTAAGCTATAATAAAAAAGTACTTATTTTATTATACTGTATTAAAGGAGAATGCCCATTTTTGGACCTAATACCTAATAGTATGGTAACAAAATAGTATTCTAAAATAATATCTTATTTTTTTATTAATTCATTTTAATTATATCAACACATCATTTACTAACCAATAGACAATGTTTAATTACATAAAAAACAGATATTATCAATTATTAAAGCATTAAAAATAATAATAACCGCAATTATTTCAAACTTTAAATTAAAACTAATTGGTATTATGGAATGTAGATTCAAAACTAACTAAAAATCATTGACAAACTCGAGAGAAAATTTGTGGGACCATTTTTCTTAGGCGAATAGGCATTCTCCTTCGTGAACTGTTTACGCTAAAACATTAAGTAACACCTTACACTAATATATTTACATAAAATTTATTCCTGCATGATTTCATTTACCATTATCATAACTCCAAGACAGCTCCATTAATCGTAACAAAATTAAATCTTTAAGTAAAATATAACCCTCCCTGGCTCTCCATTTGCCACATCGCTGACGTCATCGCTATCACTTCGAGCACACCAAAGTCTGTTGAATAGTGAAAAAGACATTATTCCAAATTTGAAGTGCAATTTATCAAGAGTGATCCGCTCCTTTGAGAATAGGATGTTATGACATGATGATATATATCAGAACGTGACGTGGACTTTTAAAAATGGAACTATTTTTTAAACCATTTTTATGGGGGATATGTGGTGACAATAAGATCGCAGGGGTTAATTGTCACGTGACATCGAAATCTACAAAGAATCGATGACTAATGATAGGGCACGATTGTCATCAGTTTGACTTATTTATTTTGAAGACCCCGGGATGTGTCCGTTGGCCCTTTCGTTTTATTCAAATTTTGAGTACCACTTGATTGACGATGTCTCCTTTCCGTTTGGCCCGAGTGATTTTTTACCGCGAATGACATGCAATTTTCTTCTTATTCAAAAAGTTATATATTTTACTTAACCGATTCACAATAACAATTATATTTTGTAATTGAAAACACAATTAAATTGCGTGAACATTAAAATTATTATCTTTTATAATTTACAATGTGCACAAAGGATACCGACATCAGCAACGTGACGTTCTAATAGGCATAGTGACGTGCGACACGACCTCTATGGGTAAGATACAAGTGTTATTATATCGAATGAAAAATACAACCTATAAAGGTGATTTATCTATGCAAGAAAGCAAATATACTTTTATAGTTCGGTTTGTGGCTACACTTCGCCTAATGTTAGGCTAGAGTGCGGTCCGTGAGCTGAACCAACTGCTACCACAGATAAATATCTACAGGCGTAGTTGCCTCGCTTATACATGGTTACTTTTGAAAGTAGAGAGTTTTGGTAATGATCATGAAACGCGAGTTTTACACGTGAAAGTGATGGTGCTGCTCCAGAACGAGAGACTGCGCTAAAACCCATCATTAGTCTGTCTACTACTCTTTTGAATTACCTATTAGGTACCTTTGTGTAGGTGCCAAAGTAATAGTCAAAACTTGACTTAAAATTCATTAAATTTTAAAATAAATGTTTAAAATTACCGTGTACAAATAGTCAATTGAATGAAATCCAAATGGTAATTTCCTGGCAACGAGCTATCGCGGGACAACAATTTGCGGTTGCCGCTTGATTACAAACAAAACCCCTTCAAAACATATTGAATTGGCATCACAATAAAAAACATCCTTTTTCGAAATAGAAATAAAGTTTAAAATATATTCAGTTTTTTCCATGAGATTTATGTCCCTTGAAAACAATTCGTTTAGACGAAATTCGTCACGTACACAGACATCTGTCGCCTGATGTAATCGAATCGGACGACGATCGATTTAGTCGACATCGAGACGATCGTTGCATAATTCGATACGATGACAATTCGAAACGCCCGATGTGGTTGTGGGATTGTTTGGGCCACCATCATTATTCGTAATAACAATCACCAATCGACGAAATTGGATTTCGTATTTTGTGTTCAAATTTGACCTTTTTTTCGTAACGACAATTTTTTTTCCATCGTAATTGGACGCGCTTGTGACTTTTGACTCATAAAATTCCAGTTATTCTCACGGCTAGATATCTTAATCATGATTCTAATGGCGTAAATAAGGAAAAACCAAATTAAAAAATATGCTTAAATACGTAAGTATACATAGGAATTTGAAATGAATAAATTATTTAATTATTCCCCTTTTCTATTCTTTTAAATAAATTCAGTGGGTATTTATAAAAAGTCTTTGAAAGCAACGAAGCAAGTCGAAAGCTGATTTCATCCTTGAATAGCCAAGCGACGATTTTATTTGTCTAATAATTATACTAACAATTTTTAAAATAGATGTCAAATTGGATAAATATAGATTAATTCAACTCAATAAAATTCTATGGATATAATATAGGAAATTGCGTCTGATTCTTTTTAAAAATGTTCCACAAAATTGCATTGTCGAGGTCTCATATAATTGACACCCCTTCTCTTGATTAATTCGCTTCAAATTGGTTGAAGCTCGACTTGACAGCGTCAATTTTCGCGCGTTTAGTCAGCCACACCCCGGAGACGATCAGTTACCCCTAATACCCCTAAAAATCCACTTACAGCCCGTTTGAAATTTTGATCAACTCCCTTTACATGACACCTCTCATCCATTCACTATGTAAATTGTCAAAGGGATTTTAAATTCAGTTTACATGTGCTAGTATCTGTTGATATTTTTACATATACTAATATAAATTTATGATTCATTACTTTTAACATTAATTCTTTAATTTATAATTAATTGACTGACTTTAAGATTAATATCTTTTGGAATTGTAAACATTAGCTTTTTATTTTTTATTTGCAATATTCGCTTTTTTTGTATTCAGCATAATTATGACAACACTCCGCCTAATTTTAAATGAGTTTTCACCAAGAACAATTGCATTAAAAATTTATTTAGAGCTTCACAATTATTTTGTCACATTTATAAGACATAGTTGAGAAAAACTAGGCAAAATTTTACATTCTGTAGTTGAATATATATTTTGTTAGACTCGTTAGTGTTATAGTTACCGCGTAAAATCGATTCAAAAAGTCCGCTCGCAATAGTAACCACCTTAATTGAACGCGTCTAAGGCGAGACATTTTTTTTATTGTAGCTCGGCATGTGACAAGACTCCGCCTGATGTAAAGCTAAAGTACGGTCCACGAATGGAAACAACTGCTACTACAGAGAAACCTGTGCGGGCAGCAGTCGCCTCCACTATGCAGACTTGAGGAGACGAGCATGTACCATCTAGATTGACAGTGCACACTCCTCTCGCTATATCTGGCTACTTTCAAACTGCTCCCGAAACGCGATAATGTCACTTCACAGGAGTTACATTCGAAAGTGGTGGTACTACCCCAGGACGGCAGACTGGACAAATAACCATCATCAGTCTGCCTACCACTCTTTGGATCACAGCGAATATTGCGTCAAAACAACAATAAGAGGGGAATACGTTGTTTATAAATTGTTATAAATCCATGTAAGTTAACAGTTCATTGTCCCGACACCCATTTTGCATAGGACGGATTGTCTAATACGTCAAATTGTCATGCACTACGCCAAAGTAGCTTGACGTTGATGGATGAATGCACCTGATACTAGCATCTATCCTTTACTCACTCCGCGCTATGTTATTCGTTTATAGAAATTGACAAATATATAATTAAAATCCAAAGGAATACTCGTATGTTACCGTTTATGTTTTAGAAAATAGACTTCAATAAAAAAAAGTAATGTAAAATTCCCTCAAATTTTTTTTATATAATGGCAAGACATATGGCCTCGACTGGCCTGATGCTAAGCATAGTGGAAGTCTATGAACGGTACACGGTCGCCATCACTATACCAGTCCAAAAAAAATATTTCTTCTTTTATTCGTCTCCTCAAGCCGGCATAGCGGACGCGATTGCTGCCTGTACATTTTTTTCTGTGGTAGCAGTTGTTTGCGTTCATGGACCGTACTCAAGCTTTTAACATCATATGCCGAGCTTAGCTTATTTTTTTATTAATTTGTTATTTTTAGTACTGACACTTTTTATTAGTATTTAAAGCAGATACTTCTAATCCAAACTTTTTTATCAATTTATACATATTATAAGTTAGTTTTTATATTTCTTTTTTTTTCAATCACGTTCAATGACTCGCCGTTGCTTTTGTTACAATATCACATGTCTGATGACAAGATGATTTCAATATTATCATCGGAATTAAGACCACCCCTTTCATCGGCCACTTTTCAATACACTCGTTAAGTTTGAAGACGACATATTTTGTGTTATGTTATTTTGGGATTCCTTCACAAAAAAGGCGTCCTTGCAATTTATAATATTATTTTTTTATTTTATAAGACTTTTTTTAAAATTATTGTAAACTTAATTTTATATACAGGTTGTTCCAGGATTAGGAACAGCCTAAGAAACTGAAAAAAAAAAACAGTCTTTGCAGATTTGATTTGAGGAGAAATTAGTACCTTATATGTATGGATAGGTTCCACTATATACCACTTTATACTCAGGCAAGTTATTGTCAAACGTTTGTCTATTAAGAATTAAAAAATATATATCTTATTTTTTTAACATAATTTTTTTATACATAACAAAATAAAAATTAATTTGCTCTAAATGTAAAGTTCAAAAAGACGCCGCCACTTCTAAAATGTCGAATCCCGCGGAATTTCATGAATGACGTAAGCACAAATCTTCACTATACAATAGTAAATCAACGTCAAATGTCAACCAATGCTCTTTCTCCGACTCCTCAGCTATTATCATCAGCCGTGACTGGCAACTTCACTGTCGCCTACCCACTTACTGAGCAGTAATGATAATATTAATGTTATCTTAAAAAGCAATCTCTTGAAAGCTTTCTTACGCGACCAATATCGACGGCTTCTTGCTTCGAAAATGATACGATGAATTAAGCTAATTAAATTCGGTATTTTTATTTGATATAAGTGTTTCAAGTACCTAGTGTATTTTTATAATATCTCGGTCACATTTCGACTGTTGATAAACTAGAGTGTAACCCATAGTCTATCTAGTATCTAGAGAACAATAATATCTCGTTTCTTGAAATCAGCAAAAGAATATCAAAAATACTTAATAAAACCAATACCAAACCCATCACAACGTTTCATACATAAATAAAGTATCACCTCAAGGGTATATAAGACCAGTCGCAAAGTAATACAAGACATGATCTTATCCAAAATTCGGAAAAGGCGTACAGTATTGAGACATAAATTTTTCATTTCGCCGGCAGCCATTCCATGATAACCCACTTGACCAGTGCCTCCCTGGGGATACATAAAGGACTTCTCTTGTATAAGGAATCACATATTTCATAACGTTCTTTGAGTTAGGGTTGTTCTAGGATTGAAAGAGACAATATATCGACAAGTATTTTTTATAAAGTTTTTTTAATGTCTAACTTTTGGATAGTCTTCCTTTTTGAGTACAACCTACGCTATTTACGTAACCAAAATAAGAATTAAGGCTGTGACTGTTGACTATTCGTAAATATTACAATTAATTTTAAGTTCTAGAAAGAATAAAACATCGATATGTTATTAAGACCATCCCTAATTCATAATACGTGTACATATTCTCTTCACACCCCCGAGTTTTTTTTTCTACCCGCGTCACAAAGGGCTACCGTGCCGGACACAATAATAAATATTTTGACGATAACGCATAAATATCCTTCCTTTATGAATAACAAAACAGGCGAAACTCCGAATGCCACTGAAGACTTGGTCGGTAATTTGGTAGGGTTTTATGGCCATTCGGGTCGCTTATAAATCGTTGACTATTTATTTGTAGGTGGGGTCGTGCGATTTTTCCGCGGTTCGTAAAGAAATTGTATGGAAATTTAAGGGTTCTATTCTGGGAAATGCGTCAAATTAAGGGGTGTTATAAATAAAATATAGTGTGCATTGTTTTATAGCTTTGTATAGTTTATGAAGGGACAAGACTTATAAAGTTATTTGGCAATTATTTTGACAAATCAACAGGGCGAACGTCAGACATGCTGCGACCACGGTGGCTATAAAAGTTATCTTACGTTCAAAAGAAAAGAATGTGTACCGTCAATCTGGATGGCCGGCATAGCCTGTAGAAATTTACCTGTAGTAGCAATTGTTTTCGTTTATGGACCGCACTGTATCTTAACATCAGGCGAAATATACAATAAAAAAATAATAATAATAAGACGAATAAAATCGTTTAATTTGTCATGTGCGCACAAAACCTATAATGAAGTATAATTCATGGTTTTTTTATTATTATTAATTTAAGATTATCTTGCGTAATAAAGAATTATGATTTTAAATAGAGAGAATCTATAATACTAAAGTGTTATACATATTATTATATCGAAGTCGGTAGTAAGTCAGTGTTTGGTGACGTCGCGTGTTTGCTACTCCTGACACTTGACTTGGTGCAATTTCCGGACGTGTCACTCGTCACTGCTTGCGTTTAATCATGACATACTTTGGCGCAACGAAAAGACAATTGCAGTTCTATTTTGAGCGCTATTTTCATAATAAGAACGGCCGTGGTCTAACGGTTAAATACGTAGCCTCGTTATCGAGAGAGACTCGTATGTAAATCTCGCAAAATTCAAACCAAATGTATAAAACGGAAGTCGCGGTGTTCAGTCCGCCTCAGGCGTAGTAGTAGTGTATGCACTATGTATTCAATTTTCATTATAATTTATTAAAGTTTTTTTTAACCATAGTCCTGTTCTAAACTTTTTTTAATGCCTATACAAAATATATAACGTACATTGGTACTGGTTAATTCGGAAGCGAAAAGAGAATGCCCATTCGCCTAAGACAAATGGGCCCACAATTTTTTCTCGAGTTTGTCGATGATTTTAAATTAATTTCGTAGAAAAATAAATCTACATTCCTTATTACCAAGCAGTTTTAATTTTTTCACCCAGGTTATTGAGTAATTAGATGTTTTCTGATGCAATATTTGAGGTTATTATTATATTAAATTATTTAATAATTGGTAATATATGTTTTTTAAGTAATTAAACATCGTATATTGATTGGGAAATGGTGTGTTGATATAATTAAAATGAATTAATAAAAATCAAGTGGGCCCAAAAATGGGCATTCTCCTTTAAATAGGGGTCTCATTGATCGTGAGCGTGATCTCTTACAACTATACCACGGTCTCTCATTTAGACTAAGATCAACTTTATCTAATTCTAATTAAATTTATACAAAATAGGCAGATAAATATAGAGTAGTAACATCAAAGTGGAATCTCTTTTACTGAATTGAACACTTTAATCAAGCATGAAAGAGCTACTTAGCCGATTGGTATTTTTATGTCATTCAAATGCTTTTTAAGGGTAGATGTAATTCATAGTTGTTTATCTATGAAGCATTTTTTCCATTTATCCATATTTTTTAAATATAAGCTCTACATACAAACCACACTCCGCTTGTTATGTTGAGAGTGCACTGAAATCTCTGCATACAGCAGTCCCCTCTGCTGTGCCGGTCCAGGGAATCGAATGTGCACCATTCTTTAACTCGGCATTCACCTCTAGTACCTTGTTCTATAATAACTTCTTTCTTTTTTAATTAAAAAATACTTATATTAAAGTATAACAAAAAATGAAATACTCATAATTTTCATTAAAAAATGCAAAAGGAACACAAACAAGGGACGTTTTTGCAAGTCAAAAAGATCAAACGACGAAAGATGGAGGGCGTGGTCGACTTCTAAAGAACGTAAAACGAGCGATGCCCGTCTTTTGTTATTTACTCATACCTATATTTTTTAACTTCCAATTAGACTTTTGTTATGGATTATTTTTATTACAATAACTAATGTCAGATTTCACCAAACTGTCGCCCAAGGCTTTGCTCACACTGACGCGGGACTCAGCCAGGGATTTTGTGACTGCTCTAGCAGTAAAAGGCGTGAACTCACGATTGATAACACCAGCACTCAAATACGCTGACCAGTACCAATGCAATATTATATGTACTTTGGTCGCTCAGCGCTTATAATATAACACTGGCTTAGTATAAGCGTCTAATAATACTTAAAAAATTAAGATAAGCTGGTCGTGGCTATAATAAAGCTACGCCAGGCTTCAGGAGGTTTTCCCGCACCGTTTTTCCAGTATGTGCGAATATAGTAATTACATAAATGTTTCAAGTACTTACACAAAATGACAAGTACCTATCCACCTTTTTGTGTTAGCCCGTCATATGACCACAATATTCCCATTAAAGTTTTTTTTTTAAATTTAATTAATATAAAAAAAGTTTGTCTCGATCATTATTTAATTTTATAACTAATTGTTCGTCGTAATTAAGCAAACAATGATAATTTAATTATAAATAAATAACTCGTTTATTATGTTTTACCATTGAAATTAATTTATATAATATTTTGTTTTAATGTTGTCATTAAAAACAGGTGAAAGGACTGTCGATGGAAAGATAGAAAAGAAAAGGAGAATGCCCATTTTTGGGCCCACTTGATACCTAATATTTTGATAACAAAATAATATTCTAAAATAATATCTTATTTTTTCATTAATTCATTTTAATTATATCAACACATCATTTACCAATCAATAGACAATGTTTAATTACATAAAAAACAGATATCTTCAAATATTAAAGCAATTTAAATAATAATAACCTCATATATTGTATCAGAAAACATCAAATTACTCAATAACCCGGGTGAAAAAATTGAAACTGATTGGTAATAAGGAAGTAGATTTAGTTTTCTACAAAATTATCTAAAAATCATCGACAAACTCGGGAAAAAAATTATGGGCCCATTTCTCTTAGGCGAATGGGCATTCTCTTTTCGACGAGGTAACATGAAGCGCTAATGGAATAGCTTAGTGGCCAGAATATCCATCTGAAAAGGACGTGGATCTAATCTCAGCTCAGACTGTTTAGTTCACGATGATTATTTTCTGAATAATTACATTAAAAATTTCATAAATTAAAAAATAAAGAGACTACTTGAGACGCGATTGTCGCAGAAGTAAATTACAGCAATTGAACCGCCTAGCGCAAATTGCGATAATAAAAACGTAGATCTATAGCGTGATTTTTAAAATCGTGTCGCAAGAAATAAAATCGTGGTCTGTACTAGGCCTTACGATATATGGAAACAAGCTTGACAAATGGCGTAAGTGATTCAATATTAAAAATTACTGTAATTATAAATTCAACAATGCGATATAGATCTTGTTTCCTTAACCAAGTCGTCAGTGCGGTTGTTCCAATTTCGACATTATTGTTTTTGCCACAAAAGTAAGAACTCGTCACAGATTAATTATTAATATTAATAAATAATAAACTCAACTAAAACAAGTACGAGTTACTGAGTAAACGATACTAAATTTATTCGTTAATAATATCGTGACCTAATAGTACATGTTACCCCATACGAAAAATATATTTCTTTAATAACGCTAAACATTAACGAATGCTACTCGATTACATAAACTAATTTGTTGCACGTTTTAAAATTATAGTCAAACCTACAAATCTTTTCAGGCCGGCATAGCAGTAGCGACTGCTGCCCGTACAGGTTTCTCTGTAGCTTTACATCAGGCGGAGTGTTGTCATATACACAGCTACAACAAAAAAAAATCGTTCTCGCGGAAAGTCCTCGCAGAAAGCCCAAAATGCACACACGACCCAATTTTGTGTGGTAACTTGGTAAGGAAAATTGATATTGGCTGCTAATAAAGAAAATAATTGGGCACATTATTTGATATATCTGTGTCAAAGTTTAAAAAGTACCAAATAAACAGTAACCCTATATTTTATTGGTCAAGCAAGGGTGCTCGTGTACTCAACCGTATCGTTCGTCGTCGGTCGCGAAGACCGGATTTGTCACGCTCAAAACACAAAAATTTATAGAAAAAAAATCACAAAAGCTTACAAGGTTGCCATGTTACTTATATTAGGAAATATTTGTAAGAATTTGTAAATGTAAAAAAAATGTAAAGTAAGAATCCTGAAAATAATTAATAATGACTTTTATTTCTAAATAAATCAGCTAGTGTTTGTAGAGACAAATGTACACTTCCCAGGTTTGTCAACACACTGCTTTAGAGAAATTACTAATTTAAAATAGTTTTGTTAGGTTAGAACAAAATAGAAGTAAAAAAATTTAATTCGTAGATTATTCGTGACAACCCTAAAAGCGATCGTTACCTGTTCCACATTCACTGTTACCCACGAATTCAGTTCGCCGTGTAAGTAGCCGCAACCAACATACTACTAATAAATTCCATCTTTAGCTCATCCCCATACTGTACGTGCGGTTTTACAACGTCAAATATTTTTTGTTAAATATTTCAGAATGGATACTTAACTAAATTTACTATGTTTGATTTAACTTGTCCAGCACTAAATAATTAAAATAAACACGAAAGAAAGGGTCTTGACAAAGTCTTGAGCACCGACGAAACGTCGCCAGTTTGTCGGTCTTTTACCGGATACATTTCGGAGAGTGTGCGCAAGAGCTACACAATTTGGTTCTACCGTCCCCTTTCTTTCATCGGACGTCCAGACACCCGGAGAGGTACCATCCTTTTATGGTCCAAATTCCTAAAGTGCGTACGAGGCGTTTCGACAACAAATTCCTCGTGCGTACTGCGAAACTGTGGAACTCCCTCCCGGTGTCTGTGTTTCCCGAGAAGTACAATACGGGCATCTTCAAATTAAGGGTAAATAGGTACCTCATAGGCAAGCGTGCTCCACCCTAGACCGCATCACTGCTTAACATCAGGCAGGGTGCGGTCAAACGTTTGCCTATTAAGCATTAAAAAAAAAAAGGGTAAACAGCGTCATTTTTGGAAAGTGATGTTACTACTCCTGGACGACCATCGTTCTTCAACGGTCTGTCTACCACTCGTTTAATTAATACCAACCTTAAAAATATTAACCTTAAAAAAATATCTACATAATAACATGAATTATACAATGCATGTATTATATGTATATGGAAATACTAGATTGACATTTTTCTGTAGTGTTTTGACATTTTATTTTGTGCTCCTTAACTCGTTTAATAGTAAAAATTAAACGCATAAAATATCGGCGTATAGAGACCGCACCTATAATGACGTATAGCTGAAGTTGCATTATTCATGACCGAGTTATAAACATCAGTGAAGTGTAACGGTCACACCACACGCACTCACTCACACCAGGGAACTATTACTAATATAAGAAAAAATCTTATTGAAACATCGAAGAAAATAATTAAATGGTTATAATAATCAACCTACCCTATTATGACTTCACTAATGTAAAACTAATAATATTGTAATACTTGGCTTGTACATTGAGACACTGCTTCTGTAGCAGTGGTTAGCAACGTCAGAAAGTCTCAGGTTCGACCCGGTCGAAACATTTTTTTTACAAATACAAAAAGAAATCTCGCTTTAAAAATTAAATATTTGTTTCAGGTTTGTCAGGCTTGTCTGCAATAGCACAGGATTTCTTAGTTTAAGGTCAGGATATTGTATTTGTTATTTATTTATATTTTATTCATTATCTTCTACTTAGATAGTAGAAGATATCAAAATTATATTATTACGCACGTTCATAAAAATAAATATTAACGACATTGAATTTTAATTACATACACATAAAGTTTAAAATTAAAAACCTATATACTCGTGTTATAGGACATACATAAATATAATATAGGTAGATATATATAGCTTCACATAAAACATACAGTGTAGAAATACCAGTCGGTTATTGTCGCGAAAAACATCAAAATTCTTTACCGGGTTACGACGTCTTTTAAAATAACAATGAACGTTCTTATTATCTCTTGATGCTAAGGCTGAGACTACATGAGCGACGATTAGTGACGCGATACAGTTTGTCTCGAAAATAATTGTGAAGCTGAAGATAGAGAAAGATTGGAGGTAAGAACAGTCTAAACTAGACTATAATTGCTGTGTTTCTTATGACAGTTTTCTAGTCGTATGTCTTTCCGAAGCCATAGTGGTGTCTGCCGATGAACAAGTGCATGCTAAACCTATACTTATGCTAATAAAAAAGATTTTCATTTCTGGTTCAGGTATTACACAGAATTTAAGCTGGGCTAACAAATGTTACCGTAGAGACGCCTCTGCTATGTAAATAAATTGCAATACAATCCAGGTCGACAGTACACACTTCTCTGTTATACCTGAGTACTTCCACGCTGATGCCGAAGCTCATTTTTATATATAATTTTTAGCCTATAGGAAATTATTTCTATTATCAATACTTTTAGTAGAAATGAATATATACGTAATATATTTTTTTAAATCGTGTCGCGTCCTAATGTAACCTTAGGTTAAAAGTCGCACACAATTCATTAAAAAAATGCTAAAAGATTTTATAAGTCAGTAAATTTCGGCTGGTGATATAAACAACATGGACAGTTCGCGGTACCGTCGGCAAAACGGTAGGGTAGACAATTTTGATTCCGAAACGATACCGCAAAATTGGTTTTTGTCACATGTCAACTTCTGTGTTCGCTCGTTCCATATTTTTTGTGACATTTTTATATCGGTTCGTATTAGAACATTTTAATTAAATTCCTTGTTAAATGGGTGGTCTTTTGCATATTTAATTTGTATTTTTATTATTAAAACTGGCACCACCTCATTTCACAATAGCATTAAAAGAACCACATTGTCAAATGCCTCCTCGTGCCGTAAACGTCAAAGAAAACATATAAGAAAAATTCCGGCCCGGCCGGTAAAGGTTCAAAAGTACGCGATAAATTGTGTAACAAGTGTTCCACGAGACAACAAAGGACAAGGAAGGTAATCACCCCATCCTAGAGTCATACAGTCCACTTCGGCGCGTTCAAAAACTAAATTTTATATTACATAAGAAAATGCGGAATAATCAAATTAAAAATATTAACAAAAATACTATATAACAATTACAACCCATACCAAAAACAAATAACACATTTATAATGAATTAGGAAATACTTATTCCGAAGGATACTGAACTGATTTCTATTTTTTTTTATAATAGCTCGGCATGTAACCATATCCCGCTTGATGTGCAGTCTAACAAAGGTTACCACAGACACCAGTCATCCAGGTAGACAGTCCTCTCGTTATACCCGGCTACTTCCAAACTGATCACGTAACGCGACTATGTCACCACGGGTGTTACACTTGAAAGTGTTAGTACTTTCCCCAGACCGCAGACTGTACTAATAACTATCATCAGTCTGTGCAGTGCCGGCTCTATAAGCTTGAGCCTAGGGCCTCGCACGGTTGGGGGGCCCCGACTCTGAGAAGCAAATTCTTTTTTCAATTTCACACAAAAAAAAATTCAAGGTAAAATGAAAAAAGTACAAAAATAATACTTATAATTTTTTTATTGGTGAATAATTTAATATTAACATTTATCGTACTAAAAAGAAAATTATTCTTATACCAAAATAGATCATTATTTGCGTATATTCATATGTACGAATTTGAAATAATACTGTGTGAAAAAATAAAGAAAAAATTTTTTTTACATGGGCCCCCAAGTATTGTGAGCCTAAAGCCCCTCAACTGCAAAAGACGGCACTGAGTCTGTGCACCACTTTATGATAAATCTTGAACAATGAGTAACGGATGTTCTAATTTTATCTAAGTCTAGTCAATATTTAGGCCATGTTACATATTAAAACGGAGATTTTTTTGGTTACAAACTATTCAGTTTATAGCTTTAAGACCACCCAGACAATTACCTACTGGCACGGTCGTAAAACAAAGATGGTCGAATTCATTCTTTAATCATACTTCTCATTAATTATTATGGAAGTTGTTGTTAAAAAGTAGAATCGTTCAAAGTTAACAATAGTCCTTTAAAGACATCAAATTTTAATTTGCTTTTTTTATGTCCTTATATGAGTAACAATAATTCAGTACTCAAGTTTCTTTTTTTTTTTATTGTAGCTCGGCATGTGACACCACTCCGCCTGATGTAAAACTAGAGTGTGGTTCATGAATGGAAACAACTGCTACTACAGAGAAATCTCTACAGGCAGCAGTCACCTCCATTATGCCGGCTTGAAGAAACGAGCATGCACCATCCAGATTGACAGTGCACACTCCACTCGTTCTATCTGACTACTTTCAAACTATTGCCGAAACGCGACAAGGTCGTAACAAATAATATGTACGTTTTATTTGAGTATGGTATGACTTGTTTGTTCGTCTTCTCAGGCCGGTATAGCGGAGGCGACTGCTGCCTATAGAAAATTATCTGTTTTCATTCATGGATTGCACTCGAACTTAACATCAGTCTACAGGCAACAGTCCGCCTCCACTATGCCAGCTTGAGGTCACGAATATACACCGTCCAGGTTGGCTGTCTCCTTTTGTCTGTCACTTCAAATATATATTTTTTAACATTTAAAAGTTAAAATACGGTCTTGTACGGTCCACAAGTATCTAAAATTAACTGCGGACAATATAGTAAATATAAAAAAACGTCAATTATCAATAATTAAAAAAGAACTAGGGTTTTTTTGTAATCGCTACTGATTGATTGGAGACACTTTTATGTCTCAATAGAAAAAAAATCAAACAGTTGAATGAATAAACGAACTTAATGCGCCATAAATCAAATAAAAAATGGGCTATATTTATATAATGTTAGCTGCCCCGGCAAACTTCGTACCGCCTCAGAATTTGATTTCTGAACGACTTTTAAATTGATTTCTAAACGACGAGACAAACATCAAATGTTTGACATTCAAAACCAAAGGAATAGTTTCTAAGGGAAAGCGAAATTATTGTTTTTACTATATTCCAAGCATTTTTTTCATATTTATTCACCTTTTAAACCTTCCCTGGACTTCCACGAATAATTAAAAACCAAAATTAGCCAAATCAGTCCAGCCGTTCTCGAGTTTTAGCGAGACTAACGAACAGCAATTGATTTTTATTATATAATATAATAGTTAAGTTATAAAACCACTAAAAATGCGAGTTTATCTTTCGAGCACTTGACAAAAAATCTGAGTAATCGTAAATTAGCCAAAAATAAATCTCAACATTACATAGACAAGGAGAGTAAAACCATAAGCAAGATATATTTAGACAAAGGCCGTTGACCCTTTAGTACCTACTATATGGTAGCACGTGGAGAAAATACTATTTTTTGTCGACGGTACTTATGGTGTTATTTCAATTGATCCTATTAAACGTACTTTGTTTTAAATTTAATCAGAAAGGTTCTGTATTAAAATTAATATAAATATGTATTCAATACCTTCGCGCTTTGTCAAAATAGTTAATTGTGAAATGACTGTCTCAGTCACCTCTTTCCTCCATCCTATAAGCCAGAGTTCTTCAATCACGTTTATTTTTGTGGAAGCAATCGTCTCCGCTCACAGACCAAAAGAAAAAGAAATGTTTATTATAAAATATTTTAAACTTTTTTTAATTGTAGCTCGGCATGTGACAACACTCCGCCTGATGTAAAGCTAGAGGCGGTCCATGAATGGAAACAACTGCTACTACAGAGAAATCTCTACAGGCAGCAGTCGCCTCCACAGTGCCGGCTTGAAGAGACGAGCATGTACCATCCAGATTGACATTGCACACTCCTCTCGTTATATCTGGTTACTTTCAAACTATTCCCGAAACGCGACAAGGACGGCAGACTGGGCTAATAACCATCATCAGTCTTCCTACTACTCTTTATTAGTGCCTATAGTAAAGTACATATAATATAACAAAGTTACATTCGCACCGGTCAGAATTTAGCGAGGTTCGAACACGGGATTCATCGATCGTGAGTTCGCGCGTCTTACCGCTAGTCCGCGGTTGTTCCTATAAACTTAACTAATTAAAAGTTATTGAATAACAAAATTAATTTTATTAGACAGCCAGTTGGTGACATTATTATTAGCCCATTCTATTGTCTTAACGTCCTGGTAGTAGTAAATCAAATCAAATCAAATCAAATCAAATAATTTATTTACTAGTTATGGGTTAGTAACAATGGTCTTATTGTAGTACCACCACCACACCGTAAAGTGACTTCCAGTCGCGTTCCAGGATCAGCTTGGAAATAGTCAGTTATACGAGAGGGGTGTATCCTGTCAATGGATAGTCCTCATGTGTCTCCTCAAGACGCGGAGGCAACTGATGCCTGATATTGCTCTCTGGAAGCTCTAGTTCAACATCAGATTGAGTGTAGCCACGAGCCGAACTACAATAATATATATATTACGTACAGAAAAAGGGTTTCAATCTACGGCATGCCAACAGAATGCTAATTTAGAAAATTGTTTGAATGAGCCAGAGCAATGATAAACATTGAAACGGCAATGGCACGGGCATCTAATTCCGTACAACATTACGTTCTTTGACCGTGTCTGTATATGCATCAAAGAAAACTGCCCTTTCATGGATTGTTTACGACATGTCAAACTAGAAAGAATGTCGTTCTCTGGACTGAAATATAAACTTTTCAACAATTAAAGCTTCTACTGTTATTACGAAATCTCTTTTAAAATATTAATATATTAATAGATAAATTGGTAAGCAGACTGATGCTGGTTATTAGTCCAGCCACTTGTGTGATCTGTCAATAGAGGATAATGAACACTAGGATTTTGTAACTTTTTTTTATGCTTAATAGGCAAATATCGCACTCTGCCTGATATTAAGCAATGATGCGGTCTAAGGTGGAGCACGCTTACCTATTTACCCTTAATTTGAAGAGGCCTGTATTGTACTCCACGGGAAACACAGTAACTTTTTGGGATCAGTTTGGAAGTAGCTAGGTACAACAGGAGGATTGTGTTAACCTAGACACTACATTGGTCTTCTCAAACTGACACATCGGAGGTGACTGCTACATATACCTTCTTTGTGGTACCAGTTGTCACCACATGAGGTGGAGTGTGGTGAAGTAAAGAAGGGAAATTATTGTTCCTAAAACTTGTTGTTTAATCATAAATTGGAATGCCAGAACTGATATCCGATCAGATCCATTATAACATGTGGATATTTTATTCTAGACCAATATACTCGTAATATTAGAATAATATCATTGAGAAATATAAATAAGATTGAAACAGATTCGCTTCCCTATTTTAATCGATATCGGTGTCAATAAAAACGACAGTAAAATTCGTCATAAACTCATCCAGAGTGATAGAATCATAGAACTAATAATACTCGCGTTTATTCGAATGCCAACATTTCAATTTTATTTTATGTGCACGAAAAAAAATTGCCACAAAATTTTCCATGAACTACAATTCTGATAGTTTTAAAAGTGGCATGAACCGTTTTATTATTGCGCAATTATAAAGAAAGAAGTGTGCCCTGTTAATAGATGGTGCACATTCGTCTCCCCAAGCCACAGCGGCACAGCGCGCCGGCACAGCGGAGGGGACTGCTACCTGCAGACATTTTTCTACAGATACAGTTTCTTCCGCTCATGCCATCACTCTAGTTTATGATCCAGGAGTCGGTATGTGGTCATATGTCGAGGCAATTAAAATACGATATACCAATGGACTACTCTTGAGTTAATTGGTAGAAAATACCTTTTAGGCATTAAGCTCGTCGCTTAATTTTTGAACAATAAATATGTTTTATTATTATTGTAGGTAACCTATCGTTCTAAATAAAACTAGAGAGACTAATATTTTTTAAGTTTATTTCGAAAGCTTTGCAGTTACGCGGTCGCCGCAAGGATAGGGTTTTTATTCGTCCAGGAGTTTTGTTTGTCATCACATTACGTCTGAATAAATTATAATAAACCTAGTTAAATTTATTTAGTTAGAAAGACAGATATTTAAAACATCAAAATTAAATTTTAAAATACATTAAATTTCATTATAAGTATCGTTAATTTCATATCCTTTTCATGAGTACAGCACCAGACTCCTGTCAAGTCCATTAACATTATATTGTATAGGTTTAGTTGATGGATCATAAAATATTTTGAGGAAGTGGATAGATTTCGTGTTTGTGAGACGGTCTGGTCGTCTGCGCGGGCGTCACTATGTGTGTGGTCTGATTATGTTTAGCTATTAGCTCGTCACTCATAAACATTACAAATAGACATCACTATTCTTTGATCAGAAACTGTCCTAATTCATTAATATTTACTAAGTATTCGCAGTTCTGGTCTGTATTGCTTAGAACACAAGGTTTATTATGCTTAATGTAAGATTGTTAATTTTGCTGAATTTTTAATTGTAATTATTATTTTTTAATGCAGTCCGGAATATGACTACACCGCTCGTATGGTTCATGAACAATGACGACTGCTACAGATAAACTATGTTTGTAGGCACCAGTCGTATCCCTTATACCATCTTTTTATATAGTATACGATATAATGAGGTATGATATTATTAATTAGAAGCAGCTGTAGTAGCATGTAACCCTTTTCGTTATATGAGATGATCGTCACCAAAGCATGTGTTATGCATCAAGAGGCCAACATTGTCATTCACGCTTACATCTCGAAAGCTTTTCCATCAGTCACATTTTTAGTATCAACAAATGGTTTCGTGTTTTAGGATATTTCTGATCATCTGTCAGTGTGTATACATTACGACCTCGCAGAGACACCCGACGACAGACTATTAATCTTTTAATAAATATACCGCTCTATGTTTACATCATGTTTTAGTAGGAGACACATTTTACGATCAGTTTTAATATATATTTCACACGACCTGAAATTAAATCTCAATATTTTTGACAACAAACATACATTTTAAACATTCACTATAATTTATATCAATATAAGTAATAATTTACAACTGTTATAATCAGATTTAGCACCTTATTTTGAACGACATTATTGTTTTATATTCAAACATTCGCACGCTAGAAAAATAGGACGGATTTTGCTTTGACAAAAAACAGTTAATTACTCATTAAAAAAACAAATGTCCGCACGTCATGTCACGGAATACCTAGAGGCAAATATGAACGGCGGGGTTCAGCGTCTGATACATAAAGTTTAAGAAAATATAAAACGAGAAATAACGCAATAAAGTAACCCGCTCGTTTACGATGACACAGAATTAGAGTCTTCTCTCATCGCGCAATACGAATTTTGTCCTGCGGCAGTAAAAGCGAGGCATAAACACGGTATAAATTAAACTGGCAATCTACCAAACGACAATCCATTAGGTCGTCCACATAAACGTGGATGTAAACTTTCGGTGACTCGGCTTCAATAGAGACTGCTGAAACTGAATTAATGCGACCTCAATATCTCCATCATAATATGATTACTTGACATCTAGGAACATTTTCTGCTCGACGAAATGCTGACAGAATTCTGTTTAACAATCGCACGACACTAAAATGTTTGGATTGTTATTATAATATGTAACAGTGTAGCAAACGATGTACTTCATTCAATAATAAAACGGACCAAGTGCGACAGCTCAGTTTTACAACTAGGTATCAACGCCAATACGGCGGCTCTATTTTTGCTCGGAATGCATCACACTACTAATTTATAGGGTCATAAAGTTTTACTTGTCACTCACACGGGATTTATGCCTCGCTCGTCCCAAATGCGGTTTCTTCCGCTGACGAATTTCCTCGTGTCAACGGTTACAATAAACAATATGTGAAGCGTTAAGCGTGGGATGCGACAGAGGCTACGAGGGACGGTTTACTTTCATCAGACCGTCGCACCATTTGAGACATACAAACATATATCTACACTGATATTATATAAACAAGGTCTCGTTTTCATGACAAATATAAACTTTACTATCCCTTAACAAAGATACTGCTTATTCATGTACTCGGTACTCATCGGTCTGCAATTTATGTATTAAGAAATGATATGGAACAGATAGCTCCGATGGCGCCAATGAGTTTTGTTATTGATATAGTTACTTTATTAAGTATACTTAACATTGTGTACAGATGTTGTTAAAATGCCACAAAAATCTCAAATGCTATTAACAAATTAGAACAAACACGAATAATGACATTCGATACAACTGTGATCCGGGCATAGCTAAAAGTGTCTCCTGGAAAAAACTTTAAATACAAGTCGCTGTAAAAGTTTCCCAGAACCCGATCGAGGGCAGGTTTGTTTAATCTTTGTGGACGAACGCGGTGCTTACACAGATGTCACTGAAAACCGTTGATGAGATATTCATGATGTTCTGCAGACTAAACTAGACGACGACGTACGGAGACATAAACAATATATGAAAAAATATATCTTTATGTAACAGATGATATAGTACGAACGGAATGACTAAAACTCACATTTCATCGTTTTAAATGACAAATTCTCGCCCTAACTCTATTTACAATACAGATCAAACAACCAAATTCCTACTAAAACAAACGAGCTTTTAAATTAAACGACGAGAGAAATTTCATTCAAGAAATCCATTAAAACCTGGTACGTCACAACATCGTTTAGGAGGGTCCCAGCAATTAGTAAACAAATGAGCCGAATGACAGATCGTGATAGTTGGCAACGAGTCAAACTGTCACCCCCGATTTGTCGACAAGACTAATGTCCGGAACGTCAGAAACGATGCCGTACAAACAGGAACATGTGTCGCGGTGTAAAAAGCACACAATAAATCCTCCTCACTGTTTACTCCTGGAAGTTATTTTGAACTTAATGACAAAGTCTGTTGCACGAATGGGACACGTGGAAGACAATCGAGTTATAGCGCTATTTCGGTGGCCAACGATTGATTGCACCTTTTATTGCTCGATTATGTTTTGTTTAAAATAATCAAATGCCTATTCGAGCGTTTAATGCATCACTAATTTAACGCGGTTAAAACTCGAGCTCCAGACGACTTTGTATGTTTTATGGTGAAAAAAGTAAATAAATAGGGTTGAATTTCCTTTACGAACCTTCGAGTCTTTTAATCTGTATCTAATTAGGTGTATCTCGTGACTATAGACACGTGCCACTATCAAAGGAGTTTTTGTAATCTTTAGAATTAACAGACTTAGATCTTTTAATTACATTGAAATAAAAAGGAGGACGTCTGTTGAATTTGACATTTAGTTATTGTAAAACCCAAATCTGCCTACCCTTTTGTAATTCATTATTATAATTAGGATAAATTGACGTCACTCGCGACGTAGCGGAAGATATATACTTTTTTTACAATTTTACATAATAATGAAATACATGATCGTTTTGCGGAACTGCTCGTGTGCGTTCACGCACAATGACCACCAGAAGAAAGTAACAGTTCTTATGAAACATGATTAAGTTTTCCTTCAGTCCATGTGCTAGACATTGGCGAGGAAGTAGTAAGCATATAAACAGCCGCAGTAACAATATTGCGTGACAAACAACACGTTTGTTAAAAAATATCAACACGGTAACTGGGTAAAAGGAAGGCATAATTAAATACGTAACTTGATTGATGTTTTCGAATAGCAAATAGTATTAATTTGTATCAAAGCACGTCTGAATTATTATTACAAATTTAGGTAACCATTTGGATTTTAAGAGGAAACCCAAACATTTATTTTATAGTTTTCCAACATAATTGTGACAACGCTCCGCCTAATAATACGAGTATATATTTTTTTTCATTTCATTGTGTACGTTGTGGCACCTAAAGGTGGATCATTTACCAAAAAAATAATCAATCACTGTAAAGCATGATTCAATGATTCCCAGCACTGGTCGCCCTTAAAAATATAAAATAAAATAATAATAATCAGAAAAAGTGCGGCTGCCATGATCAGACAACTTTTACTAAAGCGGAATGTCTGCAGACAACAGTCGTCTCCGCTATGCCGGCTTGAAGAGACGAATAGGCATTTTAATCACGAGGAGAAATTAAGTTCTATATTCACCAGTATCATCAAATCAAAGATTGTCTTGCAACATTAACAATGTATGGAATATTAAATTTTAATGTCTCAACTAAGTAAGAGATGGTCATTCATTAACATCCGGTGGCCACACGCGATTTCAACGAATGCACACATTTTGCCGCCATTATTGGAATTATTTTAAACTGACTTCTCTTTCTAGCGACGCTTCCCTGTTCCCACTGGGGTAGGCTGAAACTTTGGAGCGCCAGCGACTCCTCTCTCTACATACCACGTTCGCATCGACCATCATTAGGTACTCCCCTCATGCATGCACGTTGGTTGAGGAGGCTCCTCACCTGATTCTTTCTGAGCAGTTGCCCAATCTGGCTGAGTAAGGTCTTCCTAGGGCGCCCGATACAAAACGAAAAAAACAAGTTTACTTAAAACAGTCTAAAATTGTCGATAACTTGAACTGAGATTGGAATCGGACCGTTCTGGACATGAATGCTCTAATCAACGCCACTGGTTCTTCAGTGACCACCTCAAAATTCTATCGGCATCCCTTACAAATACTTAGTTATGCTAGAGTAAAATCCATGAGCGGAGACAACTACTATCATAGAGAAATTTTTACAGGCACAGTCGTCTCTGCTAGGCCGGCTTAAGGAAACGAATGTGCACCATTTACCAATGCTTATTTTATTTTATCTTTTATTGTATAAGAGCGGCCGCAGGTCTAGCGGTGAGACGCGTGAACTCACGTTCGATGAGACCCGTGTTCGAACCTCGCTAAAGACCGGTACCAATGTAACTTTGTTATATGTACTTTGGTCGCTCAGTGCCTATAGACACTATTAAAGAGTGGTAGGCAGACTGATGATGGTTTTTTGTCCAGTCTGCCGTCCTGGGGTAGTGCCACCACTTTCGAATGTAACACACGTGAAATGATCTTGTTGCGTTTCGGGAATAGTTGGGAAGTAGCCAGGTTTAACGAAGGGAGTGTGTACTATCAATCTAGATGGTACATGCTTGTCTCCTCAAGCCGGCATAGTGGAGGCGACTGCTACCCGGACAGGTCTCTCTGTAGTAGCAGTTGTTTCCATTCATGGACCGCACTCTAGCTTTACATCAGGCGTAGTGTTGTCACATGCCGAGCTACAATAAAAAAAATCCAGCTACTTCTAATCATGACTTGGTCAGTTTATAGTGGTAATACTGGGTTAATAACCTACTGAGCTTTTCAAACTAAATGCAAGCAAAAGCATACGATCTACTAACACATGGAAATGACCTATACATATTGTCACTCATAAATTAACTAGAGTCATTAACTTGTTATGTTTTTGACTTGACAACTTCATTTTATGGATAGTTTTAGAGTACCCTGTGTTTGTAATGAAGGCAGTTTCTTGTATTACATTGTTACCAATGTATCAAACATTTTAACTGTGTACAATAAAATATTTTAATATTAATATTATTTGACGTTTGAAATGAAATGAAATGAAATTTATTTATTTGCGAAAGCTTTATTCAAGTGCTCTGTCTCTCGACATGCAAAATTATCTTTAAAATATACACTTTTTTTAATTAAAAAAAAATATTAACAAAAAAATAATAATATTTAACTTACAAATCGGTATAACGATCTTAAAAAAGGAGTTCATAGTGCCCATAATAGTAAAGTTATGTGTGAACGGAAAGATGGAAAAAGAGAACGAACCGAAGTTGATTAGTAAGATCAGACGGTATAGCATACCAGAAGTCTTTGATGACTTCGAAGTTTATTTGTGAGGTTTACCAGGACGCCAACAGAAGCTGTAGTTTCTGGCATTCATGATGGAGATAAGTAGATGAAGAGTAAGCCATCCATTTGAGACACCAAAGTCTTTTTTTTTATTGTAGCTCGGCATGTGACAATACTTCGCCTGATGTAAAGCTAGAGTGCAGTCGATGAATGTAAACAACTGCTACTACAGAGAAACCTGTACGGGTAACAGTCACCTCCATTGTGCCGGCTTTAGGAGACGAGCGTGCACCACAGTGCACACTCCTCTCGCTATACCTAGGATATTAAAATAAAAAAAATTAACCTACCTGAACAGTTTTGTGTCCTTGAGCTGGCATAGCAAAAGCGGCTGTCGTCTGCAGGCATTTAACACGTGGCGGAGTGTGGTCACACGAGAGTATGTTGGACTTCTATAAGAAAAATGTTTAAATAATTTTAACATTACCTAAGATAAGAAGCCCTTGAAGAGATATAATTAAAAAGCCCGAACTCAATTTATAAAGGTTAACATGGATCTAAAATTATCCACGTACATCTTCTGGTTTCTGTCGCATGCGCACATAAAAACTCATAATAAACAGTCGGTGGTTGACGCATCATGAGTTCCTACAGGGTGGGCTAGTAATATAATACGGATAAATAAAGAATTACACACATGTTGTGGTGCACTAAGTAAACTAGTGGTTTTTTTAAATATGTTAGGTTACAAGGTGATGCGGTTTGTTCTAGATTTGGATTATAAATTCAATAGGTACCTCATATGTAATTACCTAAGATAATTTTAGAGCGGCCGTGGTCTAACGGTAAGACGCGTGAACTCACAATCGATGAGACTCGTGTTCGAAACTCGCTAATTCTAACCGGTACCAATGTAACTTTGTTATATGTACTTTGGGCGCTCAGTGCCTATAGACACTATTAAAGAGTGGTAGGCAGACTGACGGCGGTTATTTGTCCAGTCTGCCGTCCTGGGGTATTACCACCACTTTCGAATGCAACATCCGTTAAGTGAACTTGTCGCATTTCGGAAATAGTTTGAAAGTAGCCAGGTATAACAAGAGGAGTGTGCACTGTCAATCTAGATGGTACATGTTCGTCAAACCACAGACAGCAGTCGCCTCTTCTATGCTAACTTGAGTGTGACATTCAAGTTGACAGTGAACATTTCTCTTGTTATAAGAAACGCGAGAAGGTCACTCGTCTTCCCTAGACTATAGCGGATAGGATAAGCAGATAGGCTACAGCGGAACTGTCTCTACACTCCAGTTTAGCATCAGAACGAGTGTACAACGTGTAAAAAGAAAAACCGTAAATTATTCGTGTTATAAAATTACCATATTAAATCTAAGTGAGGTTAAAAACAAAAATCACGGTCCACCTGTCTGCCATAATAAACTTTAATTAAGTTTTTTTAGGAACGAATATAACCGGTCACGGTGAAGAGCTAAGTCGCATTGTCACAGTGACTAGTTCCCACTTGTGATGTCCAGATGCTAATCTCTATAATTACCTCAATTTCCATTAGTTACATCTAATAGCTTTAATTTAATGACGTTTTCTTATCAAATAACTGTTGATGTTTTATTATTTTATTGCTATAAATATTTATTTAAAATAAATAACTTTAAATATTATATTATTTGCATAGAAATGTTGGCTTCTTTTTGCGGAGGTTTTAGCTACACTCAACGTTTCATTCTCCCTCATTGTCTCTCTACAAGGTAATATACTATTTATTATATTTCAATTAGTTGAGTTTAAGGTTTAATGTGTCTATTATTAATTTATTACTCGATTAGATTATCGATTTACGATACTAGTTAGGTTACATATAAAAAAGAAATGACAGGAAGTGGATGGTGTCGTCCATTCAAACACATTAAGTGATAACGAAGTTTGTATTATTACCTCGTTTCCAACAAAAAAAAAATTACGTGATATCTCAAGATAGTTTTCAATTGATCATAGGTTAAATAATCCCTCTGGAGCTTCTCCGTTGATAAAAAATACTTCGCATACTCTGTTAGCTAGCTAGCTACTACATAACAGCGTTAACACAATTTACTTCATCCGTCCCGAAAATACACACACATATAGTCCAGTTATAATTTAATAAATTAAATTAAAACAACTTAAAATAGTTGATATCACTTAAACTAGTTTAGTTGAACTTTAGCCATTAATAAATTGTTGTGCAAATTACTATCACGATGCAGCCGAAGCAAAAGTTACGCAAATATACTGGAACCGTTAAAAATCACGACATCCTCGAAAATAATTTAACCTCGTGCAAAATTCACCCACTCTAATTGAAGGAACAATAAATTACGACAACTATATTCTAAATAAACTTATAAGCTATATTGTTTACCGCAATTTTATAGTTAACTTCGTCCTATGGTCTACTACGAACGATCATATATTTCTATAAAGTAAAAAAAAAAATTCAAAAATTCTGTAATTGCAACTTATCTTAATTCCTGTAAAATGTGTATTAAATGAACATGAATATTAAAAGTTCATTTGATTTCTGAAACATAAAATAAATACAGAACATTTTGCATATGAAACCATTCTCTAAAATTTCAACCGTAAAACTTGTTGACTATTAATTGGTTACAATTTTAAAGATAAACTATTCATTAGGTTTTGTTTGTTAACTAAATTAAGACTGGTCACGGCAACAATGTCGTTGCAACCATGATGGCTGGACCTTGGATAATAAATGCAATAATAAGCTGCAAAAGTCCTTTAATATATTCGCGTAAATATTTTTTGTTATTTCAAGTGTAATAAAAAATATTCGAAACGCTTTGTTAAAATACTCGTATATGCATTAAAATATAATTCGTTCGTAGTAGACTTCCAAAGGTGAAGTTATGTTGGAGTATTTCATGAAAAATTGTTGACGTCGTGAAATAATCTCGAGTTTCGAGTGAACTACTTTTGCAACACGCGAACTTTAATATTAAGATAACCTATTTCAGATGTATGTTTTGATATAATATTGTACGAACCTATTTTACGATAGGCATAAAAAGTTATTTAATTCGAACATACCTAGGTATATTCCGCCTCATGTTAAGCTAGAGTATGGTCTATGAACGGAAATAACTCACCTCCGCTATGCCGGCTTTACGAGCCTGTGTACCATCCATCGCACTCCTCTCCTCGTATATAGCTACTTCCATCTGATTCCGAAACGCGACTAGGTCACTTCCCTAGTTCACATTTGCAAGTGGTGGTACTACCCCAGGACAGCTCACTAAGGTAATGATCATCATCACGGTGGTCGGCATCCTACATCTCTATCATCTCTTTACATTGAAGCTATCAATTTTAATGACAACAATTATAAGAAATATTCCAATTAACTGTCTCAAATTAAGATAATGACAATCGAACTTCATTATCGGATGTCCATAGAAGTTAATCCATAGGTTAAACTGTCGTTTAATTATAAAACTGCATACCAGTCTACCAGTCACATAACCCCCCGATCGCACGACAAAATGTCGCATATTTTGTCGTACGAATTTAATTATTTTAAACGCATTCGGCGGCTTCTTTATAAAGAACGGTCATCTTTAACGCTACCCGCGGATCAAAGACGCCGCTGCGTGCGGGCATCTACGCTGAAATGTCACCGTACTCTATCAATTAACAGTTATCTAGTATATTGATATCACCGGGCCAATTGACCGATGAAGTTGATGAAGCGTGGCACATTTGGTATTTTATGTAGATTTGTTATCGTGGAAACTAAGCTTTATGTAGGTACGTTAGAACCTCATCAGATAGCCTTAACTAATTGGTAGAGATAGCAACCGATATATGAAGATTTACTGGTTTTTATAAATTACTTTTTTATTACGTAATCATTGGACATGATAAAAACAGTCAACCGTCTAATGTTAAACTTCGTTAAAGGCAAAAATTCGTTTTTCTTCCGATTCGATGCGTAAACTTTTTTTTTTTTTGAAATTTTAATCATGATGTACGAAATTCGATCGGACATGAAACTTTATAAAGACAGAAAAAGTCTTCAAAATTTACCGAAACTTCGCTTTACGCCATGTTAAAGTAGGCCCCATAAACGAAGACAACTGCTACCACTTTGAAATATCTAAAGATTGCAGTCACCTCCACTACGCCGGCTTGAGGAGATGAATATGCAAACTCAATCTTCACTTATTAAGTTTCAAGCCGACAGACCATTTAAACTTATTTAGACAATAATTTTAACATAATACCTACCTAGTACTCGTTATCAATCAATCAGACAGTTAAGAAGAATTCCTTAACAAAGTTCACACACATTAAAATAACTAATAACTGCAAGCGGACTGATGACGGATGCGAGACGCCCAAAATATAAATGAAAAATCATGAACTCATAAAACGTAATGGCCTAATACCTACAGTTGGAACATTCAAAACGACCAAAGTCATCATATCGTGAAAACGAAATCGTAACTCGATTATCGCATGTCCGTACAGAGATCGATTCGAAAACATAATTAGTAAAGAAACTAATTTACTATTGATGGTAGTCGCGTAGCCTAAAATGTTGCAGCCATGCGTCATTTACAGACGACGGATCGTATACACTGTAATTATAAGAAGCTGACAACTAAGTGTTTCAGGGATTACATCGCTAGCATCGAATCTGACTTACCCATAAATATTAAAAGCTTTTGGAGATACACCAAAAGCAAGAAAGTTACCAATACAATTCCCAATCAAGTCCGTTTTGGTGATGCAGTTGTCGATGATGGTTCCAACGCTGCTAATTTATTTGCTGATTTTTTTTCGTCAGTATACACCTCTGCATTGGATAACGTGATATCTCCGGTCCCTATAGCCTCTGACGTTGTTGGCGTACTTTCGTCTATTTCTTTTAAGGTAGAGGAAGTATTGTTATCGCTGAAAAAGATTGATATCAAAAAGGGATCAGGACCCGATGGTGTTCCTCCTGTTTTTGCGCACTTTTGCCGATCAGGTTTGGCCAAACCGCTCTGCCTAACGTTTAACAAATCCCTCCAAGAAGGAAAGTTTCCCGAGTTGTGGAAGCTGACAAGAATTGTTCCTGTCCATAAATCGGGTGACAGAAGCGATGTTACTAATTATAGGCCGATTGCCATTTTGTCTTGTTTTGCTAAATTGTTTGAGGGTCTTGTCCATCCTCATCTATACTCGCAACTGAATCGACACTTTAGTCCTCGGCAGCATGGATTTATCAGTGGTAGATCTACCAGTTCGAACCTTCTTGTCTATAGCCAGTTTTTGTGTGATGCAGTAGACAACAAGATTCAGGTTGACTCGATCTATACTGACTTTTCTAAAGCTTTTGATCGTGTCAACCACAACCTACTCTTGCATAAGACTCGAGCGCTTGGCATTCATGGTAACCTTCACCGCTGGCTCCAATCTTACTTAGTGAATAGGTCTCAGTTAGTGTCAGTATATGGCTACGACTCAGTTCCTTACTCCCCATCATCCGGAATTCCTCAGGGTTCGATATTGGGTCCTTTACTATTTGTCACATTCATTAATGATCTCCTTGGGCAAATCAGCTCTCATTGCTTGGCTTACGCAGACGATCTGAAACTCTTTCGTAAAATATCCTGTTACAATGATTGCTTGTTGCTACAGGATGACCTGAATACTCTTAGTCGGTGGTGTAGCAGCAATCTTATGAATCTAAATATTAATAAATGTAACAAGATAAGCTTTACTAAGAACAAAACCAAAATTGAGTTCACCTACAAGATCAATGGGACTCCACTTGCTTGTGTTTCACACATCCGAGATTTAGGTGTGGTTTTTGACTCTTCGCTTTCTTTTCGTCATCACTATGATAATATATATTCAAAAGCCTCCAGAATGTTGGGCTTCATTTTCCGCACTTGCAAGCCATTTAAAAAGCCTAACTCTCACCTGATTCTTTTCAATTCCTTGGTCCGAAGTTCCCTTGAATATTGCCCTTCAGTATGGTCTCCTCTGTATCAAGTTCACATTCAAAGAATTGAGTCAATTCAGAAGCGATTCCTGCGGCTCTTGTGTTCTAAATTCAGACTTAAACTAAAACTACCTGAATACAATGACAGACTATCTCACTTTCGATTACTAAGTCTCCAGGATCGCCGTAATATATCTGACCTCATGGAATTGCATAAAATTGCCAATGGCACATACGGTGACGAGCTAACTCGGCAACTGCATTATCATGTCCCTAAACGCTCAATACGCATTCCTCGTCTTTTCTGTTTACCATTCGCTTCCAGCAATGTCTTGCACAACAGCCCCTTGCTTCGCATGTGCCGTGGTTTCAATAACTTATATGAAAATCACATTGACCTGGACATTTTTTATCTAAATGCTAAATCATTCAAACATAACTTGCACAAAATATATCATAGGGCAGTAGATCAGTGAATACTTATATTTCATACTTAAATACGAATCTAATTTAATCTTAAATAAATTATTTCTATACTATTTATACTTCACCTCACTTTATATACTTGTTTCTATATTATGTAATTATATTGTTCTTTTAAACAAATGTTATGTATAGCTATTAGGTTTACAAAATTTGACTTGTCTTCATTTGTGTATTATCTTTATTATATTACTATGTTTTGTAAACTGTTTTCTATACTATTTAAAATAAATAAATAAATAAAGAGGCCTTTATACTATACGATTATTCGCAAAATCACATAAAGAAAATACAAGTTACTTCATATAGCAATGAATTGAACTGCAAGGCAGAAAATAGCTGTTTAAAATCCAGTAAGACTCGTTTATAAAGTCAACCCAGCAGTTGAAAGGACTGCTAATAAGAAGATAGAATAGAGAAAATTCAACGTGGTTGCATAAACATTGCCACCTAGCTTAGTGGTCAGAGCATCCGTACGCAAAACAAAGGACATGGTGTTCAACTCTCACCTCAGCAAGCTAAACGCTTGATTTATTGATACAAGCACTAGCACTAATAATCATAAAAAAGAATATTGAAAAAGCTTCTCGCATCTTTAACTATAAAGAACATCGTAATATATCAAGACAAATACGAATGATCTCCATTCACAGTCCAGTTACGAATGCCGCTATAAACTATACACTAAAAAAGCGTGGCCACCGTGGACACTAGACTTAGCAGAGCGGCAATATTTAATGGCACCATGTCGTATGAAATACACCGTTATGAGCAAAACTTAATGATTTGTAATTTTGTATGTAATGAAATGAATTATTAATCTAATATGGACTCGGTAAGTTCGTGATGATGGAAGTGAAATTTCTTTTATAGAAATGTGTAAATGAAGCATAGTGACAATAGTGATTTATCGTAGAATCATGTATTTACTTTCTTTAAAATAAATTGCGTCTATTTTTTATTTTTCTTAGAGGTCGAAAAAGCTACCAAATTTCATATTCAATTTCAAGTGAAACGGCCGAGATCTAGCCTCGTTTCAGCGCCGTGCAACTGGACAGAGCACATTCGTCTCCTTAAGTCAGTATAATGGAGGCGACTAACATCAATCAGAGTGTGGTCACATGCCGTAACAAAAAAATTATAACAAAATAATAATATGAATATTTAGTAATAAGTATTGGTGTTAATAAACCCATTCCGCCATTCAAAGAAGGAAATAATACATCCACTATTACGAATTGAAGTAAACGAAACAATTGAATATGCAAAAGACCTTCTACGAAACACTATAAACACCATACTGACCCGCTATCACCTTAAAGATCTATGTCTTTCGACATTGAAAAGCCGACAATTTCAAGGGGAACTAACCCGGGGCTCGGTGCTGCGCCGAAATTAGAGTTACGCTCAAAAACAACGTATAATTATGTAAATGATGTGAACCAAGAGTTGATTCGACTGAGTCAATATGCGGTAATTGGCGACACGTCCACCCAGCACTGCCGCCTTTTATGCGCGATTAGTGATGTCTCGTTACCGATTGAATATCGTTATCGATGTTAATACCAAAACATTTCTACTCGTTAGACAGATTTAAAATCAATATTATCATGATAGTTGTTGAGCTGTCATTTCGTATTGTATATACTTTGCATAATAATAAAAAAGCGATATTTAAATATGTGTTGAAAACTGTGATTATCAAAAAATAACAGAAATTAATCGATAAAATATTATAATCTCGTCACTGCAACCGGCTCGCGGATGACGTCAAGTCACGATTCCACTTCATAGCAATTTAATCAGTGCTGAGTCGAGTGACAGTTCTACTGAATTATTACTTGCCATCAGATCGTGTCGCAGATTGTAGGAGTATAGCCTTTCCTCTAAAGGTGGGTATTGATAGAAGAAATAGTTTGTATTGTAACGCTGTAAGATATAAAAATATTGCTGACTATGCAGATTGGAAATTTTGAAATCATGTTTTTAGATTAATCGATTCTGACTTTTAGAATTAATAGTGGTATTTATTTCATTTATAAATGTTACGTTCCGTATCAATTAAATTATTATTATATGACCAAATATCTGAGATTAGAATATAAATGATATTATATGTGTAGTATTTTATATTTAACTTGAAATTTAAATTTTGGTTAACAAATACCTTTTTTTTTTTGTTTTTAATTATTTTTAACTCCCTTGCATATTTTTTGTTATTTTTATTCCTGTAAAGTCCTTGTAGTTCTTTTTGATCCTGTAAACTTAATTGTTGCACTTTGCCATTGAAACAAATCGGACTACCTATACATTTAATTTCTGAGGAAATTCAACAAGCCGTTTGTGCATGTATACGCAATATGCCTATTATCATATATTTTCTTGCGTTACATAACACGGATGCTCCCGATAAGTACCGTCCTTTATATTACAGACTGCATCATTTCCTGGATCAGATGATATCATCCGGATAGGCTCTCATGACCCCAGAGTCAAGGTTCTCATTACACTATTGAATTGAGTGCGATGTTTATTATCGGTATGCATATTGTTTGATTTATTTATTTCTTTTTATATAAGAATTATTATTGCTTCTTATATCTGTTTTGGTAACTGATATTTCTATCTACATAAGACTTGGAAGATTAAATTTCCGACTAGATAATAAATATCTATACAAAGCTAGTGTTTGTATGACAGGCACTGAGCGACCAAAGTACATTGGTACAGGTCAGAATTTAGCGAGGTTTGAACACGGATCTCATCGATCGTGAGGTCTGTCCTCCACCGCTGAACCACGGCTGCTCAAATTATAACAATCATATAAGATTTTACTTATATTATTATAGATATAATGATAGAGGTGATGGTGTGGAGGAAGAAGTCGTAGGCGCTCCATAATCTCTGCCTACCCTATACTTCCCAAAACTGGTTTTTATATTAATAAAGACATTAATTACTTCCATACAAATGATGTCTGTATGATAGAACATATCTGGATTAGCTAAAGAAGCGGCTTGGACAATCGTTTATAATAATTATTGCCAATCTAAAATGAGGATCTCCGCCACATCATCGATCGTACACATTCAATCGATTCCATGACATCGATGGAATGCAGTATATGTTAACTTCACAGATATTGTACCAAACTAAGGTTTGCAAATAGTTTTTTTAGTAGAAGCCTGCCATGAAATCACACTCCACCTGATGTTAAACTGGTGAGCGGTAAATTAGCGGAAATAACTGCTACCACAAATATTTCTGCAGGCACAGGTTGCCTCCGCTATGCTGGCTTGATACCCATAACATAGATTAGTTACTTTGAAGACTATAATAAGCAGAACGTTATATAATTCCATATGATATTACTTCAAGAGTTTAAACTTTTAGAGTCATGGTCTAGTGGTAAGACGCGTGAACTACGGACGATGAAACCCGTGTTCGAACCTCGCTAATTCTGACCGGTACCAATGTAACTTTGTTATGTGTACTTTGGTCGCTCAGTGCCTATATGCATTAAAGAGACGCAGGCTCACTGATGATGGTTATTAGCCAAATCTGCCGTCCTGAGATAGTACCACCACTTTCGAATGTAACACCCGTAAAGTGACCTTGTCGCGTTTCAGAGGTAGTTTGAAAGTAGCCAGGTACAGCGAAAGGAGTGTGAACGCTATTTATTCCAGAAATACAAAACGGACAAAATATTGAAAATTATGACATAAATCTGTTGAACTATAAAATAAAACTTTAAAAAATATATAAATGATGTGAAATTTTAGATTGTACAATATAAGAGTGCGCCATATATTTTTTTGTCACAGTAAGATAAGATCGGTGAGCGCGCGCGCAGGGACGACGTCTATCACCCCACAATGGATCGGTAATTGACAAACCATGACTCGATAAAGTCAAGGCCCTGATCTTTCCATACTTTAACTTCACTTGTCTTTGTATTGTGAAGTTTTCGCATTTCAACTATAGTTTAATACAGGTTAATATGACATTCCAGAAATGTAAAATGTAGATTGTATTGTAGATTTATTAGAGTGATTTTTAATCTCACAATGGCTGAAATTTTCATCATTTGAAATTGGTTTGCTATCTCTTATGATTTAAGATTTCCCTTTACTGATTCATCTCAAAAAATCTTCTATCCAATACATTATTAAAAGATTTATCCAAAAATGGCATTCTAAGCCGATTGGGCAAAAACAAGATTTCTTCTTTATAACACATGCCGGCAATCGTTAAATTTATATTGTATCAATATTCATCGATGTCATCATATATTTTTTATTCGTGACAATAAAATTACAGTTGAATGTTTCATAAGACCCTTCCGTCAGCTTCACCTAAACGAACCTGGACTTCCGTCATTGATTGCTGTAACCTCAGCGCAGGTTATTTAGATGTCACGATCAATTCCATCCACCTCACGAACAGAAAAGGTCACGGTTAAGTCTTAATAAATGGCATTGAGATTTGTGGTACTGTCCACATGTCATGGGCGTGGATGATCGAATCTTAGATTTCTTGTTATGCCACAGACTAACATTCAACTTTGTCTATGATGTTGAAAATCCAGTACGTTTAAATAGCATGTATTATTAAATTCTGTCTGTGGTCGTCTTCACTCGTATTTAAACCACAGCAACACGACTGACAGTTCTTTTGTGGAATGCCCATAGCATCTTCTCGAGTGTTCATTAATCATTCTTTTTTTGTCACCTCCTCGTGTTAACATGACGAAATTATGTTCTTTGTCGTGCTTTGTGGGTTAGGGTGCTCCTTGGACATGGGAGCCTAGTCATCGTTTCAAGCCGTAATTAGTTTTTAAATTGGATACGGACAAAAAACTATCAAAAGTCTCCGCAAACTTACGACCGTTATTAGAGTCTTCGGAGAAAATTCTGTTTGTTAGTTAGATTGGCCAAACGATATCAGACTCTGACTAATGGAATTCAATTTATCATATAAATTTACAGAACAGATTACACCCAATTCCAATATGATTAAATTTTAGCTATAAAGAGACGAGGTTCTAAATTTTACTCTAAATCGATTCTTATTGAGTTACCAACCTTCAATGTGAAATGCGTAATCCAAAATTTATAGGACGTCTCGAAGATTCCAATTGAAGAGCTGACATTGCCACTGGTGAGGTCCTAACAATTGCGGCTGTCGCGGCCTCGGCTATTCTTCCCGACTCTCTTGTCAATCCGTCCATATCATTAAATGTGGAATTTAAAATCACGAAACACAATTCTTCTTATACATTATTTAAGATTGTCGATCTTATTCCTTTATGTGAAAGGTCGTTTTGTTTGTGTTAAGTTTATTTGATAATAGTATTGGTATTACCCATATCATTAAGTAGGAGACTGTCAGGTCCCACGCGTAGCATATCACTTGTACACTTCATTAAAAGGGACAACTTCGATAGTCTTTATTCACAACTACGTGAGTGGCATTTGTAGTGACTTTTTGATAAAAATTGCCAATAAAAAAAAATCTTTTCATTTCTTCTTTCATAATATGTTGATTTGTATTATGATGAAAAAATAAACTACATACTACTTTTTAAATAAATGATGTTAGATCAAAAAAGAAAATTCTCATGTCGCACATTACAAATTATGTTGCTTGATTGGTTCTGCTTTGCCGCTATAGTTTATTGATTGAAGAGGTCGGGTCTACCATGATGCTTTTAAACTATTTCGTGTAGAATATTTAAGACACTATAAAAATGACGTAATTCAAGAGAAAGTAAAAGAAACCTTGCACTAAACAATATTTTAAATAATTTTTAATTAATATCTTTATCTTTTACAGATGCAGTTCATGCAATATGTAATAAAAAAAATAAAGATGTATTGTAAAAAGCTCATAGTAGTAAAACCTGGTCTATTGCATTAAGTTTTAGTACCTAGTTAAGGGCCAGTATAAGTTCATGTGATGGGATACGGCCGTCTATCAACATATGACGTATGTCGGAGATGTCAAAGCGTCGCGAACGAGCGCCGACGCGGGACTGTATCGTGCTGAGAGTAATCTAACCAACCTTGCGAGTAGTGATGCGAGAGAATTATGTCGATAAATAACTTATCACTGCCGTTTCTGTATATTTGACAATACATTTTTTGATGGTTTCGTGTATTTTTTTTATAATATTTATTTTTAACACAAATATAAACATAATACAGTGTCTTTTTTTTTTTAATCTGTACGAAATAACATAAAGGCATCGTACGTAATATATTATTATTGTAGTCTTATCTTTATCGATATCGATAAAATGATAATGTAGACGCTAAAACAACATCATTTCTGTCGCAGTGGGGCGCTACATGCGGGTCAGCCGGGCCGAGACAATCTGTCACACGGCAAGAATCACATGTCTTACGTCTCACCAAGCTGTACTATAAATCATTTTCGGCTTGTTTTTTTAGTATGATTCCGTAGTCAAACAAAATAATTAGTTGTAGTTACACCTCTTGAGAAAGTTAAATCGATATGTCGTTATATTAACTGTAATTTTGTTTTTTAATTAATGCAAGGAAAATATTTGAAAAATAAACAATAAGTAATACGCAATTAGAAGTCTTTCCTCAAACTATTTGCGCACATTTTGAACTAAACTAAAAGATTGGTTTACTATCTTATTTATTTTGATTGAACTCGAGGCTCTTTTTTATTGTAGCACGGGATATTATGACAACACTCCGCCTGATGTAAAGCTAAAGTGCGGTTCATGAACGGAAACAACTGCAGTTGCCTCCGCTATGCCGCTTGAGGAAATGAATATGCACCATTTAGAGTGCACACTCCTTCTTTTAATTTACCTAAATATATAACATAGAATAATAATAATTTCACAAAAAAAGGCACTGAACTCAACAAAACACGATCACCTCTCAAACTTGTCCAATTTATTTTTATTTGTTTTTTAACGTGTGTTCTCCCAAAGATAATGGCTACCAAGCTGTCGCGGCGACCCTTTGCCAGAGGTGATGGTTTGTGTTTTTTTTCGACAATTACATGTACGAGATTATCGATAACATTTTGGGAACTAGCCGTGCACTATTGATATCGTGGGACACACAAATTATTAGTTTTTTATATATTCTTTTGTCGTTCTCTGTTTTGGATATTGTTATAAATTATTAACCCTTAATTACTCGCATATTAAAAGTTACACAAACGCTCGTGTGGGTTAATATATACCTCAGACACACTCTGACAAAACGATACGGTACATAGCGACGCCTGCGACTGTTCCGTGATAGGAAGAGGTATTTAGGCAGCTACTGAAAACTGTGTAAGAGTAACTTTAAAAAATGGCGGAAATAATATGCATGCGAATAGTTAAGATTTTTGTATATGGGTTTTAAATAACTTTGAAATTATTCACCTCCTCGATCTCTCAGAAGTTATTTCCTAAACCAATTTTTACATCAGCTGAAAAAGAATTTCTTTTGAGTTACCATCAAATAAAACCACTTCCAAGTTTTCCAAAAGGTATTAAAATTGTACTAAACCATGTTACAAAGCCATTGTTATCTATTAAGTTACCACATGCGCAAAACCGCATTCGACTGGAGACGGACGTCCAGAAATAATATGAAAGCTTGGTTCACTCATTTGTTTTTAAATTATACCCATAAACCCAAATAAATATAACAAATGTTAAGCGCGGTCGAAGGTGTGAACTCACGCTCGATGATATCCGTATTCAAATCTCGCTGACCGGTACCAATGTAACTATATTATGTACTTTATCACTCACTGCCTATAATATAATATTGACATTAATTAGAAAGTGGTGGGTAACTGAGGATGGGGTGGTACCTACCACCACTTTCAAATGTAACCGCCGTGGAGTGACTTCAAAGTCGTGCTTCGTGATCGGTTTGGATAGACCAGGTATACGTAATAAATATAATTTAATTTATTATTTCATAGTAGAATGTAAATTATAATAAAAACAATAGTTATATTATTAGATTAATAATGTATATTAACTTTTTGTGGTCAATTTACGATTGACATTGCTTTGACGAGAATGTGTGGTTACGTCCTTTCTAAACTGCGAAAGACATATGGCGACATTGGGTTACTCTAATTTTTTACACTTTAATTTGGACAAAATTAGGTTTGTACGGATATGGACCGTACTAGTTATTGTTAATTATTTATAGAAATAATTTTATATTAGGATTTAAAATAAAAACACCATTATCGAAGTGTCAAAATTAAACTTATATTTTTTAACGTCAAACTTGACGTTTTTATTTTTATTTTATGTTGTGTTCACATGTTCGCAACATATTGGCGAGGCAAAAAAAAATATACGTAAAACATAAAATCATAATAACATAAACTCAAATTATTAAAATAAAATAATTGCCCATATAAACTAAAACATTTTTCTATAATTAATTCATTGGCAATACCGCTATTCTGTTTACGGCCCTGCGGTAAGTGCCTTTATTAGTTTTTACGTCGACTACCCTGACACGTTCATCTGCCCCCTTCACGACGTTTACAATTCTCCCCACAGGCCACTTATTTGTAGGTATGCCATCTTCCTTAATCAACACTAACATATGCTCGGTTATATTTGGCTGTACCTTATGCCATTTCGGCCTACTTTGGAGCTGTACAATATATTGCTTGTGCCAATGCTCCCAAAATTGTTGCTTAATTCGAGAACATGAGTCCCAAAATTTCAGTCTATTACTTGGAACATTCAGCAAGTTACTTTCAGGAACTGCTGAGATTGAGCAACCTATCAAGAAATGACCCGGGGTGAGGTATGATAGATCATTTGGATCCTTGCAAAGTGGAGCCAGGGGTCTAGAGTTCAAGATGCCCTCTATTTCATTGATTATTGTGTTGAATTCTTCAAAAGATAGATTTTTGTCCCCGATTGCTCTTTTGAAGTGATATTTGGCACTCTTAACCCCTGCCTCCCATAGCCCCCCAAAGGTGGGACTACAGCTAGGTATAAAATTAAATTGTACCTCTTTTTCGGCAAAATAATTGTGCACTTGATTTTGATGATCTTTTGAGCCTTGTAGTTTGTATAATTCACGGAGTTTATTGTTTGCTCCCTTAAAATTACCAGCATTGTCACAATATATTTCACTAGGCAACCCCCGCCTAGAAACGAATCGCCTAAAGGCCATTAAAAACGTATTTGTCGTGAGGTCCGAAACGCACTCCATATGAATGCATTTGGTGGCAAAACAGACAAACAATGCTACATACCCCTTGCATACGGCCGCCTTACGAATGCGGGTCTGCTTTATATTAAAAGGTCCACAGAAATCAACACCCACCTTTTGAAATGTTCGACTGATGTTGATTCTATCGTATGGTAAAGAACCCATTAACTGTTCTGAACATTTTGCCTTGTTTTTGAAGCATACTACGCACCGGTTTAAAACCTTTTTCACTTCCCCGTTTATTCCAATTATCCAAAAATTTTGTAATAAGGAAGCTATAGTTAATTTTAGTCCACCGTGCATTAAATTTAAATGCTCACGTTGAATCAAAAGATCCGTTACAAAACATCTTTTAGGCAAAATAATCGGGTGTTTAGTATTGTATGGCAATGTAGCATTATTGTCTATTCTCCCCCCAACTCTGAGAACAGAAAAATTATCTACAAATGGATGTAAATATTTTAAATTAGAATTAATAGATTTATTGTTACTTAATAAATGAATTTCATTCCCAAAATAAATCGACTGTATATGCTTAATAATAATTAATAATGAATTACGATATTCGTCAGCGCTTATTATTAGGGAATTACATTTTGAACCATTTAAATTATTTTTATATTTACAATTATTAATAAATCTCATAACATAAGAAATTATGCGCTGCATTTTCGTAATATTCGAAACCTTTTCAAATATTGGCAACACGTCTCTATTTTCAACGCCACTTGCACTTATTAGAAATTCATTCATTACAGGCAACTCACTCTGTACATATTTATTAAATTTATAGTTACAATCGCTCAAATAAGTCGGTCCTTTCCACCATAAATTATTTTCAATGAGTTTATTAGGGCTCAGACCACGTGATATAACATCCGCCGGGTTCTCATCCCCCGCAATGTGACACCACATAGCAGCATCCGATTCGGATCGTATATAGCTAACTCGATTTGAAACATAATAAATTAATTTTAAATTATTATTATTAATCCAGGAAAGAACAATTTGTGAATCTGAGAAAAGATATACATTATTAATAACTATATTATTAAGATTTAAAATATTAATTAATTTTTTATACAATTTTATTAATAAAACAGCACTATTTAACTCTAATCTAGGAATAGTGAGTTTATTTTTAATAGGCGCAATACGTGACTTCGCACATAGTATATTTACGTGCACCGTATAGTTCGAATGAACACATCTCATGTAAAAACAGCATCCATATGCGTAACTTGATGCATCACAAAATCCTATCAATTCTACAGACTGTGCTCCTGAACTAAACATATTTCTATTTACATAAATTGGTTTCATATTTACTAACTCACAAACAAAGCTCTGCCATACATTGAATAATTCCGTAGACACAACTTCGTCCCATTGGAGTTTTTGCAGCCATAATTTTTGAATGATAAGCTTCGCGTTTACCAATATAGGTCCTGCTAATCCCAATGGATCATAGAAAGAGCTGATGAAACTAATTATAGATCTTTTTGTTACCTTTTCAGGAGGATGAATTCGAGCACAGTGTATCTTGAACTTGTCTGACTTTGTGTCGTATAGAATACCTAATGTTTTTTGATATAAATTATCTTTGTCAAAATCGATATCTTTGACACATCTCTTGTCTTGGGGAATTTCTTTTAATACATTAAAATTATTTGAGTTCCATTTATGAAGCTCGAAACTTCCCAACGACATTAAATCTGTGATCTGCTGCTTAATAGCGAACACCTCACTGACGTCCGAACCCCCCGCAATAATATCGTCGACATACGTATTGTTCAGCAATATCTTGGCAGCTAACGGATACTGAGATTCAAAGCGATGCGCGAGTTCAACTATACATCTAGTGGCTAAAAAGGCAGAGCTTTTCACGCCGTATGTAACCGTGTTGAGTTGCAAACACTTTATCGGTTCATTGGTATCAAATCGCCAGAGAATATTTTGCAAAATACGCTGCTCGGGATGTATCGATATTTGGCGGTACATGTGCCGGACGTCTGACATAATTACAATGTTATAAGTTCTAAATACAATTAAGATATCAAATAAATCTTTTTGTACCACACCACCATTAAACATAATATCATTTAAAGATTTATTATTTTTAGTTTTAAAACTCGCGTCAAACACTACGCGTAATTTCGTAGTAATTCTATCATTTTTTATAACAGGATGATGAGGTAAGAAATTATATTTATGTACATTATTTATATTTTTAAAATCAATTAATGTACCATGACCCAAAGATAGGTATTCTTTAATAAAATTGTCATATTGTGACTTAAGCGACGAGTCTCGAGCGAATCTGCGCTCCAAATTTTTAAATCGTAGCAGCGCCATCGAAAATGAATCGCCGAGTTCAATATTATTTATATCCATTTTCAATGGGAATTTAACTGTAAATCGATTATTGATCAAGTTTACAGATTCTTTAAAATACATTTCGCATATATTATGCTCATTTAATTTGTCAGGGAAAATTTCAGGAACATTTTCCGTTTCCCAAAATTTTGTAATCAATTTATTTAAATCATTATTATTATTTACAAGAAAACAATTACTATTCTGATTAGTATTATACATTTTTTGCGCATTCACTACAATATAACCGAACTTCGTGTTTTGCAAAATTAACTCATGACATCCCAATTTTATTTTACCACTTAGAATTACATCAAAGAATACATCAGACGAAAGAAGCAGATCAACGTCCCGAGGAACATTAAAATACTTATCTGCTAAGATGACTCCTTTCGGTATTTTTATGTTAGATACGTCAATGAACGATTGCGGCACCGGGTTTGTAATTTTATCAATTAGTGAGCAACTTACTTGTATAGAGTAATTATTTGTTATAGATTCGAGTGTCAATAGCACACCGTGTGAAACATTTTGTCTACTGCAACCTAACGAATTTATCTGAAATTCATTTTTAAATGTTGATAAACCTAATTTTCGTACCAACTGAGACGTAACGAAGGACTGTTGACTGCACGAGTCCAACAAGGCTCTCACACTGTACACGGATCCATCCTTGCCTGTAACATTTACCAACACAGTTGGTAGAAATATATTATTATTACAAGAAAATTGTTTTGAGAACAAAGTTGTCAGATTAAGCTCACCTTGCTCAGTGTCATCGTGCAAAACAGTGTTATGTCCTTGGTTGCAAGTTTTGCATTTAAAATTATATTTACATTTATTATTATGAGAGTTAAGGCATATTTTACACAATTTATGATTAGTTATGAAAGAATGCTTTTCAGTGTGGACCAAATGTACGGATATGGACCGTACTAGTTATTGTTAATTATTTATAGAAATAATTTTATATTAGGATTTAAAATAAAAACACCATTATCGAAGTGTCAAAATTAAACTTATATTTTTTAACGTCAAACTTGACGTTTTTATTTTTATTTTATGTTGTGTTCACATGTTCGCAACAAGGTTTAGTTGTTAAGGGTCGGATTCTCAAAAAATAATAAAAATATATATATTTTTTTTATGCCTAATATTTTATAATATTATAATATATATATTGATTTATTATATTATATAACAACCTATAAATTTCTCTACCTATCTCTTTTATCGTCTAATAATTTCCAACACTTTGAGGGTGGTAACTAGATAGACGAAGATCAAATAGTACCACCATTTACAATTAAAAGTAGGGTTGATCGCAGCATGCATTAGCATAGCGAAGACGACTGTTGCCAGGCGACATTTCACTACGATAACAATTGTCTAGATTTTAAGACTGCACCCTGTCTTAATAAAACATGCGTAAGTTTCTATATAGTATTATTAATATAATTTTTACAACCGAAATGGTCACTTAAGAGAGAATATGGCGATGTCGTGACAATCATGTAATGGGTGCCGATCTTGACATACTTATTTTACATTCAGTATCTTTAGCCCGGGGCAATTGCTCATCGTCCACATGATTAGTTAGAAATTTTGTAACGGATTTTAATAAGTTGTAATGAATGATCGTTACTGTTACGTAAGATATCTTAGTTACTCTTTTAGTTAATAATTTTTGTTTGTTTCATTTTTTTTTAATAGTACCTTAAATAATATTTAAGGTAATCAATGGTAACTTTTTTAAAGGGAAATAATATTGGTATACTAAAGATGGGTATTTTTAAACAACTATTATACATTAAGCTAACATTTGTATCGCAAACACTGAAAGTATGGATTTCATAAAATAAAAAAAAAATTTTCGATACAATCAATCAATCAATTCAACAAATATTTAAATATTTAGACTTAGATATCTAGACGTAATGCTAATTAGCATTCTCTATCAGCTAACCTTTGCGACAGTAGGAGCAAGTCAAAAGTGAAGGCTCCACGTGACACTGCTTGTAGTAGAGAGTCGAGTGAGAGGCCGCCCTTCGTTGCACGGGCCTAGAATCAAGAGCAATAAAACAGGGGTTGAGCTGTCGCTCATTTACTTGACTGGAATGATGCTTTTTCCCGATGAGGTGGGGTCTCAAGGCCAAGCGCAAACACAGCCCCGTGAACTCACCACGTGAAGTAAAGAGGGACAACGTAAAGTTCCTAGTTGTGTGTATCCGGTATTCGGGAGTACCGAGGAGCCCGATATCACTCGTCATCTTCTCCGAGAGATAAAAAGATTTATCCACGTAAAAAAGTAGTTTGAATAAAATTATCGTTTCAATAATTAATATTTATTTAACATACTTTTATTAATTTTTATGGCGACATAATAATAAAATTTGCATATTAGATAATTATCTTTATTAACTTTAATAGTGAAAAGGTTAATAGTGCTGGTGACGATTATTTAGTGACTATTTTAAAAGCTATCGCATTTTTTTCGTTACAAAATATCAAGGTTAATTAATTACAAATATCTATTAATAAATAATGTTTAATTTAATTAAGATGTTAAATTTAATAAACATTCCCCGGAACTAAATAACATTTGTTGTCCAATCTTTATTTAAAAAAAAAACTAAATCAAAATAATGTAAAAAGCTTTCATCGGATTCATTGGCGTAGTGGATTTTTGCCAGCCTGTTAGTCGGATGATCTGGGTTCCAGATAATTATAAATGTGGACGAAGTATGTTTGTTTGTCTCCTAATCACGTTCAAACAGCAGAAGAGATTTTGACAAAATTTAACACGAAGGTACATTATGGGCACTAATTTCCATGCAAATGCATATGGCGAGAAGTGACAATAGCGTGATGCAAATATTGTAATCTTCAGTGATTTACTCATATGAAGACAAACTAATTTTTCATACACACATGAAATGTCGTGAGTTTGACCCCAACACTATGATATCGTAAGTTCAGAGGCCGGACCCATCCGTCTCTAACTGATAACATCAAACATACCACTGTCATTGTCAGTCATTCGCTCACGACTGATGGTTTTTTCTAGAAAATCTCATTCGTCTAATTGTGACATCATTGTTTCAATTCATCAGTCAAAAACTTTGACACCCCTGACCTTGTATTCCGTGTGACTCTGATACATAGATCTTAATATTTTTAGATACGACTTTACAGCCGGTTTCTATAATCAACACCCGGTACAAAAGTCAAAAGCTAATTAACAGTTGTTACTTGTTGTTAGAATCGAAAATAAAATGTACGAGATTTGACGTTTCTTTATCACTTAGGTGACAGTTGGTATCGGTAATCCGTCAATAAAATATTGATATAAGACAATAAATATAATTAACTACGTACGCAAATTCCTAATTAGTTTATTCATTATTAATTTCTCAATAATATATCCTAAATTATTTTTGTAATAATATTTTACTTGACGATTTTAATAAATATAACCGTTCGTTGGGAAACGATACGTTTGCCAGATACTAGAATAGTATGGTGGTTATTAGCAGCATCATAGCTAGGGGCAGACGCCTCAGGCATATCCTTATAAAATTAGAACATGATACCAATTCCCTATAAAATATTATTAACAAGCGTTTTTTATTTATTATTAGTCCAGTTTGTCTAGTCCAGAAGTCCCGTACCACCACTTTCAGAGACCTAGGCGCGTCTCATTACCTTGAAAATGACCGTGTTAATGAGGTGATTACTGATTATTCCCTGTCGATAAACCTCAAGCTGTGATAACAGATATGTTTAAAATTAATAAAGTTATTACTGAATAACTAAAGTATTTTAAATGACAACTCTAACTTATTTGTTAGAACAGATGGATAAGCGGCGTCACCTTGTGGGTCGAGTCAGTGTGTGATGCCTATAATTGATTTCTTATTAAAAATTGCTTACATAAAGCGTAAACATCCAAAATTATATCAATTGAATAAACAATAATGTATTTTGTATTTAACTGAATAAAGATCAAATTCCCATGTATGAAGACAGGAAAATTACAACTGAATATAACTTACACATTCGTACTATAGTAACACATGTTTTGGACGTTAAAATTTTCCTCTTTGACAACGCTTTTCCTCAACTTTTTGTACATACATGTATCATTAATTCGTCAATAAAAGATAAATTATTAGATGATTAACAACGATGACATGATATTTATTTGAGCAAAAACAAAACTTAAAACCTAATAAATTATGATGGAAATTAATTTAGTTTTCAGATTTTCTGCCTGCAGAAATGTCTCTGCAATAGCAGTTGTTTCTACTCTAGCTTAACATCACATGAAGTGTTGTCATAATTGTGTCGAGCTACAAAAAAAAAAGATGAAATAGTCGCGCAATTAACCTGAGATGGGAATCAAACCCAGGTTCTCCGCTCACGTGAGCTCATCGAAATTTTACTATTTTATATTTTCATCGACAGTTTTTCCAACTGTTGGATGGATTTACGTTAAATTTCATCGTAAACAACCCTAAAATTGGATTATTTTTTTTTAAATAAAAAAAAATATATACATTTATAAGTAATACTATAAAACGCAGTTTACGAAAAAAAACCTAAGAAAAATGTTCGATACCATAATACAAATAAAAATGTAACAATAGAGATAAAAATCCACAATAAAAAAATTACCTAACCGCATCCCGCATAAAAATCGCTGACACATCTAATTTGCATACCAAATAGCGTAAAATCATTCCACATTCTACAGAATAGACAATACGACATTACAACTCGAATAGGACCTTTCCTTATCTCGACTAGATTACTATCCACGAAAATTTGTTCTAAAATGTCGCAACACGACAAAGGCCGTGTGAATCTCTTCACATTGCTTAACGAAACAAAAAAAAAACACATGTCCGATAATTCACTTTGCTCCTATTAAGAATGGAATGAGCCATTTGTAAAATTGTCTACCTTAAGGCAATCGTTGGACAGTTATGAAACGTCGTTATTGCGTAAGTGGCCGAGCTGGTCACATCACTAGCTATCGGGTACATCACGCGACTTATAGCTAATGTATGGAATGCATGACATATCACTCACGAACAACATTGTACATTCTAAATTTAAATAGCAGGTGATTGAGGCTGTGGAAAGAAATTGTCGTTTTTTGTCAGTTCCGTGCTTGTATCCAATTAAAATCATTCGTATCTTCACTCTTGATGCAGTGACTGGTATTAAAAGTCATTTAGGAAGTAGGGTTCTTACCCCGTTAGTTTTCTTAAGGGAAAACTCCAGTGACTCGACAACAGGGGGTCGTTTATTAACAACTGTCGTCGCGAACTGCTAGCTGCTGATCAATCATGTCGCATTACGATATTAAACGAAACACTTCCAGCGAAAGACAGTTTGGGAAGAAAATAAATCAGACTTCTTCAACTTAAGTTATATTTACACTTGAACATAACTAACTCATTAGCGGTTATTTTGGCTAATTTAAAATGTTGGATTTGTTTCTGGTGAATAAATAAAAACAACAAAAATAGAATAGAGAAATTTTGACACGGTCAAGCTTAGCTTGTGTAGTATGTGCGTGTTGATAATTTTTTCTATTAATTTTAATACATTACAAAAATCAAGAAGACATCGGATGGTAGCAGTATCCATAACCACCTAATTATGGAAAAAGAGTCAACGAGGAATCTACAATACGTGTGAAAAAAACATGTGAAATAGAGTGGGCGGTTGTGATTGCAAAAGTTCATAATAAATCGGCTCGTAAAAGACATTATTAAAAATGTCACATCATAATCTAACACTTCAATATAGATAGATAATGATAACACGTATAATGTTTGTTTTATTTCTGAAAGAATATGCGTGTATGTATAGAACAATAAACATTTATCACTATAAAACTAGGACGACCGTGGCCTAGCGGTTGAAGACGTGGACACAATAAGAGACCCGTGTTCGAATCTCGCAAAGTATATGTACTTTGTTCGTTCAGTGCCTATGATATAACATAATAAATAAAGATTAAAGAAGAAATAAAGAATTGATAGGCAGACGGAGGATGGATTAGTTTAAGAGTATAACGAGAGGAGTATGAAATGAAAATATTTTATTATTGTCAGACTCTGTCATGACTTCGGAAACGCGTATGACGACTGCCACAGGAAACTTGTTAGAAATAGCCAGTGCCGTGTGCATATAATTATTAACAAAAAAAAACTGAATTTTTAATTCAGAAAAAAAGTATAATCATAATTATACTCACCCATAAATTGTGGAGCACCAAATAAAAAGATAAAACTCCTCAAGCCGGCATAGCGAAGGCGACTGTCACCTGGGATTTCTCTGTGATAGCAGTTGTTTCCACTCATAGACCGTATATTCATAGTAACAAGTAAAGCAGTATAGATCTAGTATCAAAATAACCGATTACAAAATATTAACAAAAAGCAACGTAACGTAATGCAATTACAAAACCTCTAATCGGCATCCTAATCTAACCTCAAACCCTTCCTGCAACTATGCAACTTAGAAAATCATCTACACTATGCATGCGAAAGGAATCCCAAGGCAATTTGAAAGATAACCCCATCAAATACGAAGGTAGCACTCGAGGCTCGCGTATAAAGACTCTGAGATACTTTCACATCCACCAGATTGCATGGTTATCGCGGAATCCTTAAGAAAATGGTCGTCGGTCCACGTTAGAAAATTACTTACATGCTGAGGCAATTTCAACTGACCACAAGTCGTGGGGCGAGGCGCAAATAAACAGTGATCTCTTTTGTTACAGCCGCCACCACAACTCTGTGCAACGCGAGAGAGGCGAGAGCAATTTACCTGCTGGATATTGGACATTATGCACTCATTTCTACATTCAGATATTATGATATAATCAATGAAATAAACACTGGTTACTTATTACATAACAATTCAATTCAATTTTATTATATCTTCTAATCAGTTATTGATTCAACTGCCATCACCGAGATATGTCTGTAGACAACAGCTACTTCCGCTATGCCGGCTTGAGGAGCTGAATATGTACCATCATATAAGTTCCGCTAAATTGTAGAACGTCCTTCCCAATCACGTCTTTCCTTCTTCCTACAACATGGGATCCTTCAAACGCAGTGTGAGGCGGCATCTTCCGATTATCGCCCACTGGGTGCTCCAAAAAGAAAATATATACCTAGCTCCAAAACGTTGATCACTATATCGCTAGGTACAGTCAGTCACACTGGTATTTTGTGATCAATGATCAATTAAATGAGCTATCGTAATCGCAACACTATCGTCTTAAGCTTGCCAAGTGATCCCTTAGAGCTGTAACCCGCACCCCTGCCTGTCACAATATTCCTCTAATTAGTGGTGTATAAGGGCGCGTGTCACATGCCACTCAATGTCTTTGGACGTTGATTGCGGTCTTGTGGGAAATGTGTGGGCAGTTTCATATGAACACTAGAATTATCATCATATCGTGATACTTATTACATTATATCTTTGCTTTATTATTATTATTTGTTCTAGTAGCTCGGCATGTAACTGTACTCCACCTGATATTAAGCTAGAGTGCGGAGCAATAGTAGTCGCCTTCACTATTAAAAAAATACCTTGTCGCGTTTCGGGAATATTTTGAAAGCAGCCAGGTATAACGAGAGTAGTGTGCACTATCAATCTAGATGGTACATGCTCGTCTCCTCAAGCTGGCATAGTGTAGGCGAGGCACAGATTTCTCTGTAGTAGCAGTTGTTTCCATTCATGAACCGCACCGCAGCTACAATAAAAAGGTATCTAAGCTAGTATTTGTATCACAGGCATAGTATCGGGTGGAATTTAGCAGGACTTGAACATGGGTCGTCAGTGAGTTCACTCGTTCTAGCGATAGATCTCGGATCGTTTAAATCGGATTTGAATCTATCGATCTATTATCGTTCAGTTTTTAATTAATTTTTGCATTTGAAAAAATACACACTAAATAAATTGTTGTTATGCAATCTTTAAATCTAATTTATGATGGTCGGGGATGAAAAAGTCGATGACGTCATGCCTATGGTTATTTTCAGGCACGCGCCACATCACCTGTACTTGAAACTGAAGCTTTTAATACCAAGAGATTGTGACTAGACCACTTCAAAATATATATTAAAGAAAAATAACTCTTAAACAATTGAAATAGTGATCATAATTCTGTAATCCGCAATAGACTCGGTAGTATTGACATAAATGAATATTATCAAAGATACTTGAACCAAATAATAACGACTATATAGATCAAAATTGAATAGTATTTAAAGATGTTTAGCGGCTAAATTTTGTTGGGAATTTAGCTCTTATTGTATTGGTAATAAAAGCATAAATTGTTAGTAGTTCTTTAGTCTTAGCGCCATGCTTTGTCATGGCGTGATGTTATCTGGTATCCGGTGCAGTTTCGGATGGAAATATTTTTACTTTATCTTAAGTGCTTGTATCTGCTTATTAATTAGCTTTTGTAGAAGCAGATCGAGCTGTCAAATCAAACACTTTTGTCGGTAAGAATTTTAAAGCTACTCATGAAATATTGTTGATTCATAATAGAATTTTTAGCTTTTTTTTTCTATTGGTAAGATGAAATTAGTATATTATACAATTATCTAAACCAGGGATGTCCAAACAACGAGCCAATGCAACGCCCCGCGGACTGCGAGCACTACCAAACGTAAATACAGTCAATTTTATTTAATTGTAAGCTACGTAAATAAATTAAATAATAATTATTAAATTATGTTAAAATTTGAATAAAAAAATAATAGGTAATTTAAAATACTAAAAAATTTAAAAAACCCGATAATTAAATAATGATTTAAATAAAATCAAACCTATTATGTTGATATGATGAGCAAGCTGAGATTGGGACGTGGCGGAGTCGGATGTAAGCAGAGGAAACCATTTTAATAAATTTAATAGCTCGATTACTATTTTTCTAGTAGCACGGTATATGACAACACTCCGCCTGATATAAAGAATGCGGTCCAAGAACGGAAACAACCAGATAGAAGTTTATGCAGGCAGCTTTAGAACCATCCAAGTTGACAGACGCTCCTCTCGTTATAGCTAACTACTTCCAAACTAATCCCGAAACGCGCCTACTCGTATGTCTGCACGGGTTATATTTGAAGGTGGTGATACTACCCCAGGATGACCTGGGCCTAGCTTTATTTTAGATACAAAATAAATTAGTTTTTTGATACTGTACATAAAAGACAATTAAAAAAACCTTGTCTATTACATTAAAAATATGTAAAAAAAAAGACAACGAAAACAATTATTATGGTATCACCAAATCTAAGGCCGAGACAACCGGGTGACCGTTAAGACAATCATCAAGTGCCTCAACTTCCTGCATTACATACGAAGATAATACATAGAAATTGTATATTAAAGTCACCTCATAAATATGTATGTGTCTCGGTCTGTGGTCACACAAAACGCTTGCACAATCTCCCGTGCGGATAGTGACGACCGCGGTTATAGAGTGCTATGGAGACGATATATTTTACTACAATTACACAATTTTTTTTTTAATTTTCTTCGCCTGATGTAAAGCTGTGTGGTCCATGAACGGAAACAACTGCTACTACAGAGAAATCTGTACAGGAAGGAGTCGCCTCGGCCATGCCGGCTAGCCGCAAAAAAAAATTACTCTGGTCTAACGCTTGCTTTGTGTCATGAAGCGTCAGTGATAAGTTTTGGACCTCGGCGCTAACTGCAACCGTAGGATGTGCTAAAACCGCAATGTTAAGCTAAAGTGCTACCAACCCTGGTACGAAAGACTGTGTTAAAATACATAAGAGTCAATTGGTAAAAAAATGTAAATATATTTTGTACTTTTATTAAACAGAAGCTTCATGCCATTCTCAATTCCACCCTACATTGAAGTGCAAGACGTTACCAAGACGTGGTTGGTAATAGAAAAAGTGATATGTCTACGGACACACACCGAGGCTCACCGCACTGTAATACATTCTTATGGCGATATGTTTTGTTTGTGTATTTTGCCGCAAAGACACGGCTCAACAATCATATAAAAACTACAATTCAATAACCGCATATGATCTTGACCCAGCTTCAAACATATTTTATATTTTCCGTTACATAATTTAGTTTAACTGAAGTTTTGTTGTCATTCATGAGTTTCATTTTGACAATAACGGCTATACAAAACTAAATTGAACCAAACATTTTTCGTTTCTGAATAGATTGATACTCTCTGGTATCTCAAGTGCACCAATTTTAATAATAGTCCACAATACTTAAAGGAAATTAAATGAAATTAAAATAAATTTATTTGTTTGTGGAAGCACTATTTAAGGGTTATGTCTCTCGACATGCAAAATTATTAAATAATAAAGAAAATATACATTGTTTAAAATACTTTAAAATACAATTTTCATTAAAATAAAATAAATAAATAAAAATAAAATAATAATAAAAAAAACAGAAAGTTTTTCCTTCTTACTTTTTCCTTTTTTTTTTAATTGTAACTCGGCAGCTAGAGTGAGGTCCATGAACGAAAACAACTGCTACTACAGAGAAATCTCTACGAGCAGTAGTCGCTTCCGCTATGCCGGCCTGAGGAATTCGGGAATAATTTGAAAGTAGCCAGGTATAACGAGAGGAGTGCGCACTATCAATCTAGATGGTGCATGTTCGTCTCCTAAGCCGACATAGTGATGCGACTGCTGCCCGTAGATTTCTCTGTAGTAGCAGTTGTTTCTATTCATGGACCGCACTCTAGTTTTACATTAGGCGGAGTGTTGTCACATGCTGAGCTACAATAAAAAAATATTCAGAACAATTTCAATTGTCTCTCAAGACCTTAGAGAAAGATACAAACAACAGCTTCACGTCTAAGACTATACGGTTACTTTATTCTACTAATTCAGGTGTATTGTGTGTACGATATAAAGTATTTTGAACATTATATTTTTATGACCGCAACAAATGCAACATTTATAATAAACATTGCGCGCACTGATAGAATTTTATGAGCTGTATCTATCATAATGAATGTAAGATTGTAATCATTGTGTTTTTACATAGTTTTTACACTATAAATTCATTTTTTCTTTCCCCTGTGGCAAGGTAAAATAAAAAATGTTGATAGTGAAAACTACTGACAACGATAACATATTATAGATTATTTATTTAAGACAAATTACATTTAGTTAGTAGAGTTAGTGGAGATACAGAATATTTAATTATTTTTTTTCGGGAAACAAACAACTAAAAATTTTCCACTGGTAGATATTTGAGCACTCTCAATCAACGAGCATGTATGAGACATAATGGCACGTCGCGTCGTGGCAAAGGAGAATGCCCATCCGCCTAAGAGAAATGGGCCCACAAATTTTTTCTCGAATTTCACGATCATTTTTAGTTCATTTTGTAGGAAAATAAATCTACATTTCTTATTACTAATCAGTTTTAATTTTTTCACCCAAGTTATTGAGTAATTAGACTTTTTCTGATACAATATTTGAGGTTATTATTGTATTAAAAGCTTTAATAATTTGGTAATATTTTTATGTTATTAAACATTGTATATTGATTAGGAAACGATGTTTTGATATAATTAAAATAAATTAATGAATAAATAAGGCATTATTGTAGAATATTGTTTTGTTTACAAACTATTAGGTATCAAGCGGGCCAAAAATGAGCATTCTCCTTTACTATGTTAAGAAAGAAATCACTGGCGGTCTATAGCATCTGTCTACCCCAATACTTATTTATTATACAAGTAGACTGGCGAATACTTTATAATAATTAAGATTTACCAAGTACCTAGATAAATATTTAAACTCGGCACTCGATATTTTTCTTAATATTTGACTATACTCGACTGAATAACTCAAATCAATTCGATTACAAAACCCAGATGTAAATTACCCTTAACCTTTATGTAACTTTAGCATTTAGTTTTATTAAAAACTACTAATGGAAACTGTTAAGTGACTATCATTATATATATATATATATATATATATATACAAGGTGTCCCAAAACTCAACGATAAGCGGGCACCAGAGGGTGGTCCTGCTCATGACTACTCGAGAAAAAAATATAGGAAAAAGTAATCTCCTATTTTTAAAAAAATACAACAAAAAATTAAAATCTTTCGAAAATTGACAACCCTTATGATATTTTTAACTACCATGACCACAATTTTCCAAATATTTATAATTTTTTTTTTGTATCGGCAACCTAAGTAGCACTGCTATCCACCACAACCCTTAAAAATCCCAGATTACCTGTAGTTTTTACACAAAAATCAATCAAAACTACTTTTTACATTAAAATTTCAAAAGATTTTTACTTACAGTCCATTTTAACACATAGTTGTGTAAAAAAAAAGTATGGACACTACTATGGCAAGTTTTTTTAAAAATTGACGCAACTAACCAAGATTCTAAAATGGTACAATACTCTAGGAAAACTGGCCACAAAAAAAAACCATGCGTACTATTTCTAAACAAGAACCAACTTTCATAAATCATTGTTTGTTGATAATAAACGCTTTTACCTACCAAAAATTGATTTTTTGTTGCAACTTCTTGGAATTTGCATGAAAACGTGCGTAGGTAATAAAATTTAGAAGTTAAATAGTAGATATTCGTTGTTGAAGAAGGGCCCTTTGAGTTAGAAGGAAACTTAGATGGCAATAGTTATTTAAACTTTTTACAAAAGACTTGCCAGAATTATTGGAGTGCCCATAATAGATTTACAAAACATGTGGTTTCAAAATGATGGTTGCCCTGCTCACTATGCCCGTCCTGTGCGAGAATACTTAAATCAAGAGTATCCAGGGCGTTGGATTGGGCGACTTGGTCATATCCTATCTCTGGACTTCTTCTATTGGGGTTGTCTCAAAGACAGGGTCTACTCAAAATCAATTGCAACATTGGACGAGCTTCGCCAAAAAACTACTCAGGCTGCGGAACATATCAATGGTAGAAGATATGCACGACAAATAAAACGATCTTTTTTAAGACGATGTTGTGCCTGTATTATTGCCGGTAGCGAATAATTCGAATATTTGCTGTAATATTAATAAAATTATAAATTGATTTTTTTAATGCTTAATAAGCAAGCGTTTGACCACACCCTGCCTGGTGTTAAGCAGTGATGCGGTCTAAGGTGGAGCACGCCTGCCTATGAGGTACCTGTTCACCTTCGATTTGAAGAGACCTATGTTGTACGTGTCGGGAAACACAGACACCGGGAGGGAGTTCCACAGTTTCGCAGTACGCACGAGGAACGTGTTGTCGAAACGCCTCGTACGCACTTTAGGGACTTGAACCATAAACGGGTGCCTGGACGTCCGATAGAAGAAAGGGGACGGTAGAACCAGGTTGTGTAGCTCTTGCGCACACTCCCCGAAATGTATCCGGTAAAAAATAAATGTCATTTGTTGTACCATTTGTTTTGTTGCATTCAATATTTTTTAACAAGAAAAAAAAAATTTTTGGTAGGTAAAAGTGTTTACTATCAACAAACAACGATTTGTGAAAGTTGGTTCTTATTTAGTACTATACGCATGGTTTTTTTTTTGTGGCCAGTTTTCCTAGAGTATTATACCATTTTAGAATCCTGGATACTTGCGTCAATTTTTAAAAAAACTTGCCATAGTAGTATCCATACTTTTTTTTTACACAACGATGTGTTAAAATGGACTGTAAGTAAAAATCTTTTGAAATTTTAAAGTAAAAAGTAGTTTTGATTGATTTTTGTGTAAAAACTATAGGTGATCTGGGATTTTTAAGGGTTGTGGTGGATAGCAGTGCTACTTAGGTTGCTGATACAAAAAAAATTATAAATATTTGGAAAATTGAGGTCATGGTAGTTAAAAATATCATAAGGGTTGTCAATTTTCAAAAGATTTTAATTTTTTGTTGTATTTTTTTTAAAATAGGAGATTATTTTTTCTTATATTTTTTTCTCGAGTAGTCATGAGCAGGACCACCCTCTGGTGCTCGCTTATCGTTGAGTTTTGGGACACCTTGTATATATATATATATTATTGTAGCTCGGCTTGTGACAACACTCCGCCTGATGTAAAGCTAGAGTGCGGTCAATGAATGGAAACAACTGCTACTACATAGAAACCTGTGCGGGTAGCAGTCGCTTCCACTATGTCGGCTTGAGGAGACGAGCATGTACCATCTTAGATTGACAGTGCACACTCCTCTCGTTATACCTGGCTACTTTCAAACTATTCCCGAAACGCGACAAAGTCACTTCACGGGTGTTACATTCGAAAGTGGTGGTACTACCCCAGGACGGCAGACTGGACTAATAACCATCATCAGTCTGCCTATCACTCTTTAATAGTGCCTATAGGCACTGAGCGATTATATACAATAGGTTAATGTTTGTCTGAATTTTTAATTGTTTGTTTCCGGAAAATAAATAAAATAAAATTTAGACAAACATTGATGTACAGTTTACCCCATACACGTATTATGTCGTAACGATACGCTTCACTGCCATTTGGAAGGAAGTAGATATTAGGAAATTATGTAACAAGTCACACTGAAACATTTGCTATGGAAGTAATCAATAAATTAACATGCGTGTACGCAATAATTTTATCTATGAATATTACTTGATGTTTATTTGAAAAAAAAACCTATATACCTACATAATAAATTAAAATTATAATTAAATACGTAATAATTACTAATTTTATTACAAATCTAAACATAAATTGTATAAAAAATATATTTTTTCAATTAATTTATTTGCTACTGTTACCACAGAGATCAATCGCCTCCACTATGCAGGAGACGAATATACCTCATATAGTGACAGGTCATACTCATCTCCCAATATGATAATGGACGGTCATTGTTAAATGCATATTTCGTTAACAACTTAGCATAAAATAACATATAAAATTATTAATAATAAACTCCTAAAATTCCAACTTAAAAAAAATAATTAACTATCGATAGAATAATAATCACCTTAAAAACGACAAATGGCTAACGATGTACTTTTAGCAACAAAAATAAAATACATTTTAAATAGAAAATAAGATCGTAAATCTGAAAGGAGCGTACCCATGCCTACATTGTTAACCCTTTACATTTACCGACCACTCGTAGGGTTAACTTTCTAAATTTTTTTTTTCAGCTCGGCATATGACAACACTCGGCCTGATGTAAAGCTAGAGTGCGGTCCATGAACAGAAACAACTGCTACTACAGAGAAATACAGTCGCCTCCGCTATCCCGGCTTGAATATTAATTTTAGTCAAAACAGAAATAGACATAATTTTTAGACATATTTCATATCAAAATATTATTTATAACTAAAATATGGAGCACGAACTTTTTTATTTCAATTTTATTTTTAATATCGGCAACCCTAAAGAATTGTGTTCCAATAACGAACCCGCGAAGTAATTATAAGACGATCATTAAAATTAGTTTTTTAATACTTGTTAAAGAATATTTCCCATCAGTGTAATGATGCTATGGCCGTCGGAAACTCCTACATAGTAGACAAACTTACACATAGCTGTTAAATGTAGTTAATACGACTTTTATATGGAAGTTTATAATAGACCGAGGGGGCAATTCTCGGAACGTACAGATTCATTTTTATCATTTTTCTTGTCGCTAGTATTGACTAGGAAATCGCCATTCTCGTTAGCGTATTTATCGTAATTTTTCAGCGCCTGTGGTCTAGCGGTAAGAAGCGTAAACTCATGATCGATAAGACCCGTGTTCGAACCTCGCTAATTCTGACCGGTACCAATGTAACTTTGTTATATGTACTGTGGTCGCTCAGTACCTATAGACACTATTAAAAAAGAGTGTTAGGCAGACTGTTGATGGTTATTTGTCCAGTCTGCCGTACTGGTGTAGTACCATGACTTTGTAACACACTTGAAGTGACTCTGTCGCGTTTCGGGAACAGTTTGAAAGTAGCCAGGTAAAAGGAGAGGAGTGTTTTCTGTCAATCAAGCCGGCAGAACGGAGGCGACTGCTGCTAGTAAAGATTTCTTTGCAGTAGCAGTTGTTTCCGTTCATGGACCGCACTCTTGCTTTATACTATCGCTTATTTTTCTATCTATAGAACTAGATGGAATAAACTTATGGTATCGAACAAAATACAGCCCAATCAAGTAATCTAGAGAAACCTAAAGTTTTGTTTATCGTCATCGGATTCTAGCAAATGTAATACGAAACTATTCAAGATGATGGTATGCCTTCAGGGGCTAAAACTAGACGGCTGCTACAGAGAAATATCCGCAGGTTTACTTTATTACTTTGTGACCGAATATTTAATTTAAAAATTTAGTCTTAGTTTAACTTCAGGCTTTCCAAAAACTAATAAGCTTTACGGCAAATAACTTGATGATCTCTACGGTACAAGTGAGTGCGCGGTTCTGTTATGCCAAGTTATTGGGTTCGATTCACGGTGGAACAAATATTTATTCAGTAGGTATATATTGTGTGCGAATCTCCTACTACATATTTCTGAAGGTGTCGATTCGCACGCAAATGTACCTATTAAATTCGTGCGAATTGAATACTAAAATTTTACTGTTTTAATAAGTGGTCAACTCGCACGTTTCGGGCGAATTCAATTCGTGTGAAATAATGTTGTTTGTTTAAAAATTATTTAGTACCCATAGTTACACAGGATTATCTAGTTTGTGGTCATGACGTTGTATTTATTATATTAATGGCAAATGCATTAAATTATTATTTTTTATTAATTATTAAAGGTTAAAATTAGATTTTCTAAAACTATTTGACAGTAAAAAAATGTCTAGGCTGTCTAAGAACTTTCTAGTCCGTTCACACGGGAGCTGACCCCGATGACCTGACAGGTTTCTATAAACATACGATGTATATGATTAAACGATGCCATTAAAGTGATGTTATATCAAAAACTAATGTCATATGCCGCTCTAATGATTCTACGCGTCAAAGTGAAAGATGTTCACAATTAAATAGCGAGTAAACGTCGCGGTTTAATTTATCTAACAGTATTGAAATACAATCTTGCATTCAAAAACATGTTTTTGTATATTATAGCCATAAGTTTTTATATTAAACATGTTTTTTATTAGCCCAATCGGCAGTCCTGGGGTAGTATCAACTATGCAGTGTAACACCCTTAAAGCGATTCGGGTCCAGTCGGGTATAACACGAAAAATTTGCACAGTCAACCTAGGCGATGCACATTCGTCTGCTCGCCTTTATGAGAACAAACGCTCATGGACTGTACTCTAGCTAACCCAGTAGCACAAATTTGGAGAATTAGTAACAGAAAAAACAAAAAAAAAGTAACGTTAACCAAAATAAAGCTATTACATAAACACACGATTTCAACAACACACTATAATCATAACGAAAACCAAATAATGATAATTTAATATAAAATGACGGCGAACAAATTATAACCTTTTGGTCCCTTACCGGAAGAACGGCCCTTCTTAATATTTACAAGTAGTTCATTAGCATTAAAACGGTCACACAATTATCTGAACCTACTTCTGTTGTAGTATGTCGCAAAGACGACTGAATTCATTAGTTCAGCTCTCCTGACTTTATTTAATTATTAACAAACGGGGGTCGTTGCATTCCACTATACTTACTCTCTTTATCTTGCATTGTTAAGGTTTATTTTTTATAGTAGTCCGGCATGTTAGTGCACTTCCCCTGATGTTAAACTGGGACAATTCGATGGTGGAGGACCTTGGACCTCCCCAGGGCAGAGTCTGTATGAACGTGAAACACAGTGGGGTTTTAGTTGGTATACCAGACTGGAGAAGGAATGGCGCTGGAAGATATAATCCTGGCATGCTACATGAAACAAACGGTGCTTGGTAATTCATGAGTTGAAAATTATACATACCAAGCTGGGTTAGGTATTAGCCCAACCATCATCAGTCTGCCTACGACGGTTAAAAGTTTGAGTAACAAAAGTCTTACACAAAAATTTTACAATCATCGGGCTACAGATGCTATTATTTTTATCAGATTGTCAAATTAATTAAAATTAAAGTGAATAACCTCTACCATGAGGACATAGCACCAAGTTCTTTTGTGTCGAGGAGTCACAAACCCGTCTGGCCAACCAACCGAGAACTTGAGAATTTATTTCTTACATGTCATATTATAAACCTTTGTCACATTCGTTAAAATATTATTACACAAATATTATTTAGTAGTCACAAGACTTAAAGCTTTTGACTTAGGAACATTTTATCTCACCAAGCCGGCATAGCTGAGATAACTGTTATTTTCAGAAATATCCCTGCATGTAATAGGTTCATAAATATTTTTAACAAACTATTAAATTATATTAAATAAAATCAAATATTTTATTTTTGCAAAAAAAAAAAACAAACGAGCACATATCGAAAAATAAATTATTATATAAAAAAAAACATTAAAAATGATTTTACGTTACAAAGTGGAAAATATGTGACAAAATAACACCTTATTTCCTAAATTACTTCCACGAAAATAAACCTTGTTTTCCACTAGAGTTGATTTACGACGACCAATTTGGCTTGACAAAAGCCTCAGAAAAGAAAGTTAGAGGGGACGACAACAGTGGCCTTATCAGATCAAATCTGTCATAAATAATACTTGACCAGTATTTATCACGAAAAAGAGAAAAGTATTAGAATTTATGAGTAAAGTAACTTGTTCTAGACCTCTATTCGAATACACCACAATCATCGACGTGAGTAAATCATATAGCTTATCTTATGGCACTTGTATGGCACCACTTTTTAAGGAAAAGGTTACAAAAATAAACTTACATATTTTAATTGCAAGAGTAGTCGCCAGAGTAATGATGTTTCTGTTGTGTTTTTCTTTTTTAAACTTAACGGAACGATGGCAAAACAAAAACAAAAATTGTGATACCTACAGGTAATGAAAACTTTTTTTTTTTCAATGTTTATATTAATTTTTATTTTATTTTATTATAGCTCGGAATGTGACAACACTCCGCCTGATGTAAAGATAGAGTACGGTCCATGAATGGAAACAACTGCTACTACAGAGAAATCTACGGGCAGCAGTCGCCTCCACTATGCCGGCTTGAGAAGACGAGCATGTACCATCTAGATTGATAGTGCACACTCCTCTCGTTAAACCTTTCTACTTTCAAACTATTCCCGAAACGCGACAAGGTCACTTCACGGGTGTTACATTCGAAAGTGGTGGTACTACCCCAGGACGGCTGAACGGACAAATAACCATCATCAGTTTGTCTACCACTATTTAATAGTGCCTATAGGCACTGAGCGACCAAAGTTCATATAACAAAGTTAAATTGGTACTGGTCAAAATTAGCGAGGTTCGAACACGGGACTCATCGATCGTAAATTCACGCGTCTTACCGCTAGACCACGGCCGCTTAAAACAGGCTTTTAAACACAAAGAGACAAGACACGAGACTTTTCTAACCTTAAATTCTCAAATTGTTACGAAATGAGTTGTCAAATTCAGAAAGGTCGTATCGCTATATTTCATGAATCCATATATCATAAGAAAGCTCCATTCGTCATCGAGGCTTATCAGATACTGGACATCACCCTCCCTATTTACCCTCATTTCCTCCTTTTCATTATGTTGGAAATCTTTGTCATGGTTTCTAAGCTTTGGATGTTTTTCCTCTTAGTTTTTTTTTTTTTTGCTTTTTTTTTATTGACACTTTCTAACGCACCCACTATATAACACCTAAATGGAAAGGAAAAATAAGTTTTAGATATAAAAACAATCGGTGCTATGAATAAGCACGTAAGACACACCCTTGTATCGAATCGAATGGTCATTACCGGTGTCGTGATGCGCCACAATGCTTCTTCCTATCCACATCTGACGTCCTTATAACATGGATCTGTAAAATAAAATAAGATATTTGTATAAAAAATTCATTAACAATAAAATTAATTTATTTACATTGTAGACAAAAGCGAGAGTAAAGAGTGCTAATATTAACCGTTTAGGTTATGGATTTTTTTATTATTAAATTATGATGAAATTTAATCAGAAAAAATCCATGATTTTATTAATTATAATTTTATTTTAATTTCTTAAACTTTTTTTAACGTCTTTAACTAAATTTTTTTATTATTTTTTAGTAATTTTAGTCTTTATTTAGACACAAATAAAATAAAAATCACAGGTACGATTAATATAAATTTAGGCCAAAATTAATTACCACATCCAAACTATTCAATCATGAATGTAATTCTCCCTTACTTTGCCCCCCTGCTCACCCCTCACAAGACAACAGACTTAATGAAGACGTCAATATTGCTTAGTCTACGACACCAGACTAATGTCCAATAATATATTGGTGTTATTCCAACATGTTTGTGGTGCCATTCATAATGGTATCGAATTCCTATCCTTAAGTAATACGGAGAATTAAGTAAATGGTTTTAGGAATTGTCATATTATAACGAGAGGAGTATGCACTGTCAACCTAGATGTTGCAAATTCATCTCATGTGAATCTTCGCGCCTGTGGAAATTTATCTGTAGCAGCAGTTGTTTCCGTTCATGGACGCGAAGTGTGGTCATAATAAAAAAAATTATTTATATGGTAACTTTAAGTTTATTTCCGCCTGCTGGTAACAACTGCTACCACAGATAAATTTACCGATATTTATGCCATCGTGTGCCATCCAATTAGCAAAAATAGCTTGAGAAAACTAAGCATAGTTCTATAAGAAATAAATAAATATAGGAGATTAGAACAAAAAGCAATCAGGCAAAATATGTACAAGTAGAAGGCGTTCGTGGGGGCCTCAACAAGAAATGCATCGCGTGACGATCCGCTCGTTAACAGCAACGTTTTTACTCCAACGATGAATGATGACCTCACATCAGGTGTCACCGTCCACCATGGATCCCCTCATAAACTTAAAATTACTACAATACCTCAATATGATGAACTATTTTGTTAAGCACGCAAAACCTATCTGTCTGATCTATCTGTCATGAAATGAAATAATTTAAAAATCCAGGAATACTGATGTTTATTATTGGCACAGTCGGTCATCACGTAAGTGTGTTCAAGTGTAATTTTTTTTAATGTAGCTCTGCATGTGACAACACTCCACCTGATGTAAAGCTAGAGTGCGGTCCATGAATGGAAACAACTGCTGCTACAGAGAGAAATCTGTTAGCAGTCGCCTCCACTATGCCGGCTCGAGGAGACGAGCATGTACTATCTAGATTGACAGTGCGCACTCCTCTCGTTATAGCCGTACGTAGCCACTTTCAAACTATTCCCAAAACGCGACAAGGTCACTTCACGGGTGTTACGATCGAAAGTGGTGGTACTTCCCAAGGGCGGCAGACTAGACAAATGACCATCATCAGACTGCCTATCACTCTTTAATAGTGCCTATAAGTAATACTCGTAAAGTGACTTAGTTGCATCCCTAGATCCTTTCGACTGGGACAGACATATTTATTTGCTCAAATCGTCATCATATCACAACGAAGGCAACTGCTGCGAGGTTATTCAGTTTTTTAACGTTAATGAAGTCAAATGCCATATCCATAACTTAATTCAAAATGAGTCCTGCATACTCGAAGGTGACGTTTCAAAAGAACCTCATTTGTAAGAGAGCGCCGGCCGAAGGAACAATACACTTAATTTTCGTACAGAAACATGATTGATAGGCAATCCCATTTCTCCAAGAGTTGACGCGTATGTAACACACGGACGTTTTGACATGTTAGATTGGGAGATTTATACGTTGTTATTGTGACAATGGCCGTTGAACGCGCCGATATTAAACTTAATAGACTCCTAACAGTGACTGACCCTGATTTATTACCGTAATACAAAAGAATTAGGGTGTATACGAAATCATTACATAAAGCTTGTATGCTAATAGGAAAGAAATAGTATAGATTAATTAATGCAAAGAATAACAAATCAAGACAAGGTCGCTTATAATTTTCTCGATGGTCAAAACATTATCGTACCTGCGTGTACGCTTAACCGAAGATTGTGTTCGTAACTTTCACCCTTGCCCTGGGAGTTCACAAATAACGTTTCAGGTCGTAAACTAGTTGCCGCATTAACCATAACGAATAAAGGCACTAAAAGCAACAGTCGACCGTCCCTAAGGGCCGTTTCGGCTGTCAATGCGCAAATTTAGGATCGCGGTCCGCCACACCCATGCACTCTAGAAGGGTCGACCTTTTTGCCCTTTGTCTCAATTATTATTGTACTTACACTACTTACTGTTTTATACAAAACGACTTCTAAAGCGTAGCATTTATAAAAGCTTACTACATTATAATCTAATATAATCTTCACGGGTTTTAGTTCAATACCATTTATTTTAGTCTACATTTCGTAGTAGCTCTATATTTTTATACATATGTATGTACAGGAGGAGCTTATTGTTGTTCAGACTCGGCTAATGTAATGTACCAACTTTTCCACTGAAGAGTAAAACTCCTCGTAAATTGTATACGTTTTAAGAGCTTTAGTCGTTGCCTTCTTAGTTTTAGAGGAAAGTGCAATTTAACTGTAATGGTGCATCTGCCAATTTAGACTTTTTGTTTTCTTTTTATGTAATAGATTTTTACATTGTCTAACGTAATTAATATTTGTTTGTAAATCAAGCGGCCATTTGTATTAATCTCGTCAATCAAAGAATTGTTAGCGGTATCAGACTGCCATCTATCTTGCTTTAACGACAATGTCTTGTTATATTTTATCACAATGTGCCCTACCAAAATATTTACGGATGGTAGAACGCCGTGACCGAAGTGTTAATGTTCGAATTTGTCATCTGTCAATTTGGGTTATATTTTTCTTTGGGATAAGAAATTTCATTTCATTTATTCTTATATGATTGATATTGTTGCATTAATTAACTATATATGTTGATGGTTTATTATATGCATAATAATTTTGCTAGTATTTATGAACATGTTTTTGAATCATTAGTGATTCTATAGAAATCGTCAATAAAACGATCATCTGTCATATGGTCATAAACAGACAATTACAAACCAGCGTCCTTCTCGTCATTAAGAAAACTAATAAGAGATTTAATTGGATTTTGAAAACGTTAAAAATACCTATACGGTAATATATTTAATTATTGATGAGTGAACCGATGGGACCAGGTTCAATTTGTTTGGGGCTCACGGCAAATATAATGACCGCAAAATTACAGCTTTCAGTATAATCCTTGCAATTATCTTCCCTTTAAGTAACTCGTGTCTTTTAAACCACTTAAACATAGCAATTAAGATATATTGAAAAATATTTCGTTGTAATTTTATTAATGTAATTGTTTCAATAATCATTTTGAAGGAATCGTGTCTCTTTAATTCAGAGTCATATTATCCAAGCCATTTTGTTATTTAACCTTTGCATTCTTAATATGATCACTAATGAATTCGGCGATATTTAAAAAGAAAACTACTATATATTTTGTAAATTTAGTACCTACATATACATAATAGATTTCTTTTTTAAATACTCTAATTTAAAATCTTAAAACTGGAGAAGATTTTAAGCGGCATACTATCACTTATCTCGGCGCGAAATCAATGTCTACAAAACTAACGTCCGATTAAAATATTTGAACTCCACAGTAAGCTGCATAAAATATTTCAATCAAGTTTTTTCGTAGCTTAAAAAGTTACATAGGTTGAAAGGATCGAGGTGAACTCACGATCGAGAGACAGGTCAAATATCACAAAATTCTGCAATAGTATATACTTTCAAGTGACCTAGTCGCGTTTCGAGATCAGCTTGGAAGTAGCCGGATGTAGGTAAGTCTGCTTTGTTAACCCGGACGATTCACATTCATGTCCTCAATCCGGCATAGTGAAGTGGACTGCAGAGATTTCTTTGTGGTAGAAGTTGTATTCACTCATGGACCGCACTCTAGTTAGCTTAACATGAGGCGAAGTGTAGAACAAAGAAAGCATTTTATTTATTAAAAGTAACAACTAAATTATCTACCCTATTGGTACCTCTACCAATAGTTACATAAATCGAACGAAGTCAATTTTGTCCCCATAATTATACAGAGATCTAAAAGTACCGCCTCTTTAATTTCACCAGATCACAATTTGGGTTGCTCGTGCGCACGAACCTTAACCACGCTTCTATTAAAACTTTTGGATACCTCTGGACCATTACCTGCTCCCAACAAACAGAGCGCCGGCGCGTTAATCCCTATAATTATAGTCATCTCACAGGGCGTGATTGATAGCTCTTGGCTTCATACAAATTCTATCAAAATGTTGTTCTAATCACTTTTTATAGAGTAGACGATTTAGTTTTGGTAGCTGTGTAAAGGAGGTTTTAAAGGCTATTACACCCCTACCGATTTTGCGGTCGCTTCCACCCTAATGTGGTGTTACGCCTATTGTAAACTTGTTATTTTTAAAGTATGTAATTTTAGTAAATTTATTATTTGGAAGCTCACTTACTGGATCACGAACTAACCGTTTATTACCTATTTAATTATTGGAAGTCGTTCTATTAATGTACTCTTGTCGTTTTGCTATTATCTATCCGATTCGTAGGTCAGGAAAAGTAATCAACTATATATTTTTCAATATAGATGAAGTTGTTTTTTCTTACCTTTTTTTAAATAAAGTTTTTATAATATTTGTTAGATTGTTAGATTGAGAAAAAAAGAGCATCAATACCGTTTTAAAATTAAAAAATAAATTTTTTTTTGGAATAATCTATGCGGCGACAAAAAAGAAAGGAATTTGATTGATTTCTCCCGAATCCCTATAAAAATAACTAAAATATTTATCATAATTGCGTCCCAGTTTTATGGGTCCAGAAATAGATGGAAAAAAAACCTTCTATCCACCATTTAATTTGTGAACGAAAAAAACTCGGTCGTAATTACGGACACAATGCGATAGTTAGTGATCCAGGACAATTAGATTTTGACATGTGCGTGATAAATGGTTGTCTTGGAGGCCCTAATGCTGGCCGTGATGATAAAAGAAATGGAGATGGCTCAAGCGTGGAATTAGAAGCTTCTAACTGAAGGAAGAGGGTAGGAAACTGATAAGCTACAAACTTGTATCAAAGTATTATTTTTATTACGTCTTAAGTAAAAATATATTATATTGCCCTTTCAGTTCAGTGTTTGTATATCAATATATCAATATAAATATAACACTTTTTTATAATAAAGTTCAGCATGTGACCGCACTAAGCTTACGAATAAGCTAGATTGCGGTTCATGATTGAAGATACCACAGGTATATAAGATACAAATTCTTAACAATAACTTAATTTCGTAGTGGTAACTACTCCAATATTTTCTTGTTCCCTTGTAATTTAACAACAATGCGACTCAAGTTGTTATTAAAAGGATCGTTTTTATCCTAACCGCGAATTATCAAATTTCATATGCTTGCCCTAAAATTATCACATAAGTCCAAATGTCTCGGGGGTAAGCGTTTAGGTATAATTTCCTACTTCAAACTTGAACGATTAAGAGAAAATTGCAAAAGATTACAGACTCATCCGTGATAATCCATGGATCAATTATTCTAATTACAAGTCTCCTAAGATTTAACTGCCAGTATTAATTAGAACAACTCAGATTTAGCCCTTTGGACGTCTGATTCCATCCTTCTTCTTTAAAACTTTACATGTATGTTTAGCTTCATTTTAAATAGAGCTTTACATTGTCAACTAAATGATTATAAAACCACATTTTCCTTTGTAAAGAGCCCGTTAAAATATATACTAGCATATTAGTGATTAAGAAATACAAACAAAATAATAATAATAAAATAGTTAATTTAATTCGTTTTTTTTAATCTAAATAGATTGTAGAAGCAAGGCGATAGATTTTCCTCGTCAAAGACACTCCACTTCCCTGGAGGAACCGAAAAGCTGCAGTATCTGTTGAGTGGTAGGCAGACTGTTTTTTTTTTTGGCACGACATGTGACCTCGACTGGTCTGATGGTAAACGCAGTCTAGCTCCAGTCGCCACCACTATGCCGGCCTGTTATGATGGTTATCAATGTGATAGATGTTTAATTTAGACTGCCATCTCAGGGTGTAATTGCCATCAAGTGTAATTGGCACCCCTAGATTGATCCTGTTTCGGAATTAGCTTAAAAGTAACCGGATATAACATGAAGACTCCGCCAACCTTGACGATATATATACACTCGTCTCATTAAGCATAACTGATGCGATTGGCGCGAGACAATTGAATGCAGTCGCTTAAAAAATGGCAGATCATGTCGCAGAAAAAAGAAATAGGAAAACAGAAACAGGAAAAGCTGTCCGTATTCAACAATCAATTGTTTTAATTTAATAAATCAAATCGCATATATTTGTATGACGTCGTGAGAGTTTGTAATTATAATAATAGTTTGCAAATAATAATAAATTGTTGTTAAACCTTTCCCTTTTATTGCCTTAATCTTAACAGTCTGAACTGTGCACTTTCCACTTAAATTTATTTGTTAATCGTTATTCCTCATGATTGCATGTCATTTCTATATTTCCCACAACACGTTAACTAATAATTACATTATTCCATAAATTATTATTTTCTATTCCTCGTTTGCGTTTGACATTTAGAACAGCGTGGTTAGTAACAGGAGAAGAACGTTTATTAAGTTCACCCCAGTAGACCAACGTAAATAAATTACATAACTTCACCTGATTAGCATTCCTGTTTTCTATTCTTACTGCGTCGCCTCTTTTAAGTAGTTCGCATTATACTTATTAGTAGAGAGGCCTTTACAATTTACGATTTTTGTTTTCTCCTTATAAACATTGACGCTAACTTTCCAGTTTAGTTTTGTTCACAGTCGCTACAAAGAAAAATTTATTTAAATTCGGACACATATATTAGATATCTGTCTTTTTAGATTTTGTATTATATAGAAATAATAATAAAATCTCTATAACTAGTAATAGAGAACTTATTGTAATGCAATAAAATAACATAAATATACGTGACACAAGGATTTGCAATAAGTTTGGCACTCAGAGGTGAGTTTCAGTCAATAATTTCAGAATGTCACATTTGTCTAAAGAGATTTAAACGTCACCTTACAGGAAAGTGTGTTTTTATCACCTTTCTTCCACATCCGCGGTATAAGACATTTAATTACACAACTCATATGAATTATTCAGTGGTCAGCAGCGCGGGGACAGAAGCCAGTGGTCGGAACGGTCACAGAACAGCGGATAGCCGCTAGATTTATGATGTAGGTGCTTCTTGTTTGTAACTTGGTGTGATGTTAGAGCTTTTGCTTAGTTATAATTGTCGTACTATAATTTCTAATTATAGTCGTCTTAAATTTTTTAAAAAATATGTTTTTAGAACAATGTTGCATTCACTCTCTGTTAGCTTTGCTCCTTTGATCATCATGTGTACCACATACTTTGTCACATGACTTAATATTAGATAGGGATATGTTTCCCATAACGAAGGCTTTATTTAAAGAAATATAATACGTCTTAAAATACAAATCGAAGCCGTAATACAAAAATGAAGTATGTAAAAACAATGTTTACATCGAACAAATTATTAAAAAAATAAAACTATAAAAATAAATTACACACGGAAATGAGACAACGTTATGTAGGCAGTGGTTTTCCAATGTAATCACCTTAAATTATCTCAAATTATTATGTCTATCGGATGTCAATCGCTCTTTGTCATTGAACATTGAATCCTATTGATGATCGATGATGAAAAAACGAATAATTTGAAGCGAAATAAAAAAACTACATCACGACATACGAATAACTCGACTGTAACTACAAATGAGGGCCAATTCTTATAAATTAGATACCATCTATAATATTTGGTTTAGGACTTGAACAAGCCACTTTCTTATTGAGTTTTCTATGCAAAGAATCTTATAAACATTTTATATTTTTTTCAAAGTAGCCTGGCCACACTGCCTGATGTTACTAGAGTGCGGTCTATAAACAGAGATTACTGCTACCACAGATCTGCAGGCCCAACGTCAATCTACTTTTATCCTTCTATATTTAGTAAATATCTAAGTATATATTTGGTGACAAATAATATATTTTAATTTGCTCCTAATAATATTTATAAATTGGTATCATAAAAATATATTCGCGTTTGACTCTATTCGATTCGCGACTTTATTTGAAAATCATAAATAAATAAAAAATCATCGTAATTTGATTAAAAATTTATAAATTTATTTATTATATAACACAATGAAATACCGTAATAAAATAAGAATTAAAAGAATACTTCGAGAATTCACCCTCGTGAATAATTGTGATTCAAGCAATATTATAAGCATCTAAGTGTTAGCCACTAGCTGCATATTCTAAGTGAATATTTGATGGGACTACAAAAGACTACCTTGTGACTGTCAAACGCAGCACGAAGCTCACGACCTATTCATAAGTAATTAGTGAACAGTAAATTGAAAAAAATAAGTTTACCAACGTTAATATGGCAGGCCCTGATATTTTTTGTAAGTACCAATATTTTATTTATTTATTTTGTTTAATAACTAAACATGAAAAGTAAATTAGAATCGATAATATTGTCTACAAAAATTTGGGAAACTTAACTTATACAATTTTATATAACAAAGTGTGGTAGACTGACTATGGTTATTAGCCCGATCTAGTGCCGTACCACCACTTTCAAATCAAATATGCAAAATATCTACTATTTGAGTAATCTCATTTCGGGATGAACTTGAAGTGGTAGCGTATAACAAGAGGAATCTCACTTGGTGGTGCACTTTCGTCTCCTTGAGCTACAGCGGAGCCGACAGCTGCTTGCAAACATTTTTTTCATATTTACTCATACTTTTAAGTATAGAAGAAATATTCGTATTTATAAAAAAATTAACATTATAAAACATTATTTTCCGTCTTTTTGTTCTTTTTTTTTTGTAAAGTTACGTACCTAATTTAGGTTCCCGATAATTTGACGCATATAAAATTTTACAAGTGGATTTTTAAGAAGTGTCGTCGTAGAGTCGTGGCGAATTAATGAATTACTAACAACACATTAAAGTAATTAATGTCAAAATGAAACTATAATTATCCTAATTATGTTTGACGTGAAATCCTTAATTACAAATTTTATATGAAAATGTTGAAATTAAATGAAACTGTACTTAAAGAGAGCGCAATGACCTGATTGGGAATGTCATATATTTTCATATTTGTATTTTAACGTCAGATTGCGTATTGCATGTCCCTGATGGATAGATAGGGCTGAATTTATAATTCGCCAATTTAATATCGTACCATATTTCAATTCACAAATAGTTACAAGATTTTTATTTAAGTTTTTTTTTATTGTAGCTCGGCATGTGACAACACTCCGCCTGATGTAAAGCTAGAGTGCGGTCCATGAATGGAAACAACTGCTACTACAGAGAAACCTATGCAGGTAGCAGTCGCCTCCACTATGCCGGCTTGAAGAGACGAGCACGCACCATCTATATTGACAGTGCACGCTCCTCTCGGTATACCTGGCTGCTTTCAAACTATTCCCGAAACGCGACAAGGTACTACCCCAGGACGGCAGACAGGACAAATTACCATCATCAGTCTGCCTACCAATCTTTTATAGTGCCTATAGGCACTGAGTGACCAAAGTACATATAACAAAGTTATATTGGTACCGGTCAGAATTAGCGAGGTTCAAACACAGGTCTCATCGATCGTGAGTTCACACGTCTTACCGCTAGACCACGGTCGCTCTTTTATGTTATTTTTGTTTCTTCTTAGTTAATAATTATGTATTTATGATTTGTGAATTATTTCCGCTCATGGTTCGCATTCTATCTTAACATCAAGCCGAGTGTGATCACAAGTAGACCTAGTATAAAAGTAAAAAAGGTCGTTTTATGGACATGAACCTACTTTCAGACCCGTGGAGTCAATTTTTAAAATTTTATAGATTTTGTAAAACAAAGAACAAAAAATTATTGTATTTTTTTTTTTATTGTAGCTCGACATGTGACAACACTCCGCCTGATGTAAAGCTAGAGTGCGGTCCATGAATGGAAACAACTGCTACCACAGAGAAATCTCTACGGGCTGCAGTCGCCTCCACTATGCCGGCTTGAGGAGACGAGCATGTACCATGTATAATGCAATAGTTATTATGTAAAACTATTAAGAAATAGAAAATTCATGTCAATGCCAATTATAAACGCACATCCTTTTTACAATCCAACTACGTCACAACTCGCGTGAAGTGAAACTCTTATTTACAATAACTACAATAAGTTATTGTAATAATCAAATTTTTATAAAATTATGACGAAAATTTTATAGAAAAAAATCTCAATTACAGCTTGGGCTGTTGTGTGCCGATAGATAGAAAACAAACTTTTTTTTTTTAGCACCTACATAGTAGGTGCCAAGCTATAACAATTCAAAATTTCAGGATAGGAACACACAATATCTTCCTAGATATCAAGTATATCTATAAACGTTTGCTTGGCACCTACTCCAAAAATATGGCAGGTATGTGGACAAGTAATTTGCACATAATAAACACCTATTAGTGTTTATGTTTATTATTTTGTGTGTAGATACTCTTGTGAAAAATTATTTTTCACTTTTGAGTGCTTTTAGTGTTTATTGAAGTCGGTTCAACTTTTTTTTTGAAAAGGTTTTTTATTAAAATCAAATATTTCATTGCATTTACTTTCAGAAAGAAAACTCGATCGATGTTATGACTAAGCGACATCTTACTACAATAAAATTAAAATTATATCAAATTGTATTTAAAATTTAATTGTGTTTATTCTCGTATAATAATTAATCTCAAGAATAGCACAAAGAAGTGCAGGTAAAGTGAACTGCAATCGATATGCGTGCCATTGTTCTCGAAGTACGCCACTGATGCTTTGTGCGGTATGCTTGTACAACAGTATATGTAAAAAATACAGATATTATATACATTCTACAACTATACATAAATTATTTACATTATACTAGCTGACCCGGCAAACTTCGTACCGCCCCAGAATTACTAACGTCACTCAATTGTTTTTCCTTCCCGGAACCTCTCCACTAACACTTAAACTTTATGGTATGGTATTAAAGTTCAAATTGACTTTTAAGTATTATTACGAATCTTTTGTATGGGAGTATAGAAAAGTGTTCTTTTTAGACTTTTTTAGGTAATGTTTAAATTTTTCTCTTCGTAAGAACCATCCTCGTACTTCAAGGAATATCTCTATCTAAAAAAAGAATTAGCGAAATCGGTTCAGCTGCTCTCGAGATTTGCGCTTAGCAACACATTTAGCGATTAATTTTTATATTATAGATGTAGTTAAGAAGTACCTAATTTAATTACATATATTTTTTGAATTTAAACTTCTTTCTTTTGTAAATGTTAGCCTTAAACTTAAATATATTTTGAATAATTAAGTTAGCTTGAAAGTATCTGGATAGAACAAGATATGCTATGTCAATTCTACTATAACTTAATTTATATCAAGTCCTGGCAAGCAATGGCAGCAGCGGTTTCTGTTCATGGACGCCGTAGCTGTGATAAAAAAAACTTGATATGTCATAAATCATTTAAAAAATAAAAGCATCTAAAGTTTAACCATATACTGTGCAATATTGAAAACAACAGTGTGAACGGTTGTATGAGAGGTAATCGCTGAGGTAATCTCTGCGATGCGTAATTATAAAGCGTTTGGTTATTAACAATTTGCTCGGATGCTTCGACTGGTTGCTTAGTCGGATGTAATAAGCAACAATGATGTGCTGCTTCGATGTGTACGGACCTTAATTATCTACGTGCACTGAATTTCAATAAGAAGCTTGGCTTTTTTATTGTAATCTTTCATTGACCGCACTCCGTCCGATGTTAAGCTAGAGTGCGGTTCAAAGACGAAAAAAAACTAGTATTACAGCGAAATATCTATTAGGCGGCAGTCATCCTCGCTATGCCGGCTTGATACAAACACAGTCAACTCTAGTGTGCACCGACTAGTTTTTCTCTTCTCATGGTACCCGAATACTTCCAAACTGATCCCGAAACGCAACTAGGTCTTTTTTTTTATTGTAGCTCGGCATGTGACAACACTCCGCCTGACGTAAAGCTAGAGTGCGGTCCATTAATGGAAACAACTGCTACTACAGAGAAACCTGTGCGGGCAGCAATCTAGATTGACAGTGCACACTCCTCTCGTTACACCTGGCTACTTTCAGACTATTCCCGAAACGCGACAAGGTCACTTCACAGGTGTTACATTCGAAAGTGGTGGTACTACCCCAGGACGGCAGACTGGATTAATAACATCATCAGTCTACCTACCACTCCTTTGTGTTTTCCTATAAATAAAGTAATTATTCTATGGATGCAGATAGATCTAGAGGCTAACTTTAGTGTTAAAGGAATTTTTGTGCTTAAAGAAAATCGGTAAAGAGTAAAGACTCTTCTCATTTCCGAAATAACGTACTTTCATTTTTGTTCGTGAGGTCCGATAAGATAAGATAGCATTTCAAATATTATCTTTATGATAGTTTATACATTTTACAATTTTTTTAAATTATTAAATGTAAAATTATTTCAATAAAATGAAACAAATTAAATTCTTTTAATTTATTTGCGAGTGCACTATTTAAAAAATATATAAAAATATAAAGACTTGGTATTTATGAATACGTATAGAAACAAATATATACAATGTTTATATTTATACATAATACATAGATAGTGTAATTAAGTAACAATTTTATACCTCCAAGTGAGCTCTTAACAAAATTGAATTAATTATATTGGCCTTGTTAAATCTTAACTGTGAAGGTTACGTAATTAGGGACACGTTGTTTTTTAGCTCCCGTTAACAAAGTAATAATATTTAATTAATAACAATTATCTATACTTGTATTAGAAGTGTGCTTCAAAGTAGCTGTACAGTGCACATACGTCTTTTTAAGCCGGCATAGTGGAGGTGACTGTTGCTCGCAAACATTCCGTTTTCTCTGAGTTGTCTCTGCTATTGGACCGCACTCTAGTTTAACATTAGACGGAGTGCGGTCCAAAAATAGACGTTGTTTTTATCCAAATAAATAAATTGAGACAAACAAAATTAAATTATTGAAATCATTATCATAATGACAACAATCAGTCAAGTATGTATACGTCGTAACTGCATTCAATCAACACGTAATATATACCTAATGAAAGTATTTACCAAATTAGAAACATAAAAAAAACGAATCATCTAATCACGAACAGTGAACTAATCGCCCGATCTGTCGTGAGAATTCATCCAGCACCGTTAAAGACAACTTTTACGAGAAATTTCCTCAAAAGAAATCCACCCATTTTGGATTGGTCACGCAATTTGTCAATAGATTCGCTATCGGTCGTCGTCGAAGCGATCGAACGCTGCGGGAAGACCATTAAATGTCAATTCGAATAAAAAAGCGTCTTTGCCGATGCCGCTCGCATATTAATTCCTATAAAATTAATTGCGATGACAAATCCATTAATTTAAATTGCTTTTAACAGGTTTTTCGACGACTGAGATAAGATGAATTCGTACAGAGCGTGTAGGTACGACCTTGGAATTTATTTCGATCTTTCACTTTTAGTAGGTACTTTTAATTTAGGCAATGAAATTTCAATCCTTAATTAATTGTCTTCTCGCCTCCGCTATGCCGGCTTAAGGACAATGTGCATAGTCCAAGTTTAACAGTGCATTCGTTACCCGACTATTCCCAAAGTCACTTTCTAGGCAGACTTTGGTTTTGAGTATTCTAGTCTATCTACCAGTCCTACAGATCCGTGTTCAAACCTCGCTAAATTCTGACCGGTACCAATGTAGTTTTATGTACTTTGGTCGCTCAGTGTCTGTAGGACGAGCTTAGTACTGGCATTAAAAAATATATAAAATGGTCAACAAATGATATTGTAGAAAAAGAAAAACAACAATTTAATATTACATCATTCTTGAATATGAATAGAATAATTAATAGTTCAAAAACCTAAATCTATAAAAGTTGAATAATAAAACATTCGACACGATTGTGGATCGATGTCCAGAGAATACGACAAAATATTTCCGTACAAAATTGAAATGGGTGCAATTAAGTAGCGATAGAAGGCAATCGTCAATCCTCATTCTCGACAAATTGTGCGTATATGATTTTTATAGCCATGCCTTTAGACTCCAATTTCATATACGTCAAAAAGCGATCGGTTCTAAAACTGTAACATACCAAATCTAAAAATAATAATATGTTAGTTTAATTTGTAAAGAATTCGAACCGCGGTGTAGTTGATTACTGCGTAAAGTTCGTTTCTTTGCAAGTCGTGTCTACTATGAACTCGATATCTTTGTGATCTTCCGCATGTTAATTGCTTAGTTGTTGTGATAAAAATATTTTTCATTTTATTATAACACGGGGTTTGTTTGCGAGAAATGTACAAAATTTTTCATATGACATTTTTTGTTTAAAACAATTGTGTACATTATAATTTTCATACCATTTTATATGGTACCTCAACATATGACCACCAGAGGCCTGAGGCTAGAGTGTGATCCATGAACGGAAACAACTACTACTATCATGAAATTTCAAATAGTAATCGCTTCCACTATGCCGCCTTGAGAAACGAATGTGCACCATCGAATGACAGGGCACATTCCCCCGTTATATTTAGCGTCATAGGTATTTTAATTAAATGACCAAAATTTTGTGAAATTTAAACACGGGTTGATCGTGGGTCTACGCTTTCAACCGCTAGACCACGGCCGCTCTAACAGAGCTAACTAGAATAGGCTTGTACGAGAAGATTTTATTACACATTAGCTTTATTCTAAAAAAATCTTACAGTAGGTAGTCAGCAAAATTGATGTTGGTTAAGTAGGCACATATCTGATTACATAGATTGGCACATACACGCAAGAATTTACAGCAATCACAATAAAGACGATTGCAATGCGCTGATTGGTGGAAAACATTCTTAACTTACAATTACTTGACGCGACACCATCAGGGCATGACATCCTTTACAAACACATAATGTCGGTGACACGTCACAGATTAAAAAGAAATAAGTCAAGAGAAATTTAATTTTAGCAGTTCGTAATAATGTTGCATGTAAGTTTTTTTAGCATGTGGAATCGTATGTTGATAGGACGTTATGCACTAGTGAACTGGTTGCTTCACACGGAGGCAGTGGACGCAATCGTAAACCGTGATAATTTTAATGGAAATTACAGTCATATACAGTACAATATTATTATAATATGTACGTCTATACTACAGACTCTATACGGTCGCGTGGGTGTTAGCGGTAGTTTTATTTAGCACAGGATTCAATATACGTACTTATATGGTACAGGAAATGTTAGGTCATCTCTAACAGCTTTCTAACGCCTACAATAATAAAATTGTAGTTATATTTAGTTATATGAACCAATACACAAGATCTCCAGAAAAAAGTGGCCAATTATCACAAAAATATTTTCCATTGTAGACGAGCCAGACAAATACGTTCAAAAATTTTAGAAATACGCCTGTGACTTTTAATCTAAGATACTTTGATAAGTTGCACTCTAGCTTAACAACAGGCGAAGTGTGGTAATCACATCTGCCATGTTACTTTTAAACATTGTAGCGTCTTAAAGGCTCCGTCGTCCTATTGACTGAGGCGTTCAGTGAGTTGAGTGTTTCAACTCGCCCTTTACGGGGCTCGGTCCACCACCTTGGAGCTCGCGGTGTGTCCAGAGTTTGTCCCTATGCGTCGAGTAAAAGGCTGGAGAATCCGACATAACCAGGGCATCCCTACCAGAGATTTGCCCGCGTAAAAAAGGAGTCTTAAAAATCAATTTTATAAAAAAACCCAAGTTAATTTATTATATTTGCTAATATTAATCTGGCTTAACTATAATCATATTATTATTTTTAAAATAAATAATCGTAATTATCTCCAAATATTTCTACGTGGAGTCACCAGGAAAAAACTTAATGTCTTTTCCTTTGACGTAGGTTCATAAAAAAGGTTTTTTAAACACGGTGCACAATATTAAAATTTTATCATTCTGTCCCCTAAGGCCAGGGACAAAATCACTTGGATCTGGAAACAATAATTTGGCCCGAGAAATGGCCCAAGTCTGATTTTGTTACGAAATTTTTGACATTCCGTCGCGGTCCTCAAAAACATTGCTTAGGCTGGGATCACATGGAAACGATTTACATATTTTATCTATTATGATTTTGTTGTAAATGAAACAATAATTATTTACGGAAGATAAATTTGAAAACGTATCCGTCTCTTGAGTATATTATTTTGTATACTTTTAGTATGGTGCCTTAAAACACATTCGACTCTAAAAATACTATCGTTGTTTTCATGTAAGCCTAATTTTGTAGTGGCGAGTGATCTCGAGTGACGTCCCCTCGCGGCTTGCGGCGGCGAGTCATTCGGATTTGCATAATAACCCCCCCTTACAAGCATCAGACAATCCTAACGTCTTTTTAGTCGCGCCCCAGGCCCGCCACTTTTTTGACAAATACCTTTGTGCAAGCGGATGATTGGAATTTACCAAGACTAAAAGAATTTGCGAGAATTAAGGTCTCAAAGGTAAAATTTGTTTTGTGTTGCGTTTGATGTTTTCTAATTTAAATTTGGAGATTTTGTAGGACTTTGAGAATTCTTTGGGTAAAAATTAGTTAGTGAAATCGTTAGCGATAAAGAACGGTGGGTCGTGAATTGATATGGGGTTGAGAGGACTAAAATAATTCTGCAAAACAATTTATGATGATTTTTTAAAAATTTTGTGTACAGTAGTCCGACATATGTCACAATATCTTGATCTTAACATAGAAACAACTACTACCACAGATAAATTAACATATGCAGCAGTCCCCTCCGCTATGCCGGTATGCCGCTGTAACAAATAACAGCCGGATATAAAGTTATAAATACTATAAAGTTTTACTTATATTATTTTTATGAATACATTACGATACGAATCGGACATCGTTCCAGAATAAGTACTAAAGGGTAATAATGTATTCAAACAACATAATCCAGTGCTTGCCGGAGCGGGTGCTCACAACGCCTTTCAAGAGTAATGATAGCAATCTTATGGCTATAAATCGCTAATAGTGTATCGGCTGTCGTCCCGACCTATGCGCTGTCACAGGCCCTAAGGCTAAGGTTACAAACTACAACTTTCACTCTTATCCGTACTGTACAACGTACTTTTAGGGGTAACATAAGATTTATTGGATCATATATTTCTTGTTTTTTTAACTTTACTAAATTATAGTAACTCGACATGTGCATGAGCTGACAAACATCTGCAGGCAGCAATCACTTCCGCTGTGCTGGCTTGAGGAAACAAATATCACGTCATCATCTGATAGCTAGCCATAGCAGTCCACTCTATTTTCTATTTTCAATAAAAAATTATATTAAAATTATCTTCAGCAATTATAACCCCAATTTTTGGTCATTTTTAAATTCGAATCCAAATTGAAACGCGATATAAAAAATGTATAAAACATTATATTCATGGAAACGCTACAGCCGCTCCTACACGTTAGCCAACATTGATCGACGTGTAACCGTGTGCTATCTAGAATAGATATATAAGTACTAACATTTAGAGTAAAAAAAAACAGTTCGTGCTAAGTTATCAAACCATAAACATGTGCATCAAATAGACTGTTTTATTCCAATCATACATAGCGACCCCGCCAAGACAATTTTAACCGTACGCGACCATAATTCCGCGCAACGCTCTTTGATCTATATAAAAAAGCGGCAACAGAGAGATCTGGAGCCAATTTACCAGGTGACCAAAGCCCTCGTCTACAAGATAACCATTTTTATTCACCAAACGTGTAGAGGATGCATTACAGTATTCGAATTACAAAAGACCATTGACCATTGAACGGTTCCAATAGTTTATCACGAGGAGCCACCCAATGACAAGCGAGCGCCCGCCGGCAGCACACACAATAGGAATTGTTCTGCCGACATTGATCATTTCTGCATTACCTACCTATACTTCTTACTCATAATGCTTAGTTATGGTTAGAAAATTCATCACTTAAATTAAACTTAAATGTATAATAAAATAAAACTAGTTTTTTACAACAGTTCAGCATGACTGAAATCGCGTGTAGAGAACTGCTGCCGCTGAGATTTGTCTGCAAGCAGCAATCGCCTTCGCTATGTCGGTGGTATTAAGATTTTTTTCTTGGAGAGCAGAGGCATTCCATCTGATTGATAAAATTAATATTGATGACTTTTTTTTTTCATTTTTGTATTTTTTTATTTTAAACTTTGTGCACATGGAGTATTCTTTTCGGATTCTACGAATATGGAGGGCTATTTCCTTTTGCTTCCGAAACGGGGTAGTATCACGGCTGTTATACTTGAAGTGGCCACATTTCACATAGTAAACAAACTTTAAAGTAAATTAATTTGCATTTAACGTAATTTAAATGCATGATATTTACTTGAACTGTAACTAATTGTAATAAAGTTCAGGTTGCAAAACACATTACAGCACATTCGTACTCCAAAAAAGGTATAAGATCAAATGATATCTACCAAAATGGTGTAAAGGAAACTCAAAATAAATTATACAAGATCTAAATTGTTCATAATAGTTAACAATAGGTAATACATTTAGAACGGTCGTAGGGGTAATATGAGCGAAATTCTGCTAGATATTTTTACATGCCCTTTTAATAGTCTTGATACTTTATAACTTTATGTTGTACTCTTAAAGTATTAAAATTACTACCTTTATATGCTTAAAAAAATTATGGCGTTTGTAGTTTTTTATAGTTTTCTATAATAAATAATTGTTTAATTTTAATGGTTACAGGTTAAAGCTTCACGAATTAATATAATACAATTGTCACGCCGTTTTCCCACAGGGATAGGCAGAGACTACGGAACGCCACTTATCACGATCCTGACACAATAATATTACTTAATAAATCATGCTGTAAAATTTTAATATTTTTTATTAAACTTAAGAGTTTGACAACCCTAAGCGATATTTATGTATTCTTTGATATTCATAAAATTTAATTATAATAAAAAAAATATTTTATAAAAAAAAATTAGGAGCATATTTGAAAATAGTATCAAAACTTTAAAATGTAGTCTGAACAAGACCGGGAAGTTAACCGGGCACCAGTCAAGTGCAGGATTGTTGACTAACATAATAAATTATTGAACAGCGCCGCTTAGTTCGCCTCGCTTCGCACTGACCGGTGCCGCCCTACTGCGGACAATATGTGCTGTGAGCTAGCACGACGGAATTGTCTCCAGATACCATCGGGGCGGTCACTGAATACCATACACGTATAATTTACTAGCAGTTGACCGCGACGTCGTATGCTATAATACGCTCCCACTATTTCAACTTTATGCACAATGAAAACTTTCAAGTTCTACTTCTATGGTGCCCCTCTCATTGGCGTCACTACAGGCATGGTATGGCATGGTCATAGCTTAATCCAACACTCGCTGCGACTCAGGTATGGATTTATATACCTCAAACATAGAGTCTTATAAGCCTAAGCTCCCAATAACACTATTTTTTTTATTGTAGCTCGGCATGTGACTACACTCCACCTGACCTGAAAGCTAGAGTGCGATCCATGAATGGAAACCTGTCGCCTCCACTATGCCGACTTGAGGAGACGACCATGTACCATCTTAGATTGACAGTGCACACTCCTCTCGTTATACCTGATTTACTTGCTTTAGAATTAATTTTACAAAAATTGTAGTATTTTTTGTGCGGGGGGAATTGATCTAATCTAACTAGGACTCGGAAAAAACGTAATGGGGGCTTCATGAGGTTATTTCACCATTGTATCTCTCGCTAGAAAATCGATAGAATGTTAGGAAATCGTTAAAATGACAATTATATTCGATCGGTTGGACTGTGACTACGAAAAATCGCTAAAACTCAATCGATACGATTTTACCGACCGAATTCACTAGTTAGCGATTGTCAACATGTCGGGACTGCCAGCATTGGTGTACTAAAATGACGTCAAGCCGAAGATGGGAGGCCGACTAGTTTGTGATTTAGCTATGGCTAGAGTGGGTATTTCACACAGAACCAACCACAAAAATACCTTCAGTAAAACGATCTTCGGTTGATAACTGACTTAAGCCAGGATTGGATCACCAAAAAACCTATAACATGTTAGTTACTGTGACAAAAATCAACTAATCTAAAACCATGTCACAATGTTTCCAGGAAATAGCCCCAACATCTGTATGCTCCCTTAGCGTGATTGCCATAGAAAACTTTTCCCTTTTAATTGCAACGCAATGAAGCGCCACTAATTCTGAACCCGATTTTTCTTCCCTACGAGAAAGTTTTGTCCCTACCACGATAACACACTTAGCACCCTCGTAGGGAGGTCAATCAATAAGGGACAAACATTAAATGACTGCCAACTGACCTCTTGCGAAAACTTTTACTATATGCTATACAACATTTTACTATAGTATTTTCTTAGCTGACTGCAAAAAAGTTTCAAACTGAACAAAATAAACCCGATAGTAAAGTATATCTCTTAACGTAAAGTAAATCTTTTAACTCATTTAAAACTTTTTTTATTCTTTAATAGGCGTTTATACTTATTAAAAACAGCATAAAGTCGAATTTCCCAAATCTCTACCGTTACCAATGTAACTTTGTTATACTTTTTTTTAAATGACTATACTGAACTAGTGCTTGAATCATAAGCACAGAGCGACCAAAGTACATATATTACAGTTACATTGGTACCGGTCATAATTTAGCGAGGTTTGAGCACGGGAACGACGAGAAAACTCTACCACTAGACCAATATTATTTAATTCAGTTTACTTAGGGTAGACGGTATAAAAAAATCTAAATAGTTTTAAATATTATTATTACTAAGTGCTTTAAAATTTAAAAAAGTAGGAACATCCTAAATCAATTAAATTGTAGTTACTGATGGAAAGGAGATTCTAAGTTGTTTCGAAGTTGACAGACGAGAATTCCGAGAATGGCATCCTGTCACATAGCCGGAGGGACTTCCAAATCTCACATTCTTGGCGAATCTTCGCTGTCATTGAAGCGTTGCGTCTGAACTTGGACAAGTTTTAGTTTCTACCTAAATCCTAAACTATAATTAAATACTAAATTGAAATGAAAATATATTTTGACAATATAAAAAAAACATATAATAGAGACATTTTTGGACTATTTTTTAATAATAAATGAAAATGGTATAATATATCTGTATATACATTAGTTATACTCCCAAGGTCTCTCGCCTTACTTTTAAGTTAAACAACCATCGCGATTCGGTATAAGCTTAAAAGCTGCCGAGTATAGCGAGCCCTGTCATCTCATCAATCCGGTGGCATAGCGAAGGCAACTCCTGCCTGTAGTCTGCTCAAATAATGCCAGACTATTATACCTTTAAAACATATATTCAACAAATACAAAAAAATGCTGAATTTCGTTGAAAAAAAAAAAGGAAAACATCCAACAAAACATTTCTAAACAATTTAACACGAGACACGACAATGTCCTTGTGAAACCCAAACAATTTCCTGTAAGGATCACTTGAAGAAAAATAAATGGTAGAAAGCATGTTAACCGCTGAAACTTGAGAGTGGTCGCATTAGGGATTTGTACTGAGCTGGACTGAAGAATTCGTCCCATATATATTTTTTTGTTTATTTGCATATTTGTCTTCATAGAACGTTATTCTTCTTATTTTAAGAGTGGTTATACTGATCATGGTTATTAGCCAAATCTACCGTCCTAGGTTAGTACCGCCACTTTCAAGACACTTTTGTCAAATAAAAAATCATCATTAAACGAACCAAGAATCTAAAATCAGATAATTTCCTAAGCTTATAAGAAAAGCAATCCTTATTTTGACATATCTAAAGTTTTGTTTAAATTAAGTAGCTTAAAGTTAGGGTGCGAATCGTCTTATGGGCCGAAAATAACTTCCGAAACGGTGACACAATCTATTCTTTGTACACAGAATTAAGTGGTGGGGTTGTGAGGACACAGAGCAGGATTACAAGGTGACGTATAGCAGTAATATTTGTTACCTACGTGACTCTTAAAATGAGATATTACACGTATAAACACACGTTTTCCCCGAAATATGTTCTGATATATTTTCTGATTTATTTTAGAATAAAATAGTTATGGATTATTACTCACTTTAATTATTACAGTATTTGAGACTCGAGAGAAAAAAAATAGCATATTTTATTGACTTTTTAGATTTTATTTTTCCAAGAAAAATATTTTTCTTTTATTTTTATTGGCAATCGCTTATTTACAGCATCACGTTTAGTTTATTTAAAATACAATTAATCTTATATGTATAATATATTCTATGGGCCCGCCCTGTGCCTAAAAATAAAACGTTTATTATTAATTAAAAAAAAAAAACGAAAATATTGAATTGACCATATAAATAAATAGTTTGTTTAGTAAACAAATGACGACCCCATTCTCAAAAATGTAAACTTTTTATTATAATTTATAAAAATTATTGAATTTTGTGTTAATCCATTTTCAGTATTTAATATCGAACGTAACGTAAAAGTGGGTCAAAGTCACAAAAGGTAAAGCCAGAAAATCACACAGAAAAAGTGTAATTAGGCATATAAGCAAGCTACTTAATAATGAGTTTCATTTTCGCACAATTAATCATTGGGTCAGTCCATCTCTAGATGTCAAAGACAGTCGGCGTGACATCGAGAATTCTCGCCGCGCTGTAATTACAAACATCCCTCTTGAGATCGGCAGATGAACTGGGGTCGTGTTTACACATACAAATGTTTATTTATGTATTGTAGAAGAAAACTGAGATAATGTCGTAAGAAATTCCTAAATATATTTAAATACTTTACAAAAAATATACTAGTTATTTATTTAACTTAGAGGTAATCAAGTATAATGAAATAAAGTTCATCTCATCAAGCCGGTATAGCGAAGGTGACTATTACCTGCTAATATTTATCTGTAGTAGTAGCTATTTCCGCTTATGAATCACACTAAAAGTTAACCAGGTCATATTAAGGACAAAAAAAATATCTTTGTGTGAATGATGAATGATGGATGATGAAAATTTCTTTTTTTATTGTAGCTCGGCATGTGACAACACTCCGCCTGGTGTAAAACTAGAGTGCGGTCCATGAATGGAAACAACTCCCTACGGAAAGAAATCCCTACGGACAGCAGTCGTCTCCACTATGCCGGCTTGTGGAGACGAGCCTGTACCGTCTCGATTGATAGTGCACACTCCTCTCGTTATACCTGGCTACTTTCAAACTATTCCCGAAACGCGACAAGGTCACTTCATGGGTGTGTAATTCGAAAGTAGTGGTACTACCCCAGGACGACAGACTGGACAATTAAAATCTTTTTTTTATGCTTAATAGGCAAGCGTTTGACCGCACCCTGCCTGATGTTAAGCAGTGATGCGGTCTAAGATGGAGCACGCTTGCCTATGAGGTACCTATTTGCCTTTAATTTGAAGAGAATCTAAAAGCAACTAATATGATGTTGAAAAGTTTCCCTCCTAAACAAATAAATAAACCACTTAAATATATTTCCAATTACATTCAGCACGTGTTAGTGCGTATATCCAGTTCCCGTTATGGCGTTGAGTGAGAAGCTTAACTTTGATCTAGAACGTAAAGTTTGATTACTTCATATAAACACTATTTGCAAATATTTTAAAAAATCGTATTAATCTTTTTTTTATATTTATAATAATAATGTCTTTATTTGCATAAAATATGGTAAAATAAGATGTCAGAAGAATTATAATGTTAGAACGATCATATTTTGCTACATATCGGTAACATGCAAATATAATGAAATGAAATGAAATTTCATTATTGCGTGAAACATGGTGTTAGTAAAAGGGTGTTAAATAAGTAACAATTTGTCCTCATGTTTCTGAACTAACTTGGAACAAAATGAATATGTGGTCATGAGTACAAGCACTAACTGAATATGAAACAAAAGCGTAGTTACGCTTTGACAGAGTCTCTGAAAACAAGCCACGCGGCGAACATGTTGTAACTTGTTTGTCCGGAGGAACTGTCGTGTTTCAGCCATTGAGATATATATCTCAATGGTTTCAGCATATTTGCTTAGTTATCGCCCACAAATGGAGGACCTTAGCCTTGGACCGCTCTCCCGTTCTGTCATATATATTAATATTACATTTGAATTAGTATGTCAATTAAGATTTAAATTATCAATAAAATATACAATTATACAATTAATTATAGTCCCCAGTACAAGGACCTTAAATTGTTTTCACACATGCAAATGTAAAACTTTGTAAGTGTATTTTTTGCGACGAGTCCGACCAACGCGACGTTCTAACGCGAAAGCTTTCGGCGCTGCTGCGTTTTCGAATGCCCGATTCCCGGAATTGTCGATATGACGTCACTATGACTCCCCGTATATACAAGTTTGATTTTTTTGAAATTTGTTTAGTAAAATTAATTTAAAAAATTGTGGTATTATTTTTTATGACATTGATTAATTTTTTTTTTAATTTGTGAGAACGATACACCAGAGATGTGCGAGGTAGCTAAAGGGCGAGTGAGCTTAAATTTCAGCTACGAAATGTGTTTTTCACAATTTTATGAGCAGTAAGTGATCGTCTCCTTAAGCTGGCACAGCGGAGGCGACTGCTGCCCGTAGAGATTTCTCTGTAGTAGCAGTTGTTTCCGTTCATGAACCGTACTCTTACATTACACGGGATGTTGTCATATGCCTAGCTACAGTAAATGAAAAAAGGCACCCTTGTAATGCTATAATCGGAATTTATTAAAGATATGTGTAATAGCTAGACTATAGTACAGTAAGCAAAGGTTTTGTCTAATGCTTTCTTGCGAATGGGCACCCTAAGGCCATCGCCCACGTTCAGATGCTCTTTATACGTCCCCTGTCGGTTCAGTCGAATGGTGCCGAACGCCCGAAGCAGAGGCCGCCTTACGCGGATGCGATGCAACGTAATAATTTCTTAATGTCATGCGCTTGTGAAGGGAAATATTGTTTAGTATTAGAATAATGCACAGGTTCCGATTGTTTAGTGTAGATTATGAGGGCTTATTGAATAGTGTTGCGCCATTATCAGCTGAACTGGTGGTGAAATGCGTGACCAATGAGTACGGACATACGAGTTTAGATTATGTGGCTTATGAAATTTATATTTAAAGCTATATAAGACTAACTAAAAGCTAAAAGGAGAATGCTCATTCGCCTAAGAAAAATGGGCTTACAATTGTTGTCTCCAGTATCATGATTTTGTAGAAAAATAAATCTACTTCCTTATTACCAATCAGTTTTAATTTTTACCTGGGTTATTGAGTAATTAGATGTTTTCTGAAGCAATATTTAAGGTTATTGTTATTTTAAATCCTTTAATAATTGAAGCTATCTATTTTTTATGTAATGAAACATTGTCTATTGATTGGTAAATAATGTGTTGATATAATTAAAATGAATTAATAAAAAAATAAGATATTATTTTAGAACATTGTTTTATTACCAAACTATTAGGTATGAAGTGGGCCCAAAAATAGGCATTCTCCTTTATTATCACAGACATCTTCAGATAAATTGAAATTTATACCTTCGCTATGCCGGCCTACTCTTACGCTTACGAAGCGCGATGTAAGTTTTAGTATTCAATTCTTGAGATATTTCAAGAAACGTGAGCAAATCCTTCCTTAAGTTACTGAAATCGTCTTCCATTACGTTATTTTACACTGTACTGCCACGGTGCTATCAGACACAAAACACTTCATGCTAGCTGCACTGGTCAGCAGTCTACCCAAAATTCCTAATTAAAGAAGCGTGCAATTACACTCAGGGTTACCATGTGCCCGGTATAGTATTCACCTGATAGTTCGGACTAATACGAATGAAAAAATATAATAAAAAATCATAGAGCACCTGGTATTTTCTTAAATCTTATCGAAATTAAATTTTCTTACAACGCTACAATAACCAATGAAAAAAAATTTACTAATCCCGCGTCATATCATTGCTATTTGCACCGAAACGTTTACATTTACTCCACACGCGTTGAAATATCGTGTAAATTTATATTATTATCGTTAAAAGGATGGCTGATCCCGAAAAAATAATAGAAAAACATATTTGGTTTCTTTTCATAGATTTGACGTTGGTGACGATTTAACTTTAACCGGCTAAGATTTGCTGGTTACGGTTAGCAGATGGTGCAACGCGTGTGGAGTAAAATGTAAACGTTTAACGAATACATAAAAGTAACTTTAAAGGGCCTTTTGGTACAAATGGACTTTAGTGTCCCATCCGCGTCCGATCTGGTAACCCTGTCAGTTAGTTACATGTAGATAATATTACTAAATTATTATGTATTTATTAGCAACACTAATTTAATCAGATAATACTATTATTAGCTCATCGACAAGGCATTCATTAACAACTGAAAAACGTGCTATAAAGGCGTACAAAACAATGTTATTTAAAATGTAGAAGATCATTATTGATGCTCTAACATCACGATTATTACGAAATATATCTGTTTCAATAGACATTACCCCTTCGTATTGTTTTCTGGTTAAACGTTTATTATTGTTAAGTGACTGTCTACGAAACTGTACAATCAGCCCCATCTTAGCTGCATCACTTTAAGGACTATTTGTGTTTGTACCGCTCAGCAGGCTCATTCGCGTGCAATAGAAATCAGTTTACAATCAAAGGAGATTCTCGTTTGTGGTCCTTTAACATTTATTGATTATATTACACGTGAGAGATATAACCAATTTATTATAGTAAATAGGCGATAGATATAAAAATATAACCGGAATTATGAATTCAGCATATTAAATTTAGTTTATTATGATTATTGATCTATTTCTCATCGTTCCAGTTAGAGATGGTAAAACTAACAAAATAAATAACATATAAGTAATATATTTCATTAATTTTTTTTGCATATTTTGAACCTATAACCCATACAAAGGCATTGTCCCCTTTTGCATTCATAATTGAATAAAAATAAACGGGACCGTGTTCTTTCTAGTCCGAACATTTATTTTCTATAGTGTTGCCAATAAAACCAATAATACAGATACAATTGTCAGGGATTTAGGAATTGAAGTGAAATGAAATGAAATCCTTTATTAACGTAGGCACGGACTTGGCATGCATTTGTCATCGTCAGAATCTACTTTTGGCTTCGGAAAGGCATATGACGAGAAGACAGCCATAAGAAACTCGTCAATTATAGCCTGTGTTTATAATAACAAAAAATTAGGACTAGGACATCACAAACATATAATCTCAGACCAGAAATAATATTTGCAGACAGTAGTCGCCTCTGCTATGCCGGCTTGAGGATACGAATGTGCCTTTATAGCGGAGGCGGCTGCTCTCTAGATATTTTTTCAGTAATAGCAGACCGCGCCTTCTCTCTTTTATTTTTTATATTTTAGCACGTCATATGACCGCACTCCACCTGATATTACGCTAGAGTGCGATCCATGAACGGAGATGACTGCTGTCAGAGAAGGGGATCTGCAGACAGCAGTCGCGTCCGCTATGCCGGCTTAATGAGATGCCTCTTCACACTGCGCTTGAAGGATCCCATGTTATAGGAAGGGGGATAGACGTGGCTGGGAAGGTCGTTCCACAATTTGATGGAACTCTCTAGTTTGAATGGATTAATTAAATTATTCGATAAGTATTATTTTACATATTGATATATTTTTAGAATGTAGTATATCTTAATCAATCGGTAAATACACGCATAATATTATATGTATGTATGTTTGTATATTGTATACATACACAAGTTATATTAAACTCAATTGTTATGAAATAGTTTTACATATGAATAGATTCCTTTGTTCTTTAAATATCTGCTAATTTGATGGACATTTTATCGACAATTGATACGTTGTTTAATATTAGGAGATTGGATAACATTGAAGTTTTTATTAATTAAATAATTGTGTAATTAAATCTATTATAATTTAGATTCTTGGTAAATAAAAAAATTGCATCATCAGCAACTTGCATTATTAATGGCATCGATATAGCAGTTGCCATTTTTATATTTTAACATAACATAATAATTGTCACGCTTTTTTCCCACAGGGATAGGCAGTTAGCACATAGCTAGTGTGGAGGCTAGTAAGCCAGTATCTCATTATAGAAAAGTTTATTAGGATGGAATTCTATTTTTTTGACTCATACTAGCTTGCTGGACTGGCTTCGTTTGACGTGGGTGATACTGCACAACACAGGTATTTTATAAAAGGTTTCCTAGAGATGTAACGAATTCAATAAATGCATTTTTTTTTGTTTTTTTTTAAATTAATTATACTCATACGAAGTTGCGGGTAACAGCTAGTATATTTAATCTCATTTGATTGTTACGCATGTGTATTTATATAATTATTTAAATCAAGACTTTATTTTTTAGCGTTAAAGTCCATTTTCCTTACTACTACAAAAGTATATTCAAAAAAGGGTCTGCAGTTAAGAATGACAAGCAATCGTGCGAGCCCTAGGTCAGACCATATCTAGTTGACTAAGAAAGGACATTAGTTCATTATAATAAAATAGGGACCAATTTATTTTCAGTGAAATGATCACAACGATCTTTTAGTCTTAAAATCCGCTATCAATTGGAGTGTATCGTAATCTTCTATAGTTGTAGAAGAAGATTTCATTTAAGTTGTAAAATGATGGGTTGCTTGTACAAACTTTCATCCCCTATTTAACCTCCTTTCTTAATTCTTTATTTCTTGCCAAAAACCTAGATACTGTTTCTTTTTTTATACAAAAGGTTCTTAAAAAGCAATCTAACTCCTTGCCAAATTTTATCGAACCTGTTCAGCTGTTTAAAGGTAATATAAAACACTTTTTCGCATATTTATCATATTAACATAAAAGTATTGATTTTAAATGAGTACATAATGAACGTGGTGGAGTTGAAATAGTACGTTGAGAGAGAAGTCGCCGGATCTCCATGGACCTTGCAATAAGATACCCGTAAGGTGTTTATTATATTACAAAAGTTTTTCTTCATGGATCGCACTCTTACTGGCGAAGTGTTGTCATAAAAATGAAAAATAAAATACTCTTAATTAATAAATATATTTGTGCGTGTGCGGAATGTGTAGATAAATCTATATATGTCTATTGTATATAAACATCAATTGCTGTTCGTTAGTCTCACTAAAACTCGAGAACGGCTGGACTGATTTAGCTAATTTTGGTTTTGAATTATTTGTGGAAGCCTAGGGAAGGTTTATAAGGTGAGTAAATATGAAAAAAATGCTTGGAATATAGTAAAAACAACAATTACGCTTTCCCTTAGAAACTATTTGGTTTTGAATGTGAAATATTTGATGTTCGTCCCGTCGCGTCGTTTAGAAAAATAAAAATTTAAAAGTCGTTCAGAAATCGGTACGAAGTCTGCCGGGACAGCTAGTTATGTATAAATAATTAGATAGGGTCAACTAAATATTACAATATAAAATAGTATTTTAACATGGAGGTTAAAACTCATTGTCTTGATAGAATTGGTCATGGTGTTGTATAAGAACAGTGATAGAGACTCGTACTGTGAAAGTCCTCTTCATACAAAAGCGTAGGTGTAAATGATATACAGTACTATTTAAGTTTTCGTATACGTTAACGTATATTTTTTCGTTTTAAGTAAATAATTAGTTTACTTACTTGGGTAAGTTATAAGTATTTATAGTAGTATGATCGCCTGATGTTTAACGCGTGCAGACAGCAGTCGCCTCCACTATGCCGGTTTGAGTAGACAGAGACTTGTTTACTTGCAAGCTTATTACGAAACGCAACTACGAATGTTACGCTTAAAAATGGTAGTAGTAGGTACCGTACTGTAATAACGTAAACTCGATATAACCATCATCAGTCTGTTTTAATTAATCTCTGTATTTTACCATAAGCAAAGTACACGCTCGTGTACAAAAATACATTAGTATCGACTGGAATGTTTGCGAGATTTGACACAAGCTTTATCTCAAACCAAAAAATATATTTTGGTATTTATCTGAAATTTGAGCAAGTACTATAAACGTACTCAAGGTAGAGAAATTACGATGCCTTGGGCGGGTCAAAAGCAAGCTCGAAATGGTTCCTATGAAAGCTTACACATAATCATATTACTAAGAAGGATAATTGTTATATATTATATACTTATATCATTTCCTTTGAGAACTGTAACGTTAATGTTTATATAATTTATTAAACATTAACTAATAATATATATAATAAAATAAAAAAATCAAAATAAAATATTTTATAGAAAATAAATAAGATTCCCTCAAAGGAGATTCTCGTTTATGGACCCCTAATGTCAAATTACCAAGATAAAGATATTACTAAGTGTTACCCGCATTTGTTACTTCGTATGAATATAATTCCTTAGTATTATGTATTTATTTTGTAATAAGACGTACTAGGAAAAAAAACACAATCCTTTCCTAATAAACGGACTTTCTAAAGCAAAATGTTTTAAAATCTGACTGGTATCTAGTTCCCGAAATCTTATGACTTAAACATACATTTTTATACATATATCAAGACTTGTTACTATAATAAAATTACCTTATAAATAAGTTGTGAACAATCGCTTAATAGTGATGTTAATCATCGATATCTCATTTAATAAGCAATAATTATATAATTATCTATAATAATTCAATACGATAATTACATACATATAACTTTAATTAAATTTTAACTTGCTAAAAATATACAGTTATTAATCTCTACGGATCTGCAACGGGTATCAGGACAAGAACAAGACAAACATATAACTTCAAACCCGAAATAAAAATATATTTTTTTAATAATATATATTTATAATTCCTCGGCTTAAGGACACAAATGTGCACACTCTTCCCATTTTAAAATGCTATTTCCATTTGAAATTAAGAGAAAAATACTTATTTAATACGTATTTACCACATTAGATTTCTTCTAATAAAGGTAAATGGAAGAAGCTCAATTGGCACTCGATATATCGGCAAGTCGTCACGTCCAAGAGGGTAGTTTTCTTTAAAGGGCTCACTCGGTATTCTTCTCGCCGACCCTCTGTGGACACTTACAAAGGAAAAAGGGCAAACACTTGAACGAAACGACGAAAATAGGGAAAGTATTGACTCGCGAAATAAAATAAGGGCTAGCTGTGGACGTGCGTGAAAGAATACGGTTTTGAGATTTGTTAAGAGCTGTAATTTATGTATTTATTTGAGGCTTCTCCTCCTTTCAACCTGTGAAGCCTTAAAGCTTAAGTGCAGACCCTAATGTGCTATCCACAGATCTCCTTCTGTGACAACAGTGACCTCCGCTTGTCGCACTCTGATTTAACCGGAAGGAGTGGAAATTTAAAATAATTAAACGCTCAAAGATTTTCTTAAATATAAATGCATAATGAATGAATGATGCAATACATTAAAAGGTTAAGCTAAGAAAACAACAAAAAGTAAACAAAAAATAAACTTATATAATTCTACGGACACAAGTGGTCATAGAAAGGGTGACCACAGGTGCTCGGTCGTTTCAAGGAACTCTTCAAATATTTGCTTTGTCGGCTTTTCATAGATTTGTTCAGTTTTTCAAACGAGCACCCGTACAATAAAGAGAAAATCCAACGACCCAAATCAAATATGCTTTGACAAAACAATAGTGACCTCAAACAAAATAGGTATGTCTCAAATTGTATCAACACCAAACGCTGTTGTTTATTTAAGTTTGCTTTTGTTACCTATATTCTATAAATATTGACATTTTATTTATTTATTTAGAAACTCTTCATGACTTTTTTATTTTATTTTAACTACTTTTTCTGTCTAGGTACATATTTTAAAAGTGGTCGAGGCATGTTGGGTCATGGGCTTAAGCTAAGATCGATAGAAGATAGAGATTCATAGAAAATTACGCTTACATTATCACAGATTTATCCTGAAGAAAAACTGAACTATAAAAATACTCTAAAATCACAAAAACACAAAATTGTATCTAATTTTTCAATAGGTGAGTATTATATTTTCTTGGAAACATGTAGGAGTATATTGTTTTTTAATTTTATTTATTAAACACAGAGTCAATAGGGAAACCGATGGAAATCGACTTGTGTTGACGCTTAGCTACTGCATTGTGCATAATTTATTATCACATTGAACTAAACTAAATAAAGTAACAATACATCACGTTTTCAATAAAACATAATAAATCAATAATCTTACCAAAATGTATTTGCGCATTGCATTAAATATAAGTGTTTAAACGAGCACTTATTCCACCTACAAACCCATTTAAATCAAATTGACTGCATTAACAAAATTTACTTCCTCATTGACAAATGAAAAAAATATATTTTAATCAATTAAGCACGTCGTCGTTGCGAGCGTGAGAAACAAACTTTGAACATTCGGTAATCGTTTCACCCACAGTCGACACCTTCATTGAAATAAATTTTAATATACCTACGTTGATATGACATTAAGGCCGATTAGAAGGGAGTCAGCCAATCTCTGATGTCTACAGATAAATTTTAACATTTTGTTGTTTCAGTAAACAAATGATTACAGTAATCTAATAGTAGAGTATAAATAGCACACGATTTTAAAAATATTTTATAAGTAATTTTTCTTAATATTCTATAAAGTATTATCAAATATAAATGATTTACAACCTCAATTTTGACAAAGATTTCTTTAACATAACTGGAAATAACACTTCACGGGCGAAATCATAATAGATTTATGATACATGATTTAGCTTTTGATGTCTACATTGAAATCTGTGTTAAATATTCTCGCAGCTAATTCAGAATAAACATGATTTCAAGGTCTAATCAACACTCCATCGCAAGGTTAAAGTCAATCAGAAAAAATAAACAAAAGTTTAGTAAACAGTATAGTAAAAAGAACATACGAATCACAGTGACCGACCCGCAATCAGTGGTAATTGTCTCAATCAGCAATAATCGTAATGCGGAATGCCCCGAGACACAATTAACATTACACTAAAGGTCCCGCGGGCCTTGAACTATGACAGGCATCGACCAAATATATTTTGGTCACGCCATTAGGCGCTAATATGGCAAAGACGTGACACGTACACGCTTCTTATGTTATTCCATTGTTAAGAAAATATCTGATTAAATATCTAAATAATACGTCTTATATTAGACGGACACTAGTGAGAAGGATTAAGGATAAATACAGGTGTAAAATAATCACAAACAATGTTAAATGCCGTTGAAAATTGTAATCATTGAGGCGACGCAAAATTAGTATTGAAAATAATAACCGTGAATAATTTCGCAATATCTCCTCTGGCTCTTTAGGTGAAGCCCCATGCGCCATTTAGATAATTGCTTAAATATCCTAGTTTAGACTTGTTAAACTTAGACCTTGATTTTTAAACTTTAATCTCAAATCAACAGAAACACTTTCGTTGTCATTGCAGAGATCGTTCTAAGATAAACGACCATATCTTTATTATAATCTATAGCATAATTAATATTTACTGTCTCTGTTGCAAATGCTGAGTCAATATCTATGCCCACACCGTCTGTTTCGAGTGTTGAAATAACCGAGCTCTGTGTCAAACTTCGCCACTTGACTCTGCTTAAGTAAATACACCCACGCCGGGGACGACATCCGATAGTTTTGTCTCTAAGCTATTAGCGGTCCATCCATGGTGTTTACTTTTCTATTCAATGTTTTGGCATCGGTGACTAGGTGTCGGTGTCAACTGTTTAAGTAAAGATAACTTTTACATTTTATGTTACGAGAAAAAAGCATTAATTAATTAACATGCCCCAAAATACTTTGGGCAATAAAAAAGGACAGGTTATTCTCATTTAAATGTTCTTAATAAATGCAGAATTGGTTATTAAATTTGATTTAAACGCAAAGGTGTTAAGTTATTGACTTACAGATGCGAGCCTACTAGCGAATATTCATAAAGGATATTGAAGGCATTATTCAAATTAGCAAAACAATCGTTCATATTATTCGAGAGAATTTCAACATGATACTGATTTACAGTCTTGTACGTCGATGTTGATTTTAGTTTGTACCTTTATTCTCTAGTGAATCATACCAACGATGTCATAAATTTGAAAGCATCTCGTCCTATCAAAACATATCTACATTATCATAATGCTCCCACGCAACTAATAGCGATGTTTAGTCATTTGACAAAAGTAATTTAATTTATTGCATAAAACTTAAATGCCAGTAGCGTTATATGGTGAAAAGTAAAAACAGTAGCAAAACAAACACTCTCACAGAACCAAATAACAAACAAAACAAATAGTACTTAGCACAATGGCCGTAACGCATCGTCATGAATCATCATTCAACTTTGGAAACCTCCCGCTAATGACGTTGTCCTAGTTTTGAAATCTGCTCCAACCGTAGAAATATGTATCTCTAATAGACGTTATCAATCAACTCACATTATGAAATAAAAGACGAGACTGTCTCCAAATCCATTGTTTTGGGAAAAGATGCGACCTTGAAGTTATTACTCTTAAAAAGGTCAATGCAGACACGAAAATAATTTTATAAGGTACTTAATGGTAATAAAACGACATTTGATAAATAATGGCGATTCTCAGCACGAGGTCTAACTTTATTGTCGTGATTTTGCACTTTCGTGATGTTCATTGTTATTGTGTTTAAATTTATGTTACGTTCAAAATTAGTGATCCATTTTACTAATGCGCTTATTATTATTTGCTGTAAATTCTATCGGAAGTCGATATTTCCAAGGTTTACCGAAAATAGCTGTCGGATGATTAATGCACTAACAGAACGCAACATACGTATCTCGCAAGGTAAACAGAAACATCACAAGTTGCCGATATGTGATCACGACACCGAACAAGTATAATTAATTACCAAACATGTTAAACCTTTCGTTTCTTTTTCGTTTCCGCAAATTTATGTTTCCAAATGTTACCACACGACCGTGTAATTATCAGCCTGACATGTTGTTATGAACTTAGCAATGTCTATGCAATTACTTAACGATTTTTTTCACTTTACTCGCAAGTAACTCGTCAATCATTACAAATGCATGTGCCGTTTCAGCGCCAATCATGCAAAGCTTCTGACAGTTTAAAATATAAAAATTGCGTTCACACATTACGGCGCCGACGACTGCCAAGGTTTCAATTTAAAGACAACAAGCATGTAGCTCCCAATGCACGATTCTGTGATGTCATCTACATCGTGATTGTCATCAGTGCTGATGAGCCACTCGACCTTCGGACTGGCTGACCAAGTCACGAGCGGTGACAAAATAACAGTTGATTTTCTTTAATTTTACTAGAAAATCGACAACGCGTGATCCAAACATTAATCAGATAACCGACTGGATTTGTATTTGTGAGCTTGAGGCCAATTGTAAGGTTATCTAATATTGTCAAAAACGATCAGTTTTTTTTTGTTAATTTTGATTGATTTCAATCTCGCCAATGTGATCTGTACACGGATGTCCCGACTTCTATTCCCGATAGAAAATTCTGATTATATTATTAATTAGTTGACGTTGATAATTGAAAATCAACGTGGATTTATTAGCTGTAACAAACTCGACATTTCGACTTCGTTCACATGCAAATTGCATCAAAACTCTTTTGCAAGTCCGAGCAAATCAAATTGTTTATTTATAATCCTTGTCACATGCGCTCATTGATCATTGCATCCAATGACTTAATAATATTTGCAATAGTACCGGTTTTATTATCTGCTTTATATCGTATATATATTTTATTATGCATAGACGATATCATTAGCATAAATTATAAAGGTTTTGTAATTTGATACTTCCAATCTTACTTAAACGTTTTACAAGCATAGTATTTTTTCTCTCTTAATTAGGTATCTAGGTGTACTGTCAACTTAAACCGCACTATTGACCGCACTCTAGAATAACATCTGACGAAGTGCGGTCACATGCCAGGCTGCTATAAAAAGGTGACTGCAGAAATAAGTATACAAATCTGACCCGGAACTAGGATACCCTATACTATGGGTATCAGGATATAATCAAATATTATAATTATTATACATTTATTTTAATAAAAAATGCTAAATTAAAATAAACGCCATCAGACAACTAAAATTAACAAAAAGTAATCTTACCAACACGTAACTGGTTCAATAATATCTAATGTGTCAACAAGTGAAAAAGAGATGGTCCTTATCGAACCGGTCCGTAACAAATTTGTTATTATTAAACACGACGTTGCTTTAAAGACGAGTGATCGTACAGATATTAACAATTTCTTACTTTGTTTTAGAAAGTATTTGTTTTTATATAATTAAAATTCTCCTATTTTCAGTTGACGATATCAATCAGGTAGATTTAATATTGATCAAATATGACTAATTTCATGATGTATTTAAATTCATAGGTGCCGAGAATCATAAGCTCTGAAAAAGTGTCATAGGTACAATAAGAAACAAATACTGGACGAAATATTTGGGGGAGTTGAACACGGGGGGGGGGGTTATATGGGGTTAGAATGCTTGCCATTGCATGGTCGCTTCAATTTATGAAAAAAAATCTTTGTTAATAATGACTATAAATTAAGAAGAGTTAATAACATAATTACAATAATATTAACTTTCTAGATAAACTCATATTAAAAAAATTTCAGAATTTTCATACTGAAAACGTCAAGATTAATGTAAGTATTAAAAACCTTATTAATAATTTAGAATATAAATTAAACTCGAAAATAACAGCGACAAATATGTAAGTACATGACAAAACATATTGGCTACTGTGGGAACTGGGCCGAGAGACTCGTTTTGATTTTATTGTGACACACCAACGTGTCGCCGGCGCCGCCGTAACAAAACTTTTGACATATCTTCTTTGTCGCTGTCAAGTAATTAACGATAATCAAAATAATCGACCAATCATTTATTTTAATATCCGAATCCAAATTTAAAAAAAATTGAAAACCGCTTATTATCTAACTAAATTAGAAAAATACATTCGATTTGAAAGTTCTTTAAGAAACCTTTATCAAGCGTAGGTGGCACTGTCATCTGCAACTGGCTGCAATAAACTGCTCGTCTAGCTGTATCAAGAAAATACTGTGATCAGAATGGTAAGTAAACCAATGATGGTTACTGTCATCCTGGAGTATTACCACCACTTTCCTGTGAAGTAACTTATTAACGTTTTGAAATCAGCTTAGAAAAGCGGGAGAAGTATGCGTTGTCAACGGATAGTTGTCATAACGAAGGCGATTGCCGTTTGCAGATATTTCGCAGCAGTTATCTCTACTCTAACATAACATCAAGCGGAGTGTAGTCACATGTCAAAGTACTATAAATAAAAACGTGTATTATACATTGTATATAACTCAAATATGATAAATGACAGTTGCTATCCCTTGAATAATATTTTACATATTATAATTGATCAGCTCTTCGATCTCACAGACGTCGCCACAAGATACTGGACCGAGTTGATTGACTTGAAACGAATCACACCCTTTGACCCAATGCTTGACAAATGGCTCGTCCAAAATTAATCCATTCAAGACGTTTGTAGTCAATTTTCTAGTTTTGTCGGCGAGAGATCAAAGGGAACTGGAAGATTTTTTTAGTTACCTAAGCAATGTAACAAATTGTATTAAAGATATTGAAAAAAAATGGCTTAAACTGAATTTTGGTTACACTGTAGGGAAAGAGGGATTTTAGATTTTAGAGTTAAGTACAAATATCGAGAGGAATATTCCCTGTCAACTAGTTTACTGCACTAAAAACCGGCATAGTGGGAGCGACTGCTTCGCGTAAACCTTTACTGCAGCAATCGCCTAGTTGCGTTTAAATAAGGGTTAAGTATTTAAAGGGTTTTTTAAATTATTTATAATAATATCGCAAATAGATTCGCTAATATTCTCAAATGAAATGATGTCACTCAATCAATGATTTGTACTTCGTTATAAAGTGACAAGAAGTCGCGACTTGCAACCTTCCACGATCAAACGAATGACTCTCGTATCGTCCATCAATCTAACATCGTAGAATCAGCAGGGGACTCCTATTAAAATCGACAAATAAAAACAGACGCCCACGACATCGAAAATACAAAAAACAATTACGTTCATAAAGTCGCCTCGGTTTTTGTGCCCACAATCTTGATCTTACGTTTTGAAATTGAATGACAGTATTAATTTCATATCGAATTCTGTTCCTTGTACTGTCTGTTGTACATCAAAATTGTAAACAGGTGCCTCTATTTCGAACACTATAAGGTTTAATTTTGATAAGCAAACTCGTTCGACCTATAAGAGATTTCAGTTCAAAAGGTAAAGTCACAAAGAACAAGCCTATTTGATTGGTTTGATGACGAAAGGTAAAATGGACTTTCAAATGTAAATAAGGTGATGATAATCTTTCAAGTTTCTTAATAAAGTTACAAGTGTATTTCTAGTACATTTACTTTTGCCCTTTCGTGGACATAGTTTTTATAGTTCTCTTTGTGTCATGCTCCGCTTGTTAGGGTTAGGGTTCTAAGCTGTTTAGTGACCTTAGGGCCGGTAACTCAATCCCGACTTAAGTCAGGTAAATTGTAGTCTTCCATTGCAGTCCTTTGACCGTGAGTAACAGTATCAAGCGGTGGGCACTGTTGGAGTTGGGCACGTCCTCAAGTGGTGGATAGAGGGTCCCCGGCGTGAACCAAAACGAGCGAGGTAAGGAAACTCTGCTTTCAAAGGAGTCCTGAGTAAGATACCGCCCTTCATACAAAAGTAAATTGTTGTTTGCTGTTTGTTGATTCCACGTCGACTAATTTTTTAGATTTAATTAAAAGGAGATTCTTTACGTTTATATTCACTTAGGTATAATTATTTAGCCTCCATACGTCCTCTGCACGTCTGATATGGCAACGTTAGGATAGAGAGTCCGATACATCGCCCTAGCACCGCCCGCAAGTCCCCGGATATTTGTAATAGATTTCTTCACATAAAAAAATATTAAACTTAACTCGTCTACCAGGCTGCACCGTAGTGGTGTTGTGGGAAATAACAAAGACGATCTTAGATACTTAAGAAAGCTCATAACCCTCAATAAAATGTCCCTTAACAAAGCACCCTATGTCACTTTTTGCGTCAAGAATTGCAAAATAAGGACGCTTAAGGAAGGATTTAATTAACGGTCCTTGGCTTAACACCGACAATTACGCATGCCTCAGAAGCGTTTGTCGTGTCTAACGTGACGTACAAAAATCAACACAGCTTTTTTTCTTTATCGACAAAACCGCAAGCTAATTATTAATACATTAATTAAACATTATAATGAGAAATCTCATGGTTTAGTCATTTATTCCGTGATTTGTATTAAGTATTAAAACCCATCAATGTGTGATATGTCTACGTAATAATAATGCCTCGAGATCATGACTTCTATCAACTACTTTTGCAAGCGAGCGTAAAGTGCTATTGTAATGACTAATCGGAAAACTGTTTCCATTATACAAGACATTTTTACACTAACAAATTATGAAAAGCGATTGCTGACAGACATGACTGCCCCTTCCAGTCACACGCATTGTATTTATTATTAAGTTTGACATGTATTGATATTTCCGATAATAAAGATTATTATTATTATTATAGCGGAAGCGACTGCTGCCTGTAGTAATTTACCTGTTGTAGCAGTTATTTCTAGCTTTACATTTCACGGAGAGTTATCATACACCTAGCTACAATAAAAAAACCCTCTGTTATCCAACAGTCACGCTCGTTGTACTGGCTTAAGGAAACGGTCCAGCTTGAAAGTTACACTCCTCTAAATTAGCATTATTCATTAATTATCAAAGGAGAATGCCCACTTTTGGGCCCACTTGATACCTAATAGTTTGGTAACAGAACAATATTCTAAAATAATATCATATTTTTTTATTAATTCATTTTAATTATATCAACACATCATTTCCCAATCAATAGACAACGTTTAATTACAAAAAAAATTAGATATCTATATTATTAAAGCATTTAAAATAATAATAACCTTAAATATTTCATCAGAAAACATCTAATTACTCAATAACCCGGGTGAAAAAATTAAAACTGATTGCTTATAAGGAAGTAGATTTATTTTTCTACAAAATTAACTAAAAATTATAGACAAACTCGAGAAAAAAATTCTGGGCCTATTTTTCTTAGGCGAATGGGTATTCTCCTTTACATAATGTAACATATCACTTCAGACGTTCGAATATTATTTTCTACGAAAGAGTAAATAGAGATTTACTGAAATCAAATTTACATCAATTATACGTGTTCGTCAAGAATAAGACGCGCGTATGTGGCCTCCCCTTATTGCCAATACTATTAAAATTATTATAAGATGCTATGGAAACGCGTACACCGATGCACGTCGTCCCTATCAGCCCAAATCGTGCATTCGCGAGGCCGTTCACACGGACAAGGCTCAATACTCAATAGATGGTACTACCAGTGTATATTTAACTGTGTGTGTATTATCAATGAATCATTTTCGTATTTAGATAAATAAGGATGCGGAAATGTTCTGCTAATTCGCTGACAACAGCTGCTGCCGTATAATGTTGCCAAATAAAAATCTAGCATTAATGAAGTGATCGCGAAATAATAAATCTTATTTTTTTTAATTTAAATGTGCAGTAAAATAATCATTAATTACAAAACGTATTAATAATAATATTGGAATTACGTTTATAATATGTAGATTTGTACTTTTAGTTATACATTTACCCTTATTAGAGGTTATTGCGTTATTGTTTTTTTATTATAGTCCGCCTAATGTTAAGCTAGAGCATGGTCCATAAACGGAAACAACTGCTACTACAGAGAAACTTCGGCAGGTAGCAATCGCCTCCGCTATACCGGCATAAGAAAACGAATGTTGCAGCCGAAAAAAGTAATATACATACATATATTTTAACATTTAGTCAATAGAACTGGGCTGCAACTCAACTGTTACAACAGAGAAATGTCTTCAGGAATTAGACGCCTCTGATATGCTAACAAATGTGCTGGATGGTGCACTGGTGACAAGGCAAACTCCTCTCCTTATACCCGGTTACTTCCAAGCTGATCCCGAAACGACACTGCATTATATAAAATAAAAGTTTTATCTCCCATCAACCGCGCGTTGGATCAATTGAACTCTCAACTTTTCTCAGACGATATCATGTAGATTTTTCACAAAAAAGACAACTATACTTTATTCAGAAGTGGACGTATCGCCCGAGAAGATAGGGTGGTCGGACACTGATTTATACAGTGCAATCTTTCACCACACTTCTCGGGAGAATACACCGTACCTCAAGGATGAGGGTAGTTGATAATTTAGGCACTATACGAAGAGGTGGACTTTAAAGATTTATGTAAGGAAAAGTAGCATTTTCTTTTCAAATATTAACCCTGTTTGGAGACAAAAATGTTCCTAATAACAGAATATATGCTTTTCTCAACTGAGATTAAGATTTTGGCAAGCAATTAAATGTAGTTCGCAAGCAGTTTAGTGTAGCAAATGTAGTTTCGGTCAGTATCAATGTACATTTTTTTTATTGTAACTCGACATATGACAACACTCCACCTGATGTGAAGCTAAAGTGCGGTCCATGAACGGAAACTATAGATAAATTTCTACAGGCACCCTCTCGTTATATATGTTATATTTCGTTATAATTATGTACTTTAGTCCCTTTAGTAATTATAGAAGCACTAGCTCGGAAAGCTTAGCTTCCCTGTATTAGTTAATTTGACCTTTAAATCGTCCACATAAAGGATTGTTTTAAACTTATAATATGCAGACTACTAAATTTTTTAACTGCTACGAGACGGACGTATCTTCATTATTTATTTACAAACTGTGTACCTATTACAGATTCTGGTTACTCGGGACATAAACAAGCTTTGGTTGGGGAGTGTGTAAATTAAGAGTACATTCACCATTAGAAAATATTATTTTTATTATTACATCTAGTTCTTTTAAAACGAAATATTTAAGTACATTGTCTTTTCAAGCCAGCATAGTGGAGTCGACTGGTGTTTGTAGAAATGTATCTACATCTCTTTATCAATCGGAATGAAACCTTTTATAGATACAAAATAGCTATTTTACTCACGTTTAAAAATAAAAAACCTGAAAAAACAGTCTAATAAACTAAAACCATAATATAGTGTTCCGAAACATATATGAGACAAACAATTAAAGAAACTCATTTTTTTATATTATTTATTTATACAGGATACAACAAATTTGGTATGCTACATAATATATTAATAGTTTCATGTCTGGTTGCATCGCGAAACGTAACATATGACATGAGGTTGTCAAAATAAACATTAAACTATCCTAAAAAAATAATAATAAAAACAAGATTAAAAAGAAAAAAATAAAATATTTATATAATATATATAAAAAAAAGAAATATTAATTAATTATAAAATAACTATTATTTATTATTATAGTTAATTATTATTACTCAATAATCTATTTTATTCTGTCGTTTCAGCCAAAGACGAATATTTTATCTAAACTATTATTAATTGTCTTTAAATAGTAAAAAAAAAATATTTCGTCTAAATCCATTTTCAAGATTGATTAATGATTCCGTCTATTCATCGCAGAATTCAACAATTACATATGTAAGTTCGTTAAAAGAATTATTATTGTATAAAAAAACCATCTAAATGTCGAGGTGACTAAAGTATTATGTTTTCCTGTTAACATATATAACTTTGTCCATTGATAACTCCATCAATATTAGAATAATAGAAAAAACCTTCAAGTAGACAGCCAATATAAAAATAACTAAATTATTAATCAATAAATAAGATAATTTATTTAATTAATACAATTAAATACGTGAAGGACGGTCTGCAATAGCGGAGACGACTACTACCTGCATTTCTCTATTATCATTTCTTATTACATTTCTTACATCAGGTCATATTCTGGGCACAAAGATCGCAGACACAATTGTTTCCTTTTGCCTATACTAAGGTACGTAGGTACCAAGCATCAGAGCTTTTTTTAGAGATTCAAATATGAGAGTACTCTCTTGAGAACCCATGTCTATAACCACTCGACCATGGACACCTTGGGTCTAATTGCACCAAAAGGCCAGTTAAAGTTACTTTGACTGTTATATTTTACGATGACTTTAATGGTTACATTTACATTTAAACCACACGCGTTACACCATTGTGTAAATTCATATCGTTATCGATAAAAGGGTGACTGATGTAATTAGGAGTACATTCCCGAGAAATTAATAGAAAAAACATATTTGACCTCTTTTCATACAATTGGACCTTTTTTTTATTGTAGCTCGGCATGTGACAACACTCCGCCTGATGTAAATCTAGGGTGCGGTCCATGAATGGAAACAAGTGCTACTACAGAGAAAGCTATGCGGGTAGTAGTCGCCTCCACTATGCTCGCTTGCGGAGACGAGCATGTACCATCTAGTTTGCCAGTGCACACTCCTCTCGTTATACCTGGCTACTTTCAAACTATTCCTGAAACGCGACAAGGCCACTTCACGGGTTTTACAATCGAAAGTGGTGGTACTACCCCAGGACAGCAGACTGGACAAATAACCATCATCAGTCTGCCTATCACTCTTTAATTATGCCTATAGGCACTGAGCGAAGAAAGTACATAGAACAAAGTTACATTGGTACCGGTCAGAATTAGCGAGGTTCGAATACGGGTCTCATCGATCGTGAGTGCACGCGTCTTACCGCTAGACCACGGCCGCCTTAAACTGAACCATGAAAGTTAAAATCAATTTTTAAAAGACAGGTAATAAAAATTAGTCTTAAAATTTTTCCTCACTCAATGAAATAATAAAATTCTTGAGCGAATCAAATCGAATATCTTGTAATTGAAATCGAATTCGTGGGAATCGATGTATCGATTCCGGTTGTTCCTCGATATTGGTTGAGTTTATCTCGGACGCGGCTGTCAATTAGTTCTTATCTGGAGGGCTCGAGTAGTAACTGCAGTTTGCACTTTCCCTTAGCGGGTTGTGAGAAACTATTGTTTCTCACTAATCTACCGTAAATCGATACTGCGTTTTGCCATTTAGACAATTAAGTACTTTCGTTTTCTTATTTGGTTGTAGTCCGCATTTGATTGAATTATTTGGCTAATTTCAATAAATTTAAACAATAAAAAAATATATGTATTGGTGGATAGAAAATAAATAACTAAGTAAACAAACAAAAAGGATAAAAGTATTAACAATAAAAATCAGACAGCCATAAAACCAACACGGACTGCTGTTTGGGGTAAAAAAAAACCCTTATCTACCGATGCGGTAACAATTGAATTTGTTCAAATCAAAGGGTTTGTGTGAAGCGTGAAGACGCATGACGTAGTCGCGTTTTGCAAATCGTTAAATGATTTCGTGTATTTAGTGTAAAAATGTGTTAAAATAATCAACATTTATTAGCACATACGAACATTGGTAACGGTAATTTTTAAACAATGATAAAACGAAATATGAATACAATACTTTTGGTTTTTCCTACTTTACTTATATACTCGTATATATTAGAGCGGCCGTGGTCTAGCGGTAAGACGCGTGAACTCACGATCGATGAGACCCGTGTTCAAACCTCGCTAATTCTGACCAGTACCAATGTAACTTTGTTATATGTACTTTGGCCGCTCAGTGCCTATAGGCGGCATTAAGCTACTACAGAGAAACCTGTGCGGGCAGCAGTCGCCTCCACTATGCCGGCTTGAGGAGACGAGCATGTACCATCTAGATTGACAGTGCACACTACTCCCGCTATACCTGGCTGCTTTCACATTGCTCCCGAAACGCGACAATGTCACTTCAAGGGTGTTACATTCGAGTGTAATACCCCAGGCTTCTAAAACAACTTTAGAAAATAAAACTGTAAACAATAGCGTAACATCCAACATGGCCGTCACATGTCGCATTAAATCCTCCGCCCGTGAATATCGCATACAGAATTCACAACTCAGTTTTGAGACGACATAACTTGACACGTGGAAATGATACTTTTGACAACGAGTCCCTCATCTCATTGTGTCTATCTATGAACGCAGTATAGCGTCAAATGTGAATTTACATATTTGCTCTGTTTACATCTTCACTTATACAAAGGTTAGAGGTAGGCAGAATGCAATCCAACTCCTAAATTTTGCCTTTATCAAAACTAAAATTAAATACGTAGTGTTTTTAAGTATCTGCCCGACCATAATAAAACTGTCATTGTTTTAGCTAATTCTGACTCAAAGCCGGCATAGCGGAGACGACTGCTGATTGCAGCTATTTCTTTGTGGTAGCAGTTGTTTCTGTTCGGGGACCGCACTCTAACTTAGCACGGAATGTTGTCATATGTCGAGCTACAATAATAATAAAAGAGCTTTTTTTGTAAAGCTAGAGCGCGGTCCATGAACGGAAACAACTGCTACTACAGAGAAATCTCTGCTGGAAGCAGTCGTCTCCCCTATGCCGGCCTGAGGAGATGAGTATCTATCATTTGATATAACAAAGCAATGTTTGAAGTGCTTAATAGTAACCCTTTTGTTTTGGTAATAAAAATCCGAATCCAAATATAGTTTTATGTAATAATGATAATAATAAAACCATCCACTCATGTCTTGTATTCTTAACTAATCTCGTGTATCTACCTAATAAAATATTCTTAAGTACTCGGGTAATATTTGAGGATGAGGACATGCGGCGTAGAACATACCACAAGACAAGTCGCTGTACAGAAATAGAGTTTGACGTTTGTATCCGCGGTGGCGCCTGTTCACTGTCAACTTTATAGTTCACTGTAAACAAACAGAGGCTGAGAGAATATTGTAAAAAATATATATTTAAATTGTATTTCGACAAATTTTAACCATAGAGAATAAAACATTTTATTTTTTTTCTTAAAATGCTTATACTGTTGACCTTTAAAGGCACTGAAAGACAGAAGTGAAAATGGAAACGAAACTTTGGGAGATTCGAAAGCGGGGTTATCAACTCGGTCAAGGTCACGCAAGCCGCTTAATTTTTTTTAAATTGCAGCGCGGCATGTGACAACACTCCGCCTGATGTAAAGCTAGAGTGCGGTCCATGAGTGGAAACAACTACTACTACAGAGAAACCTGTGCGGGCAGCAGTCGCATCCGCTATGCCGGCTTAAGGAGACGAGCATGTACCATCTATATTGACAGTGCACACTCCTCTCGTTATACCTGGCTACTTTCAAACTATTCCCGAAACGCGACAAGGTCAGTTCACGGGTGTTACATTCGAAAGTGGTGGTACCCTAGGACGGCAGACTGGACTAATAACATCATCAGTCTGCCTACCACTCTTTAATAGTGCCTATAAGCACTGAGCGACCAAAGTAAATATAACAAAGTTACATTGGTACTGGTCAGAATTAGGGAGGTTCGAACACGGGTCTCATCGAACGTGAGTTCACGCGTCTTACCGCTAGACCACGGCCGCTCTGAAATGTAAAGCTAGAGTGCAGTCCACGAGTGGAAACAACTACTACTACAGAGAAACCTGTGCGGGTAGCGGTCGCCTCCACTATGCCGGCTTGAGAAGACGAGCATGTACCATCTTAGATTGACAGTGCACACTCCTCTCATTATAATTATAATTTATAATAAAAATAATTTTAAATTAAAAAGGGCCGGTTGTTTGTAATAAGATTATTATTTATTTTACTCCATAAATAAAAAAATATTTAGTGATAATAAATAAATAACAAAGGATTGTCTCTAATTTAATTCATTGCTCTGTAAAGTGAAGGAGGGCGTCTTAAAATTGAAAATAAATTCAATATCAATTTGAGCGCGAGCCAAGTGTTGTGCGGGGCGTCGTTGTCGATACGTGACGTTTATGTTTCCACTCGACAATCGACATGCCACTGCTGCCTACCCACCAACATACATTATAGATTGGCCAATACACATAAATAACATGTCACTACTATTATATATTGTGGAATTTTTCGAATATATACAAACTGATGTTTATTTTCGTGTTTGAAACAATTTTGGGTAATTGTTCATAATTCCTATTATCGATACAATACATTTACTATATACGAATATATGGTCAGTAAATAAATAATACGCCCTAATATTTATAACCTCGAACTAGAATATCCAAAAATGTTTACTTTTTTTAAGTACGGGAATATAACCTGAAACATCTGCGTCGTAACAGACTGGCGAAACCCGCCTCAGAAGCTCATTAAAATGTAATATTATAGAATTTTACTAATTTACAATACTTAATCTTAATAAAAAAAAGTAACAGCAGGAAAAGAATGTAACACCCGTGAAGTGACCTTGTCGCGTTTCGGGAATAGTTTGAAAGTAGCCAGGTATAGCGAGAGGAGTGTGCACTGTCAATAGATGGTACATGCTCGTCTCCTCGAGCCGGCATAATAGAGGCGACTGCTGCTCGTAGAGACTTCTCTGTAGTAGCAGTTGTTTCCATTCATGGACCGCACTCAAGCTTTACATCACATGCCGAGCTGCAATAAAAAAAAAAGATAGTTATGAAAGAAGTACATATACATGATGATGGAATGTAATCTATTGTTAAACTAAATACGTAACTGAGTATTTTTTTAAATAACTGCAGATTATTTTAGTAAATAAGATTTAAGTAAAACTATGAGGCACCATTTTTATCTAAGTTTTGAGAGAAGAAAATTGAATCGAGAGTATTTTTAAGAAGCAAACAAAACTAGAAAGAAACATATTTATGTTTTGTTTTATTTTGAAATCAATTTACCTGTTGATTTACATGAAAACGCCCAATTTACATAAACACTGAGACCAGATAAGTACGGACATTTTTCTTATTGGAACACTCGCAAATATATCGATACCTTCCACGAAGTATTTGTTTTTCTTGGCTTTCCATTAAATATAAAAATAGATTTAAAATATCGACACAAATCGCTGAATGCGTCACCCCTATCTTGTGGCTTCTTGATGGACGATACACATATGAATGAATGTTTTCTATTTGTAGTTATAATTTCTGTTTGTTGCTTATTTATTTTGCGGGTAACTTTAGGCTTTCATTGAAATCGGACCATCGCAATCGAGTACTTACACCCGTGTTCGAATCGCCTAAAAATATATAAATGTTTCTAATGTGTATACAGTATAAAGATATATACAGATAAACCAAATATGGTTGTCAGATCGTAGTGTAGCAATTGCTGCTGGATGTGCCACAAAAGTATATTTAGCATCTTTAAGAAACTAGGTACCTATTAACAATACAAATACATGTAGCATTTATTATTAATACTGCAATCAATAGTATAATGTATATATTGTGTTTAATGTATATAAACCAAATGAGGTACTGTGATCCGATAGTGTAAAGAAGTTGTATAGATTTAAGTGTTGTAAAAATAAATAAATTAAAATAATTCGAAATAATTGAAGCAATTTTTGACGGCGATTGTTGCCCTGTATTTTTTTTTTCTTTGACGAACCTAAACTTTTAATAATAAAAGAAACTAAATACCCTTTACTACCTACTGGTAGGTACACCTGAAGTAATAAAAACGTGTATGTATTTTAAAATAACATAAAAGCAAAACCGCCTATTTTGTACATAGAGACAACACAATAGTTTTTTGTTTAAAAACTTTAGCAACGACAATCTTTTGTTTAAATCTTTAAAAAGATATACATATGTTCAATAGTATATTGTTTTTAGAACTGAAGAACTGAACTACCTGACCTATTTAGTACAATTACTAGTAATTGTAAAAGTTCAACGTTTTCTTAAAACGCTAATTATTGCTTTTACAAGAATATGCTTATTTATAATATTGAAAAAATGGCGTTTCAGACAGTCATTCTAGAACAAATTATAATTGTGGCTATCATTTTTTTGTAAACTTGTAACTTAAAAAGGCTTTCGATATATTCAAAAGTGACAGGTAGAAATAGTCCTGAAAATCGTAACACTCGCGTAACCTAGTATCCTTAGAACTAGTATAACGAATGGAGTGTGCGTTCTCAACCTACATAGCGTATATTCATCTCCTCAAGCCAGCTTGGTGACTACTGCATTTCTCTTTTGTTATCTTCGGTCATAGACCGCTCATTAACATCATTCCACATGCGAGCCATTTAAAAAAAAAACACAAATAATAAATAACAGAAAAAGAAATAACTAAAATTAATAAATAATATTTTTAGATTGAATTTGAAATGAAAAGTAAACTAAGTTTAGTAAATAAATTTCAGTGTTGATACACTCAATTTCCCTTCCTTTTGATGTTCTTTAAGAATTGCTAAATAGATTTAAAAAGTAAGGTTGATTAGATATTCTCACTTTCAAGTTAGTTGCCTTAGGTAAATATTTGCTCTTGAAGGTTGTAGGAGACAAAGAGATTAAAGTCAGCCCTACGGCAGGGAGCTTCTTTACTTACCCAGGATTATTCAAACTTCCATCCGCTACTAAATACTCCTACATGTTTAAGATACGACTTATGTTTCCTGATTAATTATTAATCACAATTTATTTTGTAGAGAGATATCTAACCTCTTTTTCCAAAGATATTTTCTTTATATGGGAAATCGACCCACCATACCATACTTAAATTTTAAACATCTATTAATAAAATATATGCCGATTTTTTCCTCATAATATCTACATTATCTCTACATTATTATGTCTAACAGGAATTAATAAAAAACCGGAACTTTGGTCGCTCAGTGCTTATAGGCACTATTAAAGAGTGGTAGGCAGACTGATGATGGTTATCAGCCCAGTCTGCCGTCCTGGGGTAGTACCACCACTTTCGAATGTAACACTCACAAGTGACCTTGTCGCGTTTCGGGTGCAGTTTGAAAGTAGCCAAGTATAGCGAGAGGAGTGTGCACTGTTGCAATGTTGGTGCATACTCGTCTCGTCAGGCTGGCATAGTGGTGGCGACTAAATAATTTTAAAAAATTCTAATGAGAAATAGATCAATAATCACAATAACCTAAATAAATTTAATATAATATAATAAATTGATTATTACTTTTATGTGTAATATGATCAAGAGACATTAGGGGCCCACAAACGAGAATCTCCTTTGGATTCGTACGAAACTTACGGCTTTATTGAATATAGCACCTATGTATGACTTTGCAAGTGGTACATATTTGCAAGGACGGCAGCGGGTAATAACAATCATCAGTTTGCTCACACTCTTTTAAAATAAAACTTATATTATATCTAGTTTCTACATGTAAGCAGAGCTTATAAAATAAAGAATCGAGAACCTCGGATTTAATTTCCTAAAATCTCGGACAGTACCAATGTAATTTAATTTGTATTATACTTTGGTATCTTAGTGTCTAAGCTACAATATTCTTTAGTAGCTGCGAGCTAAATCGCAGGAGAAAGGAAACACGTCATTGCAATCATGAATGGAAAATTTTTTATATATTAAAATTAAAATTATTCGAATTCCCGTTTGACAAGCACTATTATTGTAGAAAATGCATCATTTACGTCAGCTTCTAGAGCAGGCGGGATTTTAAATGTAAATTGTTACAAAAGTGTGTATGACAAGGAGTGACTGGAGGCGTTCGTATGTCTCATACATTATTCAGGTATTTGTGATCAAAGACAATTGAGCCGTCAGTCTGTGTGGGGCTTTATAACACCCTTCAACTTGCGACGTTTTTATGACGTCATCTTAAGAATGTTTTAATCATTGTACGAATATTTACACTGATTATAATATTATCTAGTAGGTATACCAAGCTAATTTACAGGATGCCAGTAGCTGGTACCGGTGTCGCTGAAGACAATGTTGGCGCCAATGAAGCGCCACTCTGGAGTGGTGAGACTGCGGGGTGAAACTACTAACCACACTTGACTATTAAAATAATTTAAATAATAATAATTATGTATTAGTGTAGTGTTCACATTTTGAGTTGCAGCCCAGTTTTACTGATCAGATTTTAAAATATATGTTTGTGACTTTTTTCGGCTGCAACTTGTAGTGGGTATCCAATTAAATAAATAAATAAACTTGTGACCTTCGCCCGATCACTATCTCGAGCGAATGACTTCGTCGTTTCACCTGCATGACTTTATTATTATTATTATTTTATTATAATAAATGTTTATTCGTAGTATTTAGTTTATTTTTTTACAATTTAGCTTCACGCCAGTAAACCATAATGGTTTGTCTTGGCGTTGCACATTCGTTCTTAATTATGACTAAATTACACAGAAAAAGTTAAATAATAAGTAGGTATATACAGTTTAAATGAAATGATAAACAAGTTTAGTGTTAAACAAAATTAAAAAATAGAAGGTTTTCTGAAAAAGTTGTAATACATTTTTATATACAGGTTGCTTCAAAGAGTATAATAGTTTTTTAACTTATTTATATAGTTTTTATTGTTTAAGCATTTCCTTATTTCTGACGAAAGATTTACTTTTTATATGACTGTCAAAATATAATAAATAAATAAATATAATTGAGTATGCCGCTAATATAAAATCTATCCTCACAATTAGCTCGAGGCAACAAATGACTTAGTCAAACAGTAGGGTAAAAGCGCAGTTTGTCAAAGACTAATTATGATTGTAATTAATAAACTAACTTGTTTACTTTAGAAGTTAGCGAGCGACGTCATGCCTTAAGGCTACGAGAATGACTACGACAATCGTTAACTGTTTGTCTACGACCGACATTATTATTATATTGAAGACTTTATACATATAAAATATATAACAAGTTTTAATTAAAAAGTTTGTACCAATATAATTTTTACATACATAATAAAACTATCTATGTTTTTGTAATAGGTAACTCGACGTGACTGACGTCACAAAAAAATGACTGCAGACAGCTGTTCTCTCCACTTTCAGCATTATTCAGTAAATTGTGCACCATCCATGCCGACGTTAAACCCACAATATTAATTACACTTACGCATACAAGAGGAGTGTGCACTGTCAGCCTGATATGTGTGTCAGACTGTTGTTCCTTTATATTGTAGCTCGGCATATAACAACACTCCGTCTGATATAAAGCTAGAGTGCGGTTCATGAACGGAAACAACTGCTACTACAGATAAATTTCTATAGGCAGCAGTCGCCTCCGCTATGCCGGCTTGATGATGCACACTCCTCTCGTTATTTCTGGGTACATTCAAACTGTTCCCGAAACGCGACAAGGTCACATTCGAAAGTGGTGGTGGTTTCTCTCTCGATACCAAAATAGCCAACAATTAAGAAGGCGTACATTTAATAAAACATAATGATTAAATATGTAATTCTGAGTAACACGCACACATTGACAAATCACTTCTTAAAGCGTACAAATCTAACTTATTTAGTACATAGGTACCAATTATTAAAAATCTCCGCAAAAAAAAAACAATACTTTTAAAGCCTTGATGGCATCATAATAGCTATAATTTTTTACAACTGCCCAAATGTCTGTTGGGAAAAATGTCTCAAATTAAAATTTTGTTCGAGTCCCTATAATTAAATCGTAACAGGTCCTACGTTTTAACAATTAGTTTAATATTCTCACGTTTGAAGGTGACGTCTTGTAATAGACGATGGAAGATAATTGCCGTTTGTAAGGAATTTTTTAATAACTTATAATAATGATTTTTGGAAGATTTTTGATTAGATATATTATAAATATATAGTAGATAAAGTTAGTTAAATATTTTTCTCGCTACTGATTTCATTTTCATGCATAAAAATAATTAATAATTTAGCTTCTTAAATATTGAATTGAAACCAAACATTAAAGTCTAAAGTAGGTTTTAATTGAATTAATTTAATTTGTATTAATTGCTTGTATAAAGGTACAAGTAATTTTGTAATTATTCAAAGGACGTTTTATACATGATTATAAAATCCAATTAATCGGGTAATTATAATAGGTAACAATAAAAGTCAGAAATAAATTAACTCATAGAGTTTATTGCGGCAGAACAATAAATGAAGCTGAACGTTTACTCTCAACATCGATTACAAATATTTACTATACACGACAACGCGAACATACATTCGCCATGAATTTATTAAAATTATACAAATCAGTATTGCACTTCACGTACGTAATGTCGCCTCCATTACTATCATAAGCGTACTACATCCTATAACTTACACTTCGTGGGTTTTTTTACTATAATAATTTTCTAAATATCACAAAAATACAAAACATAAATACGAAAAATTCCGTAATATAATAATAACATTAACAATTAATTTACAAGTCTCTGTGTGACATGATGTCGACGTGCACTGAGTCGCTGAGGTATCACCAGGGGGAGCGAGGGTGCGCTCGGAACAAGCTAGCTCGTCACGACACCGGCACGTGGTGTTGATACAACTGTTCCTGACGCTCGCACAGTGATGTCATTCTCTTGAACGACTCGGAGGTTTCACGAAAAAGCATCTTAGCATCATCTCGAGGCCGGGCATGAGCGGCGTCCAATCTCCCCGGAGAGATGACGGGAGGGCTCGATGCTGACAACGGGGACGCTGACTCGCGGGCCGAATGCGCTCCGGCTGGCGCCCCGTACAATCCCCCGGGTAGCGGTGCGCCGTTAGCCATCAGAAAAGGAGGCGGAAAAAAACTTCTCTCGCCTAATTGTGGAAATAAACCGGATTGTAAAGCGCTCAAATTGCGACTGTAAAATTTCATAGTTTCGGCCATATAACTCGGTATTCGTGATGGATCTTCGTTACCTCCCCGACCGATAGTTTCTAAAGTTGTCGCTAAACCCTTTATGTCAGCATAAAGTTTCCCTAATAAGTCAGCATTGAGTTCGAAACCTGATCTTTGAGCATCTCGTATTATATGCTCCGGTGAGCCGGTCGAGAGAAGACGTCGATGCAAGTCTACATTTGAGCTATGTCTGTCCCGACTTCGTCTCGAAGGAAAGGCAGCATCGCAACCATTGACGTCACAGGGATGTAATAATTTTAAATGATCGTTTCTGTAGTGCATTCGCAGGGTGAAGTGGTTCTGAAACACCTTGCCGCAAGCGGTACAACGATCTGGATTTTCATCATCAATCGGTATATCGAGATCACTTATATCGGTTCGATCTTCTAAACGGTCACCGTTCGTGATCGGGGAGTGTCCGCGTAATAATCTTTCTTCCATTGCGTGTGCCAGATCGCTGCCACTATCGCTAGGTGTGTATAGATCTGAACGTAGACGCAGCCCCTCACGAACGACACTGGGTGCACTAGATTCGTCATCTGATTCGCTTTCTGCTTTCACGCGTGTCACTTGTGATTCAGAATCTGCTACATTTTCACCATTTTTTGATTCCCAATCATCTGACTTTTGTTTCTTTAACGATAATGGTTCGTCTTTATTGCGACAATTAGTTGTAGTAGATGGTAAATTTTTAAATAATTCACCTTGATACTCTTCATCAGACGCGTTATATTCATTGGCCTGTGAACATCTCGTAGGATTGCCACTTTTTCGCTTTCTTTTATTTGGTATTAACGACATTTTATCTTCCGATGGAACAGAATTACTAGTGGGATTTACCTCGGGTTCTTTATTTGCGCCGTTATGACTTTCTTCTCTTCGTTTATTAACACTAAGATCTTCCGGTTCATCGTCATATTTCAAACGATCGATCATCATCGGCGATTCACTGCGTTCAGATGACTTATCATTAACATCTTCATCAGAGTTCATATCATATGTATTATTTTCACTTCCATTGGTCATTTCATCGTCGAGAAGTCGCTGTCTGTCCAAGGTGGGATATTTAGGAGCGAGATCGAGAGCAGACCGCGGCATATCGTCTGTCGGTGACACTTTTCTGTACATTTTTTCAATTTCACTAAAGTTACGAAGTTCATCGAGAGGAACACGAGGCGGCAGAGGGCCCGAGGCGGGCTGAGGCGCCGACAGCGGCGGTGGTAGACGCGCGGCGAGCTCGGGCGGTAGCATCGTAGGCGGCGGTAACGGCAGTCGAGCCAACGCTGGCAGTAGAGGGAACGGCTGGGCCGACCGACCGTCATGAGCAGAAATCTTACGCCTGACATGCGGCGAATGCAATTTCGGATTTGGATTAGCACTATGTCTGTTTCTAGATCTTCTCGAACTGAACATCATCGTGCAACCCTCGACTGTACATTTATGCATCTCGCGAAGATGAACTGCCGAAAAATGAATTTTGAGAGCACCTTTGTCACAGAATGTCTTCAGGCACACGTTACACTGCACTCGTTTTTTGCCCGTCGCGGGATTAACGAACTGTACACCTAGACCGAGGGGCCACGGGGCGGGAGGCGCATCACGTCGGTCCATACTCGAATAACCCATGTCTGGAGATCGACGGTCATCACCCTGTTGCTCATCATCTCGACCACTGAAACTCGCACCGAGTTTGCGAAAGTCGAATTGTGGCGTCGGTTGTGCGGCCCGCGGCATCATAAAATAGTCCAATCCGGCTGGTAGACCGGGCACTCTACCGGTGAACTCTTTACCGTCCATGTTAACGACTCAAAGCTCGATCATAATAAAGATTATCGCGATGTATATATTGCGGCGTGCGTGCGCTTGATGCGAGCGGCGCACGTCGCGGTCGGTGTGCGACTGAGGACGTGCGACACAGGTGACCGCGGCGGGCGGCGCGCGACATCAGTGCGGCGGGGGTCGCTGGGAGGAGCCCACGCTGGGCGGAGCGGATCGATGCGCGGTGGGGACACGCGACACCCGCGCCCGGTCGCCGCGCGAGCCTCTTCAAGCCGCACCACTGTAAATACAGAACCACTGCAAAATACCACTTGCCATGGTTACACAACAGTTTCAGTAGGTACTACATAATAAGTCGTAGTAAAATTTATATAAGTTTGTTATGCAATAGAAGTTTTTACCCATTAATATGAGCAATATAGTTATACAAATATTATATTATATTTTTCTACACAATTTGACTAAACAAACAAACATACATCTACTTTTAATAATGCTTAACTAATTTCAATAGGTACAAACAAACGACACGTAGCGCCATCTATTGGTGGCGTTTAAAATTACTCTTATTACAATAACCTATTTACCAATTATTGTTGTTTAGTATTAGATTGTTATTGTTATAATTATTATTTGTTTTTTGTTTGCAGTTCAATATATAATGCGATACTTCTAGTTTCAAGTGTCGTGTGCAAGTGTATCCGAAAATATTTTTAATCCAAACATTCCTCCTCCTCAAAATAAATAACGTCGAGTATACGTTACTTGTAAAGACGTTGATACATGTATTGTATTTAAAATAATTTTTACTTTGAAAACAATTGAAGTAATAACGTTTTGCTATCAATAATGTTCTATATTAAAATACAAAACTAATTATATTTTATCTTAAAGAATGGTAAGCAGACTGATGATGGTTATTTGTCCAGACTGCCGTCCTGGAGCAGTACCACCACTTTCGAATGTGACACCCGTGAAGTGACCTTGTCGCGTTTCGGGAGCAGTTTGAAAGTAGATAGCCAGATATAGCGAGAGGAGTGTGCACTGTCAATCTAAATGGTGCATATTCGTCTCCTCAAATGCTGCCTGTAGACATTTCTCTGTAGTAGCAGTTGTTTCCGTTCATAGACCGATTTATACAACGAGAGGAGTGTGCACTGTCAATTTAGATGGTATATGCTCGTCTCCTCAAGCCGGCATAGTGGAGGCGACTGCTGCCTGCACAGGTTTCTCTGTAGTAGCAGTTGTTTCTACTCATGGACCACACTCTAGCTTTACATCAGGTGGAATGTTGTCACATGCCGAGCTACAATAAAAAACATATATTAAAAAATTATGACGAAAATTAGTGTAAATAGTGTATTTATTGATTGTACCTAGAATCTAAGTCCTAGATATTAGGTATGGGCGGACTAAGGCCTAGGCAACGGCCCGTAATTTTTGGGGCCCGAAAATTAGGTTTCTACGAAAACACCCGTGAAGTGACCTTGTCGCGTTTCGAGAATAGTTTGAAAGTAGCCAGGTATAACGAGAGGAGTGTGCATTATCAATCTGGATGGTACATGCTCGTCTCCTCAAGCCGATATAGTGGAGGCGACTGCTGCCCGGGCAGGTCTCTCTGTAGTAGCAGCGCACTCTAGCTTTACATCAGGCGGAGTGTTGTCACATGCCGAGCTACAATAAAAAAATGACTGAAAAATATGCTCGGAATACGAAGGCCCGCTGTAGTCTTAGTCCGCCTCTGATATTAGGTCACAAATACCAAAAATCAAATTCACCTATGTAAAATAGGTTTAAATCTCAACGATGACCAGAGCCAAAATTAGTACACTTACGACACAAAGAGAGTTTGTTTACTTTAGTACGGTTAGCACGAGCGGATCTGTTGATTGGGTGATTCTAACAGTTTCCCGGATTCACATTTTATAAGGCGATATAAGACATCAAACAGACCATCCTATACTATAACCACGTACTAAGTTATACATTTACTAAAATAGTACTTGTTTCCTTTGAGTTAAAAGTGAAATTTGTTTGTGTTAATTCTTAAAATAGGGGTGTCAGCATATATTTTGTGTCCTGTAAAACGTTTTTCTCTTTTGAAGGTATTCCGTTTGATCGTGATAACGTTTTAGAGTTCGTGGTTTAATTAAGAAACTTTGTATCTCTTACGGCCTTCTTTTACTTTGTATTTTGGTGTTTTAATTGTTTTTTTACGGTATAAAGCATAGACAAAATACTAGAAGAGCAAACTTCATACATCTGACATGAAAAAAGCGTAGTCGGTTTCAAACGATTTGACTGACAATGTTGCCGTCAAGTCAAATACTAACTGACTGACCTAAAGGTGACTGCGGTCATCTTTCCTCTCGCGTCACATTGGGAGCGTTATTGCACATCTAGTTGTATATATCACTGCTATAAAGTATTTTTTCGTTCTTATCCAAAGACGGTGCAGTTTATAAAAAAATCACAAAACATCGTCAAATGATGACGATAGACGGTTTATTATAACTTCAGGCTTGATTTTTACATGAAAATTCTAAACAGCTAATAATAAAAAACCATACCTTGCAACAACATTATAGTAACAGTATGTAACGTATGTTTAGTACGTAAATACTTTCTTTTATTTTTGATAGTAGGGGACTGCAACACTCCGCCTGATGTAAAGCTAGAGTACGGTCCATGAATTGAAACAACTACTACTACAGAGAAACCGAGGAGACGAGCATGTACCATCTAGATTGACAGTGCACACTGCTTTCGTTAAACCTGGCTACTTTCAAACAAGGTCATTTCACGGGTGTTACATTCGAAAGTGGTGGTACTACCCCAGGACTACAGACAGGCAAATAACCATCATCAGTCTTTCCTACCACTCTGTCTTCTTACACCTGTATTTAATATAAAATCCAGATAACCTAGGCTAGACTAGAGCGCTATCAACATCCGACAAGAGTGGTAGGCAGACTGATGATGGTTATTAACCCAGTCTGCCGTCCTGGGGTAGTACCACCACTTTCAAATCCGAAGTGGCCTTGTCGTTTCAGGAGCAGTTTAAAAGTAGCCAGGTGATACCTGAAAGAAGTGCGCACTGTCAATCTAGATGGTGCATACTCGTCTCCTCGAGCCGGCATAGCGAAGGCGACTGCTTGCTGCAGACATTTCTTTGTAGTAACAGTTGTTTCTGTTCATGGCCCGCACTCTTAACTTTACATTAGGTGGAGTGTTGTCATATGCCGAAGTTAAAATAATAGCTAAAAAAATTACCATATTCAATTGCGTGTTTCATTAAGTATCATAGTATTAAACACTTTCATTGTTGTCACGGCTAACTGACGATAGTTGGCGTGATCGTAACTACACGAGGCATGTCCGGTTTAACAGCGGAAGTGATTCAATTAATTAATTCTGATTCGCAAGCTCAGGGAACTGACATCTTCTACGATAAAAGAAATCACTTTTTCTAACAAAGCATTGCAGCTAAAGTGCAGTCCAAACTAAGAAAACGTAACGGCTACAAATAAACAAGTTATTGCTACGGTTGCAACCTTTACAACAACTTACAACTTTGTTCTGAGGGAGCCTGCAAATTTTGATGTGTAATTTAAACAAGTCAATTTGGTTAACGTACATAGATGGCTTAATATTAACAAAGTTGTTAAATAAGTCTTAGTTGTATATTACTGAATAATTTTACCAAACCATCTAGAAATGTCTGCATCCAGCAGTCGCCTCCTCTGTCGGTTTGAGGTGACAAAAGTACTCCCTTCATCAACAGGGCACACTCCGGAAAAACAACCTCTTCTGCACTTTACTCCAAACCGCAATTTACAATACAATTGTCGACTGCCGACTGCTAAATCGATACAAAATCGTTTATTATTATTTTCTTTATTTTTTTTAGATTAAATTATAATTAGACAGTCTAATTGCGTCACCCGCTTTTCTTTTTTCCTTTTCCTTATATATTCCTTATACAATTGGTTATCTGGAAGAAATTGCAGTTAATTTATTTATGTTTATGTTGTTCTTTTTTTATTGTTAAATTTATTTATGTTGTACTTATCTACAATAAAGAATTTATTATTATTATTATTTTAGAGAGATGATACGGCGGCCTTATCGTTAAAATATTATTTTATCGCGTGAAGGTAATTCAACTCATTATTTCAAGTTCGTTTAATCGGATCGGATGTTTGCAATTAATAATGTAGATACTCAGTTTTAAATTGTATTTCACGCAATGAACTATATTTGAGTAGGTGTACGCTTTATATTGAAAAAAACTTGGATAAATATTAATATAATAAATAAACTTTAAATGAGTATACAATTAATTGCGCGGTCGATAGTAATCTTGTCGCCGCGAACCGTTGAACCAGAATTTGCTAATCAGTCCCTTTGTTAATTCCACACAACACGAAAATAAATTATTATTGAAACTTAGTTATTCAAGATAAGAAGGACTTAGTTATAAAGCGACCTAAGAGCACCACTACCGTAGTTAAGCCACTACTGAGTTACCGGCCCTTAACAATTAGTTATACGAATTATGTTTATTATTAGATATCTCTCGGATCTTGATTTTCCTGTAATTTCAACAAATAGGTCGTAACGGATGCTGTAAATATGGCAATCACACATGGACGTCTTCAGGCGTTCACACCACACGAGGTTGCCAATTCCTCAGTCGAGGACACGGGTGTGTTGAGGAAACCACCGTTTTAGGATATGGCTTTACATTAGACTAGCGAAAATTATGCTTGTATTGCTGAAAGTGATCTCTTCCAGACAATTTTAGTTTAATATTTAATAATAAATCAAATGAAAATATTAAAATGCAAAAATAATGACTGATAGCTTTAATGTAGTTTAGAAACTTTAATATCAAAGTCTTATTTGTACCCAGATACTTTTTTGTAGAACCTGAAGCGAGCGAAGGTTGAAAGTCCAAAGTTGAACCAAAACTGATTTTTTTAATTTGTGAAAGTAAAGGTGAAGCCAATATTATACATCTGTGAATGCTTCATCGCTAACAGGTACTTAAATAAACACTTTTATTTAATTTGCTTACATATTAAACTAGACAAGAGTTAGACGTATTTGAACGCTAAATATCAAAGATATTTCATAGTAATCTAGACTATAGTGCAAAACGCTAGATCACCCGCTACGCCATCCTAATGTAGCAGTGTTAACGTATACGGGCGGCAGCGGCCCGCTTGGGCAGTGGAGCGCTAAGCAGCCCCGGTTTCGCAATGACCCACTAATTCGAAGAGCGCACGCGATCTCAGAGGAAGCGGTCACGGTTCCAAACGGCAGCAATATTGCACCATTTGAAACACTTTGGTTCTACACAAAAGAAACGTTTGTCTTTCTCGATGTAACGCGTGTTACATGCACTCTTTGTTGATGTGTCTGCAATTAGCGCTGTCTTTGTGAACGGTACTGTTTGCTACAAGTTTCTAATCGAATTCATTAGATAGGTATGTCGAAAGTATGACCTCCTCACCTCTACTTGTAAACTGAGTTAATTGTTATTATAGGTATTTCTTGTCTTACACGCTGCTTTGTGGCGCAGTGGCCGCTAGTCTCTTACGAGAATGTCCCTAGTACAATTAAATTCAATTCATTTCAGTAAATAGACAGATAAACTGCACTCTTACACGTCGATCAATTATAATTACAATAACCAATACAATAATAAGTACAATAATGTTCATGTCAATAGCAGCTGCACATAAGCATTGTCAAATTCACTAATTAAACAAATACATTAATATTAGCAATTTATGATAGCTGCAATATATTATGAGCATTGTCCGCTAGAATTAAGGCTAAACTAACTAGAATTAGGACTATATGTATATTTTTAAATTGTATAGCAGTAGGCTACTTGTACTCAGGACCAAAAAAAAAATATTATCAGCCATAGCTTCGTTTAAATTGTAGAATACTTTTATTAACTAATATTTTTTTTAAATGTTTAAATTCTGGGTAATTCATTTCTTTTATATATGTCTTTTGGTAAATTATTATAAAATTTTACCAGTCGAAAAAATATATTTATTTTGTATATGGCTGTTATAAACTTGTTCCGGTACCCAATATAAGTACAGTATGGGTATCCTATTTTAAAATCAGGGCATCGTAAGTATGCTCGTATTATATTAACATAAAGAGGTACTTGCACCATTTTCCCCTCTAAAATTACCTACGAAAGAAATACTATCTCGTGGGTAACTACACAACATCTGTAAAAAATACCGTTTTACAAAAATCATAACAATTAAAACTAAATTAAGCTACCATTATGACTGTGCAATATTTCAATATTGCGTTACCGTAACCACAAACTGCTGTTTTATTAAGTTATGAATAAAAATTATTACAAAAAGTCAGGTTCAAGCTACTCTTTATTGTGCCTAAAATAAATTATAACAACTTTCACAGCGCGTTAATTTTGTTTAAAAATACATTTTATCAAATAAATCAAATTCTTTATTTGTGGTTTATTGTATCTCTACATAAGACAACACTCCGCCTGATGTAAAGCTAGTGTGCAGTCTATGAATGGAAACAACTGTTACCACAGGGATATTTCTACAAGCGACAGTCGATCCCGCTATGCCGGCTTAAGGAGATGAATGTGCAGATTGACACACTGCTTTTTTACCTACCTATTTCCAAACAGATCCCGAAATGCGACATAGTCAATTCACTTGAAAGTGGTGGTACTACCCCAGGACGGCAGACCAGGCTAATAACCATCGTAAGTCTGCCTACCACTCTTTTTTTTTTTTTATCTGTTATGAAATCTTTCATCTTTAAAAACCGAAGAGGGCAAAATAGAAGATGAAAATTTATGTGAAGAACCCATCATCAATTCAAAGGACATAATAATTCATATTGGGGATGGTTTTAAAATTCACATATCTAAATATTTTTACATGTTTTATTGGATTAGCGTAGGTGAAACTGCGCGGTATTTAATTTGTAAGTTCCCTATGCATGAAGAGCAACCTTAAACGAATGATATTAATCTTCAGCATACAAAGTTGCGGGCAACAACTAGTGTGTAGTAATCAAGTTGTTAATGGAGGAGTTAGATAAATACATCTATAGGAAAAAAAAATCATAAACAAACTTACATTGGTTATAAAAATAGAAAATGATACACCATTATAGTTTTCTAGGGGAAATGAAAAACTGTCGTCATTGAAGGGCACCGTATCTATCGGCTCGTTACAAATGTTTTAATGGCTACCATTATGCAAACACATTAAGGCATTAAGGGGTCTCAGCGACCCAGACTAATCCCCTACGAAGGATTTACAATTTCACTTTTTTTTTTCCTCCCCGCTTGCTTTTCTTTCCTTACTAATGAGTTTGGTTAAAGATACTTGAGATTATACCAGCTTGTACAAGAAAAAAGCTACTTTGTTGACTTAATATCAGTGAAAAAAATGAAAAATCTTTATAATTTGGCAGAGTAAGAGGCCTTCTTAGTAGGGCTTCAAGGCATTGATTAAACAAATTTTTTAAAAAGGGTTTGAGAGGACTTTAACTTTTCTACTTATTACTAAAATTTATTTAATTTATATTTTTAATTTTCATATTAAGTGACCTTGATCAGCTTGGAAGTAACCAGGTATAACGAAAAGAGTTTGCCATGTCAACCTGTCAACTTGCATGCACCTGACACTAAATTGACATCAAACGGAATGCGGTCATGTTTTTGTTTTTATTGTAGCTCGACAACGCTATTATTTCAACACCCCGCCTGATGTTAAGCTAAGATGTGGTCCATGAATGGAAACAATCGCTACAGAAAATTTCTGCAGGAAGCAATCGCCTACGCTATGCCGACTTGAGGAGACGAATATTAACCTTCTAAGTCACTTTCAAACTGATCAAGAAACGTGACTTCACAGAGGGCAGTCTGGCAGCTATCATTAGTCTGCCTACCACATGTCGGAATATTATAAGACTATTTTATTTAATGTAAATAGAAAAGAATCCACTGTAATATAAAATAAAGTGATGTTTAGCTAAGTATTGTTATATATATATATAAATATAATTGTGTCGGACAATTGACAAGTGGAATGCTTTGCCCTCCCATGTGTTCTCCCAGTCCTTTCACCTCGGATCCTTCAAGCGGAGTGTGAAAAAGCACCTTCTCAGGCCGGCATAGTAGTGGCGACTGGAGCCACCGTGTTAGCGGTTCTCCAGTCGTCAGTGCTCATGGACCTCCGCTGCGCTTACCATCAGGCCAGTCGAGGTCACATGTCGTGTCAAAATAAAAAAAAATAAAAAAAGTAAATGTTATAAGAACAGACTGTGTGATTTGTTATAAGGGGCAAACGGTCACCACCCGCTATCAACGCGAAAGGGGAGCGAATTTTTTCCCAAAAAAAAATAATAACACAGACTTAACGCAGCTTTTTTACGACGTAACCTTACATAAATAATGATAAAGGGAAATTAAATCAAAGTCTTATTAGAATATTAAAAGTTCGGAAGGCGTTTTTTTAATGTCTTTTGCGGTATTAGCGCTAAGGGATACATATTTCATTCAATATTCTAAATGGAAGGACGTAGTAAGTTTATCCATTAAATTAATATTAGTCGCTTCAAAATATTATGTGGATATTTTTCATTTTAGATGTCACGTTAAAACAAGACCATTGTATTAAATTATTTATGATTTTAAAACATTTTTTTTTATTAGTTTCACTAGATTCGGGTCGCCTAAGACCAGTATGTTTGTGTAGGGTTATTTTTTGTATTTTTCGAAGGTGATAAGCAAACTGATGATGATAATATTAGTTCAGTTTATCGACTTGTAACACTCGTGGTGTAGCCTAGTCGAGTTTTGGGCTCAGCATATAAGTAGCAGGGTATTTCAAAAGGAATTTGTTCTGTTAGCTTGAACGTTGCAAATTCATCTTGGGCAAAGCGAAGGTGACAGATAGCAGCTGACATTTCCTCGCTCATGGCAATTATTTGCCGATGTACTATGAAAGAAGAATTATTTCAATCACTCAATATATTTATATAGCCAGTATGTCAGATAATCTATATGTAGGCAACGATAAACAGTATAGTTGGCAGTGGTTGGCGCGCAATTCAGACCGGATGTTGTGGAACATTGCAGATTTACTGTACATATTATGAAAATTCATATGATTCATCAACTTTGTAAACAGGAATTTGGCTACGACATTACAATAACAATTTTCACTGAATAACCATTGAGATATTTTCAAATTAGTATTTAGTATACATAAATACATATAGGTACATAAAATATCATGTCCTGACCCCAAACTAGGATACCCTCCACTATGGGTATCAGTCACGAAACAAACAAACATAATAATACAATACAATACAATTGTCACGCCTTTTTCCCACAGGGATAGGCAGAGACAACGGAACGCCACTTACCACGATCCTGACACAACACCCTCGCTTCCTTCACATCCACAATTCTCATACATAACAATACTCGAAACATTTTCGTATTTTTAGAGACTATACTAGTGCTTGTATCAAAGACACTAAACAACCAAAATATTTCCAGCGAGATTTGACACCAGACATATAGATCTAAGTCCACTTCTTACCGCTAGACCTTATTTCTTTGTTTTTAATAAATGCTTACTTCGATCGAAAATCGAACCCGAGATATCATATATGTAGATGTCTCCGCTTGGTCGAAAACATTAGGATACTCGTAGATATAAAGGTGAAGAGGTAACGTGTTCATATGTAAAATCGGGCGGTTGTGGTGCCTTGAGAGCCATGTGTCTTCCGCTGACCGACGCGACGCCCCTACACTGTGCCTTGGTCTTGTATAGGAAATCTACAAGATTTTGATAGTTTATTTAATATTTTATCCGTATTAAAAATAGAATAAAAGATGTTACGAGGAAAATATGAGAAAAACAACGGTTTATTATAATTTATTTTCGATCAATGATTTTTTTTTTATATTTTGTTAATTGCTAATTCTTTTACCAATAAAAACATTAAACATACATTAAACAAACAATAAAAACACATGTTTTTACATATACGCTTATATTTTTATTTGTTTTATTTATATACACGTATAAGATAAAACCTATATTTATGCACAAAATGTAAATATGGATAGGCAGAAAATAAGACGAACGACAACACTATTTCCGTTGTCCTTATGAATTTAAATAATAACTCACAAAACAAAAACTTTTTTTTTTTTTTTTTTTAATTTTTATTCATTATACTCGTATTTTTACAATTTTACTATAGAAAAAACTTGTGCCTCTCAAAGCCCACATGGCCACACTTAACCTAAATTTAACAAAATCAACAGAAAATATACAGAAAAATATTGAAAAACTAAATTAAACGATGTGACGCGTTTATCGCGCTGTAAACGTTAATCCATCGAACGTTTTGAAAAGTTTTGGAGCTGTAGTTGCAAAGCTCTAAAAACCTCGAAGCACAACTCATGAAATATTATAATCGGTTCAAACATGTCCACAAGTAACGTTATAAAATAATTATAAATAACAAAGGTAAAAGAATCAAAACTATTGAAATGTAGTATTAATCGCGTCCGTGGCCGACCATTAGGGAAATCTGCAGTCGCTACGTTCAAGTGTTGTTTAATTTATACTAGTGAATATTCTTAAACTATCGGTTTTGTGGCGGCCCCGGTCAAAGGTAGGGGCTTTGGGATTTAATCTCTAATACTAACGACTATCCCAATGTACATTATTTGTTCACTTTATAGAAACTAAGCCAAAAAGAAGAAAGCTAATGACACGAGTTTCTTTGTTCATTACTTTTTTAACAACTTTTCTACCGTTAGTTGAGGCTATACATGTAACAAGCAGTGCTCTGTGAAGCAGTTTTATTCACGGGTCAAATATATATATGTATATTAAACTACAGTATACAAAGTTGGACTTAGTTATTTTCCTTTTCTTAATAATGTCCGATAAATATAAAGTCCGTATTGTGTCGACAGAATTGGAAGCCAAACAAAACGGTTCGGCGCATCCTTTTTATGTCGCACAATCGAAATGGAATGCTTTGCCCTCCCACGTGTTCTCCTAATCCTTCAAGCGGAGCGTGCAAAAGCACCTTCTTGGGCCGGTATAGTGACGGCGACTGGGGCCACCGTGTACCGCGGTCCTCCAGTCGTCGGCGCTCATGGACCTCCACTGTGCTTACCTCCAGGCCAGTCGACGTCACATGTCACGTCAATATAAAAAAAAAGTGAATTCTAAATCAATTTTTGATGCAGATTTTCTCGATTTCAGTCATCGAATTTTTTTACATCATTATGTTTGCAAAACCATGATTCAGAGCGTGGTTAATGTTTTTTTAATTCGATATAAATTGGGCGTAATGTGTAAATATTTTTTTACGTAACAGATACCACAAAGAAAAATTGTCTCCGCTATGCTAGATTAATGGCCAAGTATGCACCATCCAGCTTAACAGTACAGACTCCAACAATATTATTTACAAAATATGCATTTTTATTTGATATACATAATATAGCAATAAATCTCTAAGGACAATGGGCAAGGTCCTCAAAAACTAACTCATGAAAACGATTTCGAGATATCACTTCAATTAGATGTATTTTTTGATTCCCGTCTGAAAAAACTTAAAAATCACAGAGATATTAGAAAAACTGTAATGACCTTCTTCGGAGAGTTTGACAAAATAGAATACAAAGTACCAACCTAACAATTTTTTAGATTATTTTGTTGTCTATGGTAGTCGCCTCGCATAACAGTGTTTTATACGGATAACTATTGTAATTTTTAAAACAAAACTATACTATAAACACCATGCTTTAATTAACAGGAACTTTAAAAATCAAAAGTTTGTTTGAACTTTTGACAAATTATTATTTTTTCTTGTTCATTGGCAATGGTTTAGTTAGTCACGATTACTATATTACGATCGCAATTTTTAAAAATTAATAAAAAGAGAACAAAGCAATTATAAAAGTTTTCCAGAAACACGTGTCGACTAAATTAATCTATATTATCTAAAAAATATGTAAAAAAAAAGATAGCTGTCACCAGATACACCTCCCCAATTCATTATTAAAGTAATTGTTTTGATCGAAGCAATAATTTATAAAGAAGATAGCATAAAAAGGCAATTTAACCCCAAAAAGTGGCAAAAAGCCCAAATTCTACGTGATCGTGAACAGAAGTAATATCAATTTACGTATCATGCATTTATTCATGGAGCGTCGCGTCAGGTCATATAATTTATATGTGAAGGAAAGATGGAAACAATCGTATATATTCACGAACGATTTGGCCGAAGTAAAAAGCTTGGATATTTACGGCGTTCGCTGTGGTGGGTGGCTAGAAGAGCGGGTTATTATGTATACCAGTTCTATGTGACTCTTGGGGCCACTTACTTATGCCTGAGCCCTCTTTTTCAACTGCCAAGAAATAAGTTTTAGCAAATGCAATGAATAGTGTTACAAGTTTATAATCATTTTAAAATTATTTTAGAGATTCTCTTAAAATATTTTTAATTAAATCTCTTAATCTACATATTTTCATAAAGAAATTAACGTAAAATAAATAATTATTTTTCAGTCCTTAAACGTTAATAAATTAATTACATAGTAATTTTAATTAACTCACATTTAAGATTTTTTAAAAATTGTACTAATAATAATTTAATAGAAATACACTTACAACATTATACTCATGAGGAAGCACGTAATATTTTCGCGACATAGATTTTTGGCGGGCGTTATTGCGTGTGAGATGTTGTGAATTATGTGTGACGTCACCAGTCGCTAGGGAAACCGCAAACCTAAAGGAACTCCGGAAAATTAAAACATACGTAAAACGTTCCCAACGCTTGAAAATTTTACCAGCAAACCACGCGATATCATACTTTTCAAACATTTGATATTTTTTGTTTATTTTATACACATATTTTCTGTTTTATTTTAGGTATTGAATTATTGTTTCATGGTACCACTCTCCTTTAATTTTAACACTAGATTTTAAGTTAAACGTATAGGGCTGGTGTTTTATATAAATAACTAGCGACGAAACCCCCGGCGTTGCTCGGGTCAAAATACATCGCATGTTTAATGGTATAAAAAGTAATAAAGGATCCGTTTTTAACGTAGATATTGTAGATTTCTATCTTAGATATTGAGAGACTTATTTGACCATTTAACATACGGTGTTTATAGAGTTAATCAAACCAAATTAATTAACTAATTAACGAATTGAAAATCAGGAATACTCTAGTAAATGTGTAAACAGAAATTTGTAGAACTTTCTAGAACATTCTATATCGATTTTAGCAGCTATACACATTTTTAATGTTTGTAGATAATTCTAGAAGTTTTTAGAACTTTCTAGAACATTTCATGTTGATTTTAACAGTTGCGCTCATTTTGCAACTTTCGAAGATCATTCCAGAAATTTGTAGAGCTTTCTCGAACATTCTATATCGATTTTAGCAGTTGATAAAGTTTTAGAACTTTCTAAATCATTCCTCTAAGTTTTAGAACCTTCTAGAACATTCTAGATCGATTTTAGCAGTTGATAAAGTTTTAGAACTTTCTAGATCATTCCTGAAATTTTTAGAACCTTCTAGAACATTCTAGATCGATTTCAACAGTTGCGCTCATTTTGGAACTTTCTAGATCATTCCTGAAATTTTTAGAACCTTCTAGAACATTCTAGATCGATTTTAGCAGTTGATAACGTTTTGGAACTTTCTAGATCATTCCTGAAATTTTTAGAACCTTCTAGAACATTGATTTTAACAGTTGCGCTCATTTTGGAACTTTCTAGATCATTCCGGAAATTTGTAGAACTTTCTAGAACATTGTATATCGATTTTAGCAGTTAATAACGTTTTGGAACTTTCTAGATCATTCTTGAAGCTTTTAGAACCTTCTAGATAAATTGTAACAGTTGCACACATTTTGGAGTTTTCTAGATTATTTCAAAAAATTTTAGAACTCTATACTTAGTACTCTCTCTCTATCTATACTTAGTAGTTAGAAAAGGACAGATATACATTTTTTGAAATTTTCGCCTCCCACAACCACCCTCTTCCACCCACCGCTACCAAACTCCCTTACTTTCACCAGGAGATCAAGGGGTATCTACCACCACAACGGGAAGTCGATTGGAGTTGGTGGTCATAGAGAAAACCCTGTATTTACGTACTAACATTAGCATTTTATATAAGTATTTAGATTAATAAAAATAATAATAAAACCATAGAGATATTATACTAGAGGTACAAACTTCATACATCTGACAGAGAACCTAAACGTGGCTGTGGTCATATTTTCTCTCGCGTCACATTGGGAGCTTTATTGCACATCAATGAATAAAACTCAATAAATTCAATTCTAATAAATAACTCAAAACATGTGTCAGTAGAACAGCAAAAATATCTGTTAAGTGCCTCAAGCGAGGACGGCAATCAATAGACAAACATCGGCGTTTAGGGGACCCCTCATCCTTCAAACCCTTAAACAGGAAGGGTTACAATAAAGGGCTTGGCTGATTAATAATAATAACATATCTAGAAGGCAATTTTCTCATTAAGAGATAGCGAAAATTGTGGTTTTATCTATAAATATAATATTTAAAACAAAACTTCTTCATTATGAGAAAATTGTCATGTTCGACCGTTACTTTTTTTTGTAGTATTTATTAAATTAAAACGTTAAGTAGAAATCTAGATACGTTTTGGATGTAGCCAGGTATAACAAAACAATTAGACGGTGAAAGGATTTTTCATTAAGTTGACACGGTGGAGATGACTCCTGACAGACATTGTCAGCTTAAGATCGAACTGAGTGAAGTAACAAGCCGAACTAATATAAAAAATACAAACTATATATACTAAATTTAATTTCCAAACTTGTAAAAGTCCATTTCCTGTTTCACGCATTACACTATTCATTCGTAAACATATCTAAACAAGTTAACAAACCCATTTTAAATAATAAAGAAGCATGTACACGAATTTTGCCGATCGTACCTTCACTAAATAATACTGCGTAATTAGTAATTAATAAGAGCTGTGTGGTCTAGCGGTAGGATGCGTGAACTCAACATCGAAGAGACCCGTGTTCAAACCTTGCTAAATTGTGACTGATACCAATGTAACCATGTTTGATCGCACTATAGAGTCATTCGGGGTAACTATGTACATTGGGCAAGCGGAGTAACCGTACGCTGAGCTGTCTATCTATGTATTCGTATAAGGAAGGTGGATCAATAATTCGAGTAACTTAGACTCAGCACTTTTGTTTTTTTTTTTTGCGTAAATACTAAGCATTTCTGCTGTGACGCGTTAGAGGAATAAGAAAATAATCACACTTAACCCGAATGACTCTATAATATACCCAAGTTCCTGCATAGAATCTAATTTAATTTAAATAGAGTCAACCTAATAGAGTCAACCTATCCCCTTATTTTTTAATATATTACAAAATACATTTATTTATTTTCGTAGCAATTCGTAGCACATGTATTGATCGTGTAATAATAAAAGAACTAGCACACAGTCAGGGGTAAGAGAAAGTTAGTTAGGGATTGAATAATACATGCGATTCATTCCTTTAGGACCCGAGACAATATGTGTCCTGTTTACTTAATAGACTTGAAGAATTTTCCTATTAACAAACAAACTTACTTAATTTGTATTTGTTTACTCTCCTTTAGGAGTTTTTAGGATGTCTATTTATTTATTTACTTTATAGCCAACAGCGTAACAAAAACTATAGCTAGAAAAAATATACATCCAGTAATAAGGCCAACAATAGGCATATCAAACATAAAAACTAGAAATTAACTAAAAAACAAAACAAAAAATGTGAAATCAACATCAAACATAAAACTCCGCAAAAAAAAAAAGTAAAATCATTACAATCATTGCTAATACTCATCAACATAGGTGAATTTATACAGAATTGTGAAAACAGAAAGGATTTTAGGATTTTCTATAGTAGTCCAGTCAGGTACCATTCTTCATGATTGAAGTTTCCAAGGTATGTACGTAAAGTGTAAAACGTGTGGTCTATTTTTCCTGATGAGTATAGCATGGGTCTCTAAATTGAAGGTAAATGGATTCCTGGAAAAGCTTGCGTCCTTCTTAAAGCGCACCATTGCTTAACATCGAGCTATCACGAATAAAAAAACCCTTCATCTTCTCTACTCGGAAAAAGGTCCTGTCAAAATTCAGTATTGTGTATAACAGAAATCGACAATATGTTATTGAAATGGGTCAGAGATTGCAACCCTTCGTTAGAAATTGTGAGTGCAGAATAATAATATTTGTCAGTTCATATGATTAAAACATCCATCAAACGATATTTTTAATAATTTTTATTACAATGATTTTCTCCCAAAGCTAAGTCAGAGCTGGCATAGATAATATCTGGAACACCTATTTATTAATTCACCTTTAATGAGGAGAAAAATTATGAAAATGGCATCCATAGTGGGAGCTATTTTTATGGAAACATATTATATTTTCATCATATATCGATTGGTAGTTGAAAAATAAGCAATCATTAAAAGCATTCTTCCGCATCTAGTAACAAGAACTCGTAAAAGTTTACAAGTTTAACCAATATAACACCGGTCCCTATTTCAAACTCTTTACTAATTAGCTAAGAAAAATTAATTGGACAACGAACGGGCACACCAAGTCTCAGTGATCCCTCGTGTACCATTATTAAGGGCTCAGAAGAAAGAGTCAGTTAAAGAAATAAATCCCAACTAATCCCTAAAATTCAGACCTCAAAAATAGGACTACTTTTATTATCAATTAAATTATTACCAATAAAGTTATTTTTCAGTATGTTACCTATATGGATATCAAAGCTAAATTATTAACAAAAAATTAAAGAATATTTACTTGGGGGAAAAATATGTACATACAATAATTTAAATTAGAATATAATGTTTTGTAACAAAATAGGATCTAGGATAAGAAATTAATATAATGCCTGAAAGTGTTACCAGGAATTATTTTATTTTATTTAAGACTTAAACGTCGTCGTACTTTATTTAAAGAGATCAAATGTTCAAAAGTAAATTATTATATCAAAATTAAATAGGAATTCTAATAATTTAATTCCAAAAACAATCACTAATTATATTTGTAAAAAAAGGGTCAAATTCAAGAGGTCTAATTGGGATTAAACTTTATTATTAGACAACACAAAGTAATTAAATGTTGTGAACAAAAATATGCAAATGACCTTTCGCCCCGTGAAATTAACTTTTTCATCATGAATTACGTTCTTGATGGAGTCTTCATTCAACACTCGAGGGAGTCTTATCCCGATTTTTACAACTCTTTAAAAGGTGGCAGTAATTATTTTTAAGATTCTATTTTCTTCGAGTACCTTAAGAGAAAGGGGTAAAAATAGTTATAAAAGTGAAGATTTAATGAATATTATGTTTTTCATTAGAACAGATGCCTAATTGATACATAGTTAAATATATTTTTTTAAATATTTAAATCAATCATCTTTGTGGAGGTCCGGGGTTCGACCAAATATAAATTTGGAGTCAGAGAATAATAATATGCAATATACTATATTTTTCATTTATATATTTATAACCCCGAAAAACCGTTACTTTTAAAAATACATCTACAGGACTGTTATTATAAGACTCTATAAATTGTATCAGCCAATAAATCTCAATATAATTAAAGCATTCACTTTCTAATGAACAAACAATACTGAATACAGATCATAAAGTATACGAAGTAAGACATAATAAATTCATATCAAAGCTTTTGAATGGTTCATTTTGCAGTCGTAACGCCATTCGTTCAATCGTTCGCACGGTGCTGACTCACCGACGTCATTGTTCGCGAACATTCGGGGCGGTTCGATTGCAGTTCGCCGAATAACATCTCAATCTCGGTGTTCGCGTAGGCGTTTTATGAAAGGCCATTCTCAGGGTTGTTCTATAAGAGACTTCAAATATATTCTCAAAAGAGAATGCCCATTTTTGGGCACCACACAACCTAATAAACTATCACAAAACAATATTCTTAAATAATATCTTATTTTTTCATTAATTCATTTTAATTATATCAACACATCATTTACCAATCTATAGACGATGTTTAATTACATAAAAAACAGATATTATCAATTATTAAAGCGTTCAATATAATAATTACCTCAAATATTGCATCAAAAAACATCTAATTACTCAATAATCTGGGCGAAAAAAATTAACGCGCGGGAGAAAAAAATTGCGGGACCATTTCTCTTATGCGAATGGGCATTCTCCTCTATTAGTACAAGACATAATATTACACCAGCAACACTAGCATGAGCTTTTCATAAAACAGAGGAATTAAGAAAAGCACCAACGCCCTTGTGGTTTATGTGACGTGGATTCACATCCTATCTCAACAGCGACAGTGAATGCATGTTTTTTTATTTTAAGTTAATTTTTCATCGTAGTTAAAAATTACGTCATTATGTTCATTTTGTTCAAAAATAATATCTTGTACAAAGAAAAATTCTAGTAAAAATATATTATATACAATATTGCAAAAATTTATTATTAGTAACAATGGTCTTATTTCTATATTAGTGTTCTTCCATAACTACCCATTTGGGTGTGTAAATGTCAAATAGAAAATAAAAATTCAAATGTCAAAATATAGTAATTACTTATAATGTCAAATAATCATCATTTACAGAATAATAACATTTATTTATTAGAAAATAACAGAAAATGGAATTAGGTTCATTATGGAACAACCCTAAATCGTACATACATCCAATTACCACTTATACGAGACATGCAGATTCCACACCAAGATTCCATACATTGAAACTCATCTGTCTGAGAAACCATTCGGTCAATTCATTCACTCGTTTATGTAAATTTCTCGTTCGTAAAGTTCACGCCTAGAAATAAAGATTAATCATTACTATGGAAACTATTCATTGTACAATAAAAAATAAAATTTAAAAAAACTGTCATACTTTATGTAGACGGATTGATGATGTTTATTTGGCCCATTTTGCTGTCTTGGACTGGTCTCACCAATTTCAAGTGATGTGACCTTATCGCATTTCGAAATCACTTTATAAGTAGCCAGGTACGAGAGCCGGCATAGTGGAGGCGACTGCTACCATGTTTCTCTGTAGTAGCAGTTGTTTCCATTCATGGACCGCACTCTAGCTTAACATCAGGCAGAGTGTTTGTCATATGTCGAGATATAATAAAAGTAAAGTACTTAATGCTTATATTATAATAAACTCCAGATTTTATTTTTAAATCAGTAATCATACGCCTACGTGTAAACTTGATTGTCATATAAACTAGGCATCACCTAATATTTTATAAATCATAAAATTTGACACAGGCATTACCGTAATCATAATGTACGTTTGGATGCCGTCAAAGGGCGAACAAATTCCATATAAGATCTTTGTGATTCTCTACTACGTTAACGACAATATCGATAACATAAATTAAACAATAAGAACTATACCTAACTTATTTCGCTTATAACCTGACTAATGTTAAGCTAGAATGTGGTCAATGAGCGGAGATAACTGCTACAGAGAGATGTCTGTAGGCAGGAATCGCTGTCTAGGTTACAATCACACTACTCTTGTTATATCCGGATAGATGGCAAACTGGGCTAACAACCACCATCGGTCTGTCTACCACTAATATAAGAGAATTTATAAACCTACAAAAAAGACTTAATTTATCATTTTGTCATTATTGTTGTTATTATTTTAATTCTTAGATTCTTGTGCACGTTGTGGCACCTACAGGTGAATCATTTATCACATACAAACTGGCCGATTGTTGTAAGGCATGATTTGATGAATCCCACCGCTGCACTGGTCGCCCTCAAGATATAAATAAATAAATAAATTATTTTAAATTACTAGTGTCATTAGGTGTTCATAAAAAATAGGAGTTCATGTTAATACAATTTAGTGTACATATTATTAAAATTAGCGGTAAGTTTATCGGTATCTCTGTAGGGAATAGAATGACTGGCAACAAGGCATGTTTGTCCTCCGCGGCGCAATACCGTCATTACTATCCATTGTCTTCTTAAGTTATGTCCATGACGAATCTATCTTGCTACATTCTATCTTCAACTTAATCTTTAAAAATATAATATTATAGATAATACACAATTTAATTTCAAGTGTAACACCCTTGAATCTAGTTTTGGGATCAGCTTGGAAGGTCAAGCTGGCATGGCGAAGGCTACTGCTGCCTGATATATCTCTGTAACAACAGTTGGAACAATCTTCAGATTAACGTTAAGAAGAATTTGTAATCCAACTGAATTTAAATGTAAACTAACAAAGTGGTCGACTGAAAAAGGTTTTTACAGCTTGAATGATTATATAAGTGATTGAACATAATAATAATGGACATAGATGAAGATTATTTTATTATTTCTATTAGGCATATTTGTTAATATTATTATTATTAGTTATTTAGTAATTTGTTTATTTAGTTGTTTATTGACATTTAGTGATATTTAGTAATTAGTATGTGAGACTATTGTGACATTATTTAATTAAAATAACATTTAAGCACCCAAACGGGTAGTTGTGGCGGCAAAATAACATTAACTTTAAAAACATTGTAACCCATAACTTGTAAATAAATAATTTGATTTGATATGAAAATTCTTTTGTCACTTACTCCAAACATTAATGTAGAAATAAATATATGTTTCGATCAGGTCCATCAAACCCGAGACCTCTGCGTAACGGACTAGCGCGCTAACCACTGCATCAGAAAGGCCGAGTCTTAAAACTTTTCCTAACCACTCATTAATAAAGTCTAAATTCTCTCATTAAAAAAGACCTCATTAAACAACACAATTACGGTAAAACAAAATCCACAAAAGCCACGCTCGTGTTTATTTACCAAAATTTTGTATACCCACCCAAAGTAACCACTATTGAGATGCTTCAGAAACGTTGAAGCCTTTGCCTAATTGAGACCTGTCTATGTTGCCAACGTTATAATAAAAGATACTAAAGGAAACTCGGTATAGCACTCAGACTGTATTCATAGCAACCTGTTTACATTTTATTTAATAAATGTATCGCCTCCGACATGAATAAAGCATGAATAGTCGCTTTTACTTTTCGAGAAAGGAAGCTCCATTCATGTATTATGTTTTTTCATTAAAAAAAAACATCTTGGTACTAACATCTTTTATAGAGTGGTAGGCAGACTGACGATGTTCATTAGCCTGGGGTAGTATCACAACTTTCGAAGTGACTATGTCGCGTTTAGTAGCCAGGTGTAACGAGAGAAGTGTGCACTGTCAATCTGTATGGCATACATTCGTCTCCTCAAGCAGGCATAGCGGAGGCGACTACTGTCTGTAGACATTTATCTGTAGTAGCAGTAGTTTCCGTTTATGGATCGCACTCTAGCTTAACATCAGGCATCAGCAATATAAATAAATATCTACAAGTGTCGTCTTCTCTATGCCAATTCGATGAGATGAGTGCCGACAAGGTTGACAGGGCAAACTCCTCTTGTTATACCGGGTCTCTTCCTAACTGACCCTTAAACGTGACTAGGTTTCTTTTGCATCAGAATAACAATCATTAATCTGCCTACTATTCTTTAACAAAGTTAAATTGGTACCGGCCGATTTCAGGAATTCGAGTTACCTCGATTGTGAATCAAACGGTTATAGGCGTTCCAAGTTATTTTGTACAGTTTTGGCTAACACAAAAATAGAACAACAAATAGCGCTTTATCGTAGTAATCAAAGCAATATTTCAACATTTTCAGGTTGAAGTCTTTAAAACTATCAATGATATTACTTAAACAAATACATCAACAATTTTACCTTAAAAACACAGCTTCAGGACATTACATATATATATTTTCATCCACGTTTCAGCACAAAGAAAATATAAAGTCAACGAATACAAAGATAGCACGTACTCGAAAAGAAAAGCCTTCTACCCCCTACCGTTCATCCCTCCCAAACCCTCTTCCCATTCTAAGTTGGAAATTTAAAAGCGAGTGAGCGCAGTGACAGAGAGAGTTGTCCTGCTCACGACACGCCCATTGGCGACAAAGCCTTCAACCACGCCCCTTGTGACAATTTCCACCAATGAGAAATGGAGATAAACTTTTTTATTACAAACACTAACATGCGATTATGTAAGTCGGGTTGAAAGCGGGTTGTTCATACTCCCCCCTTATATCCTAGGACATTGGGTGGTGGGTAAATATGTTAGGTAAGAGTATACAGGGTGGCTTTTGTAAGATGAGGTCGTGAAGATAAAGGTTTTTGCGTGAGTAATATCCCTTTAAGACCTTTGTCTGTTCACGTGAACGTATCCTGCGAGGCTTTATGTTTTCTCTGTCATCTCTGACAACTCAAAGCTTATCAGTCATATTACCTTCATATATTATTTTGTTTAAATTAATTAATTATTTATATCACTATATGTCAAAATACAAAGAGGTTCATTTATATGGTATTAGGAAAACAAAAGTCAATGATGGCACAGTGGTTAGCGTGTTTGTAATATCCTTGGCGATATCCTAATTTGGTGTCAGGGTATTAATAGATTTATTAAGTATCTATTTTAATTGAAGTTACTTGATAAACTGCACTGTTGATAAATTTATAAATTGCTATAATTCAAGAATTTCACTATATCACGGATGTTAATAATAAAAGTGTCTCGAACAAAACGAGAGGGATGTAAAAGCGACAAGTGCAGAAGCTGTATCGATCGGAGCCACCGCCCGACGACGACCCGAGTCACTCACACTGATAAATAACAACTCACATTTCATGATTTTAGTAGGAACCGAATTAAGTTTTTATATCTTTTTTTTTTTTTATTATTGTAGCTCGACATGTGACAACACTCCGCCTGATGTAAAGCTAGAGTGCGGTCCATTAATGGAAACAACTGCTACCACAGATAAATCTCTACGGGCTGCAGTTGCCTCCACTATGCCGGCTTGAGGAAACGAGCATGTACCATCTAGATTGACAGTGCACACTCCTCTCTTATACCTGGATACTTTCAAACTATTCCCCGAAACGCGAAAATTTATAATTGTAATTGCATTACTAAGCTCTTTTTAAACCTCTTTAACATGAAAGAGTTACTCATTTATTCTTTATCTTCGCGCAGAAAAAAAACATAACACACACACCTCGTACGGAAGCTCTGACCACCGAGCTGCCCTGCGCTACGTGAACAAGTCGTATCTCTTCCATGGTTAGACATCACATATTACACCATAAATAATAATAGCAAGATCTACGTTGCAGTTTAAGTACATTACTAATTTAACAATATAACTAGACACTTCAAACACTTTTAAATTAATATTTAAAAAACAAAAACAATAAGAAAATACTGGACTAAATACAATTTAGAATTTATTTAACATTTCGAAGTATTATTTTATCTATTAGGTATGATTTGTTTCTATACAAACAAAGGAAAGTATAATAACTGACACTAATATCTTGTGAGAAACATAAAAGTGAGCAACAACATTAAATCCCGTTCTCTTATTCATAACAAAACATCTTGTAAATCATTCAGCATTTTCAGCGCCTCGCAGATTGCTACAAAATTAATATTCCTTGTTTCGTCTCTTCTGCAATTACACTTTTCCCAGTATCACTGTGAGCCGATTGTGACATAGACTATATATAAACAGATGCAACATTAATTTAAAGTAAAAATAATACAAGAAACTTTAAAGAAATCTATATGTACTGCCCCGTGAACTAAATTGTATTAAATAAAAACCTATGATTTTATACCAAGCCTTGGGTAGGGAAAATTAAGCAGAATAAGTTAACATATCGTATTTTCGTTATACATAAATAAATTGAAATGTCGTATCTGTGTAACAAAACTGTTATTTAATCATTGGCACAAGTCAAAAAGATCCTAATTTGACTCGCGACAACCCCGCGATTAAATTTTAATATTTGAAAAGAGAATTTGTTCGAGACGGTTTTTGTAAGCGGAGTATTTGTGAAGATAGCACTGACTCTCGATGGATTGGGGTGGTAAACTGTCGCTTGTTCATTGTTACTTGTTTATTTATTTATAAACCTCGTCTTTTATTTCATTGTAGTTTATTTTTATTGATTTATATTAAAATAAATTTATAGATTATTTATAGATAAAACAGATTTATATAAAATTTGAACAATTTTTATAATTTATATAATAAAAAGATCAAAAAAAGAATTAATTTAAAAAAATACCACAATTGATTAAAATTTGCGTCAAGTAAAAAATAACTCGTGACGTGGGCATTGTCAGGTCAGGTGAAGCGCCTGTGTAGTCTAGTAATCAGAGCATCCGGACGCAATGCGGTGGACGTGGGGTCGATTACCATCTCCGCTTGCGGTGTTATGTGAGCGTTGAATTTTTTACTGTGTAATAATCATCATAATATAAATAAATGTCGTTAACTATACTTCAATAACTATAATTAATAATATTAATTATATATAAAATTAAAATCTTGTTCATTAGTTAAAGTTCTTCTAAACGATATAAAAAGTCTTAATGCTCGAGTGATATTTTCCCAATTACTGATTTCGGACTCTTGCCAAAGAGTTGTTTACTAGCGAGGGTTGATTTTCGGGTGGCGAGAGGGTGGCTAGAGGGTGTCCGTAATAAAGAATACCAATCCAACGATACTCGAGAGACTAACCGGACCGTTTTCACCATGAATCTATGAGTTGGAACGCTTTTAGTGAAGAAAATTTAATTTATTTATGGTTTCAATTAAAATATATATTTATTTGTCTTGTAGTTTATTAGATTTTACTGTGGCGTAGCGGTAAAGGATGAACCTCACGATCAATGACACCCGTGTTCAACCTAAATGGGTAAATTCTGACCGGTACCAATGTAACTATGTTATATGTACTTTGGTAGCTCAGTGCCTGTGATACAAGCACTAGTTTAGTACTGACAATTAAAACATAAAATAAATAGATAAATATATTTTATACGACTCACTATTATACGTTTGCCCCGACAATGATGGCAGCAAAGCTTTCGAAACATCAAGTCACAAACTAAGGATGCAAGCGACTTTCTCTAAGTAACGTTTATGGGAAAACGTACTGAAAACAGTATAATGAAAATATGGATGCAATAAATTTGAATTGCAGTAAATTGATTCTAACATACACTTTTTGTGTTAAAAAATAAAGTAAGAAAAAATATACTTTTGTTTTGCACGCATCGTAAAGGGGTCTTCTTAAATTCGGCATGCGTTTCTTCACCACGCCCGTGCAGACAAAATAAAACATTGCTCGCGGCGTAAAACAGGTAGCCAGTAGCCACAGATCCCTGCAATCGTTTAATTTAGACCTCTCAGCTTTCAAAATATAAATAGAGCACAAGATCTTGATAATTTAAAATCATATTAAATATTTTTAAGGAAGTAAAAGACAATGCCCATTTTCGGGCTCACTTGATATGTAATATTTTATTAACAAAATAACATTTTAAAATAACATCTTATATTTTTATTAATTTATTTTAATTTTATTCATCATCATTCGTCGTTTATCAATCAATAGACAATGTTTAATTACATAAAAAGAGATATCATCAATTATTAAAAATTTTAATTTAATAATAACCTCAAATATTGCATCAGAAAAAGTAAAATTACTCATTAACCTGGGTAAAAAAATAAAAATGATTTCCCTACAAAATGAACTAAAAATCACCGACGAACTCGAAAAAAAATGTTGTCCTATTTCTCTTAGGTGAATAAACTTTCCAGGCAGGTGCTATTTATTACCTACATTATAGCGTAATCAAAGAAAATGCAATGACAATATTTTTGTTCGCGAAACAAAACTTAAAAGTATTAAAACTAGATATTCGAGTTACAATGTCAAAAATAATGCCAACAACACAATAACGATTGAATATTGAAAAATGGCGATTATTTTAATAGGACATCCGGTCTTCTGGCACATCTCGAACGACCGAGAACTCTTTAATGGCACTTATGAAGAAATTGTTCGACACGAAAGCCCTTTTTTCTTCTAACTTTTTTCCATATATTCATAGCATTAGAATAATAATACTGGTGGCGATTTCTGAATCCTACATTAAGATCGCTACTGGGTTATTATAGCTCATTCCTTAATTAAAGTGTGTAGAAAATTTGCATTTTAAATCGCAGGCAACGAAACAAAAGGTTACAGAAGCCCTTATTATTTAGAAAATCAGGAATGAACATTATGGAAATATTGTATATGGGGAATAAAGAAAAAATATACGCATGTTTATATTTATATACTTGAGTTATCCGGCATTCAACTTGTGGTTAAGTGCTAGTGTATGTTCCATAGAGAAAAGTCTGCAGTCGCCTCCGTTATGCCGGCTTGATGAGATGAAGTTGAATGAAAGTATAGTTTTAATAGTTAGCTGAGCAGACTGTGCGAATTAGTACCATCAGACAACCAGCTCTAAATTACATTTAGATGGTGCACCTTCATCTCCCAAGCCGGCATAGCGGAGGCGGCTGCTGCCCGTAGAAATTTATCTCTAGTAGCGGTTGTCTCCGTTCACTCTAGCTTAAGCACTCCAGCTTATCATCATTCGGTTGTCATATTATTATGTCGAGGTTTTTAAAAATATATAATATACTTATATATAAAAAAGCACGATTTTAAAACAATATATAACATTCTATGTCGTAACTAGCTCACCTAGAATATCTCAAGAGAGTTCACAAATCCCTATACTGAAGGTGGAAAACGAAGGGGATTCGAGCCCCTTCCTCGTAGGGTCACGTAAGTGTCACACGTCATTTGGATTGTCACATTTTATCACAAGCATAGGGGGACGCGATTCACAATCGGAATATTGACCCTTGATGTGGCATTTGAAGGAAGTAGCCATTATTTTTTTCCTTCCCATAAAGGTTATGGTAATGCCACTTAGATGGGGTTATGGGTTGTCTGGAAGCAATGTTCAACAGATGTTATCGAATTAGATGAAGCGTGTTTGCACTTTTTATGGGCAATGTTGAAATGTGTGAACTTTTTTTAACGACTATGCTTGGAGACAATGGTATTTTTGCTGTTTTTGAAAAATGTAATTTTTGTTTATTGAATTTGTCTATGAAAGAGGAAGGAATATAAAATACACTACACCTTAGAAAAAAAGTATTTCACTTGAAAATAAAGGAGAATGCCCATTTTTGGGCCCACTTGATAACTAATAGTTTGATAACTAAACAATATTCTAAAATAATATCTTATTTTTTTATTAATTAGTGTTAATTATATCAACACATCAATAGACAATGTTTAATTACATAAAAAACAGATATCTTCAATTATTAATGCATTTAAAATAATAATAACCTCAAATATTGCAACAGAAAACATCTAATTACTCAAAAACCCGGGTGAAAAACTGATTGGTAATAAGGAAGTATTATAAATTTTTCTGCAAAATTAACTAAAAATCATCGACAAACTCGAGAAAAACATTGTCAGCGTCTTTTCTTAGGCGAATGGGCATTCTCTTTTGCCACACTCCTCATGGTGTTGGCCAACAAACTGGTAACGAGACCAGGTAAAACAATTAAGGAGAAAATAAAGAAGATCATTGAGACTACAGTTATTTTTGCAAGAGGACATAGTATGACGCGTGTGGCAATGTATTTTACTAAATCCTAGACTCCTGGTTGGTTCAGCCATTTAATACGTGTGTAATTAACAGATTTTAATAGAAGAATATATTCTCTTTAATGTGACAAGAAATACATTTATATATCTGAAAAGAAACAAAAATTCAAGTTTGGCTAGAATAAGTTTTCACAAAGTTCTCTAAGTTTTAAGAGTAAGGAGTACAAACTTGTTCTCTTGCATAATGGATGTTCCCTGATAGATTTCTTTAAGTGATTGATAGAGGCTGGACTAGGATCCATTAAAATATATCTTAAGTCATCGCATGACTGATCGCTCAGTATTGTTGTGTTAATATCTGGGGAATATGTTGTGACGCTGATAACGCGAATTTTCATATTTTGTTTGTGGAGCACATAAACCTATAGTTGGTACGTGAAATTCAACATTTGATCGTATTTAAGATATTCCCTTCACGAAATTTTTTTTTTAAATACGATAGACAGCAGCCTCCTCCTCTACCGTGTCATATTTTTGTCGAGACGAATCTACACCATCTAGAATTGACAGTGCACAATCCTCTCGCTATTCTTTTGCCCACAAGTTCACATGTGTATAATTAGTACTATTCTCGTTTTCGTTCTATGCCTAAGGAATAATTTTATAGGCATAAAAATCTTGCAGAATTATTTTAAATCACAATGCATGCGGGACAAACAAAGAAATATTCAAAGGTTATCTATATTTTTCCAAACCTACATTTACAATAATTATTACAAAATTATAAATGGAAAAGTTGTGTCTAAAAATAGTAAGATATGTTAAGAAAGGAAATGGAAAACGATGTGATTTCTAAATGATGAATGATCTGTCAATGATCGAGGGAGTGATTCTGCAACTTTGAAAGTTTCTGAACCTGTTTTAGGTATTGATTTGGAGATTGTAGACATTGGAGATAGTAATATGTACTTTTATGTGTGTATGTACATATATGAAAATAATGAAAAACTGTGAGGTTTTGGCCATGTAGCAATTTTTTTGCCGCGGTTTTCAAAGACTGCGTCTAGTATAGAAAATATTTTCAGATTTTTTTCGGATCTAAGTTTTTAGCAAAATATTCTGTGACATATTAATAATCCGTTAATCATAAAGCTTTTATTAATAATAATGTAGATAATTTTTTAACGACATCGGTAACACCAAGATCATCAATGTCAAATTATTTAAAACAGGCTAGGCTAAGACCTAAGATTCTAGGCGTTAGTTAAACAATAAAACAAAGACAATCCTTTCTAAATCAATCTAATGAGAAAATAGAGTTCAGGTTCAGTTGAGACCTCGTAAAAAAGCAACTTTACAAAACAACGCAATCGCTAAAACAGATTCCCAAAGCCAATTTTACAAATAGCTTTGCAATGAAGAAACCCCTTCTTAATCCAATCACACTCCGTCGACCTTGTCAACGTTTTGTTTCCTCATTCACAAGCCACATGCTAAAAACACCAATAAAATGATCCCCAAAAATACACTGGAAGAAAATAATCCATTTAGTCGCGTGGCTCGCACAAATATACGAAGCTTTAAAGGGGAATTCAACGCGGACGGATCAAAAAACCCACGTACGTCGAACGGAATTCTTTTTATTTCACCCGGTCAAAGTGAGGGGTTCAGAATTTAAAATGTACTTAAATTCAATTCCTATTTCCGTTTTCAATGTTTTTCTTTTTAATTTCAATTCGTGTTTCCATGCGCTTGTTTTTCGCCCATTCATAGTTAACGTGAGTGATCTTTTGTGAGGGCTCTCTGTGAAATTGGAGAGGGATGCGTTTTTGACCTTTTTGTGTTATCGAAATCCCTTTTGGTCACTCTGTGTCGCTATTGATGTTATGACATGGATTTTTTACAAATCCCTATGCATACACGCTAAACTTCTTTTACTATTACTTCGGCCCCTAAATAAATTACTACTGTGGTTAGCACATTAGTCTGTTCGCAGAGGACCCGGGTTCGATTTCCGATATATAATAATATTTTTACAAATACAGTGTAAACTTGACTTAACGTCACTCGATTTAACGACAAACTCCTTAAAACGTCGAAATTACCTGACTATGGTTGGTTTACATTGTTGTCCATACAATGATACACTGTAGCATCACACCAACTCTAAGTAACGACCACAATATGTCCTTATTAAACAATAAACAGTACTTTCCAGTTGCCAAAATTAATAAGAACTGCGGCTGTGTACGTTCTTTTGTTTGTTATTTTGTTATTTTATTGTCTAGCCCGTAATTACCTTGACTGTCGGAATCTACCGGTTCGAAGATTCTGTCGTTAGGTTGTTATGCATATTGTTATATATACTTTATTGGTAAATAATATTATATTAGTAAAATAGTATTGATTTTTCTTCTCTCCATTTAACGACAACTCTCTATAACGCTATAAAATGCGCAGTCCCTTCAGTGTCGCTATATAAAGTTTACACTGTATATATTTTTTAAATAATCATTCGTTTCAAGTCTGATACCCCATAGCGCAGGGTATCCTAGTTTAGAGTCAGGGTATGGGGTGTGTAAAAAAATCTATTTGAAAGAAGTTTTAAAATTGTAACGCACCCCTCGTTTTCTTATAAAATGTGGCCTCAACGCGTACTCGTGACATACATTCTAATAGTTTGATTGGGGTGGGCCCTCTTAAACAGAACTTAATCTCTTGGAAACCATTCCTTAAAGAATTCCCTCTGCCCTTAGAGAGAAAAGTCGGGTTTTCAATTGGATTTCTGTTAGGGTCCATCGAGGACGTGTCACTGTACGCTAGATTACCCACCGATTGGTAAAGATTGATTGGCAATTCGTGTGGTCGTCACTGATAAAGTAAAACATGCTGCTAAACTGAAGATTAAAAACAATGAGGGTTATTTTTGACATAACAAAGAATATATTCGAGACGTAAATATTTAATACAGATATGTGAATTTTAAAGTTACTTTCGAGGATATAAAATTTAATATATGCAATACGTATAGATCAGTATATAACCTCGTACAATGACCCCAAACTAGTAGGCCATGGACTGCAATGGATCTCGGGACAAAGACAATATAAATACTTTTTTTTATTGTAGGTCGACATATGACAACACTACGCCCGCGCCGGTGTTAAACTAGAGTGCGATCCATGAACGGAAACAACTGCTATCACAGCAAAAGTTTTGCAGATAGCAGTCGTCTCCGCTATGCCGGCTCAAAGAGAAGAATATGCACAATCTAGATTGACATAGGTAATTGTACCTATTTACTGTTTACTTTTATTTGTATAAAATATTACGATAAATATTTGTTACTAACAGAAATCGAAGCCAGGATTTTCACGTAACAGACAAAAGATCTAACAGCGCTTTATTGACCATTCGTACAGGGCATAAAAAATATTAAACTGCGACAAAAACAAATTACGTCAACGTCTACGCTATGTTTATATATAGAAAAATATGATAGAAACAGTTCATAAGCAAGAAGTTTTCATTATCACGACAGGAGGCTGAATCCTCCCCGTTGTTTTTGGCTACAGTACACACACAATATTAGGGTCTTCCCTTTCAAATAATAAATATTGTTTACGCGTAGTAATATGCTAATAAGTAATATATAGAAGCTTTTTATTTAGGTCCTTTGACGGGCATCTGGTGAAATTAAGTTATGTCTTGAATTATTTTCCTAAACTTGTGTTTCTTCGAATGTTAATGTGTAATAATGGTGAATTAATTAAGTGTTCGTAAAAGTGTGGGCAAACAATTGAAAAGAAGAGTACGCGTGTTTTCATTTCCCCTCCAAAACTCCGTAGGAAATTTCAGATTCTACCACTTTACTATATCAATTTTTTTTTTAATGGCGTATAAGAATTTGCCAGTGTCAAAGTAAATATTTTTGCATCAAGTTAATAACATTGTGCATCACGAGTCATTCATTCATCACACCAGTCAAGTCTCGGTCAAGTCAAAAATTGTTCCAGTAAAGTGGTAGAATCTTTACTGAAACTTCCTAGGGAGTTTTGGAGGGAAAATTGAAACACAAGTTCTCTACTTTTGAATTGTTTGCCCACACTCACGCACGTTCACGAACACTTATTGGTTAATAATCCACCATTATTACACATTAACACTCGAAGAAACACAAGTTTAGGAAAATAATTCAAAACAGACAACCTGACGTCTCAAGATGGCCGCCAAAACTCCAAAATCTATTTTTGACTTGACTGACACTTAACCTGGCTGTTTATTGTGGTAAATCAATGACTCGTAATGCACAATATTTACTTTGACACTGGCAAATTGTTATAATGTTATATAAAACTAAAATTAAATTTAAAAATCTCCGTATCGTTCTATGTTATTTGTTTTAAATTATATTAATACTTATTGAATATTGTAAACGAAATTAGAACTTTCACCCCTGACAATCGTTTGTATGGCATCTGCAAAATGTCATGGGCGGGAAAACAAAACCGTTGGAATGTTTCGGCGGGAAAACTTTTATAGCTAATATTTCTCTCGTTTAATATTTCGTTGAAATATTTGAGACGCTTGTCTTTGTTCTTTTGTTTTGGAAGTTTTTTTTTTTTGCAGTTTAAGTACTTTAATTATTTGCTTGAACTTGATTATTGTTATGATTTCTTTTTCTTTTTTGTTATTGTTTATGTTTTCTGAGATTTAATATTTTTTTTATTGTCATTTTCAAATTTTTTATAATTTTACGCAGCAGTCGCCTCCATTATGCCGGCTTTAGGGAATGAATGTGCACCCTCCACCTTGACAGTGCATACACCTCATACACTCTGATCCCATACTCTTTAAATATGAAAATATTAAATCCAATTTATGTTTTTAAACACAGTACACGTATCTAAAAAAAATACATGTGTCATCACGCGAGCCACTGTGAAAACAAACTGCCAATGAAATATGACATGCACGCAGCTCGTCAAAATAAACTCAAATCTTTAGTTTATGCGACCGCATCTTAACTACATCCTCATTTTGTCATATCTCACTCGCTTTTAATCCTAAATTATGTGTTTATTTTTAATTTTATATTGTGCTTACTCTTCTTTGTAAACGATGCCATTATTTTGTTAAAAAAATAATAATCTTTTATAGCGAGAGGAATGTGCACTGTCAATCTAGATGGTGCATGCTTGTCTCCTCAAGCCGGCTTAGTGGAGGCGACTGCTGCCCGGTTGTTGCTCGGCGTGGGACAACACTCCACCTGATGTAAAGCTAGAGTGCGGTCCATGAATGGAAACAACTGCTACTACAGAGAAACCTGTCCGGGCAGCAGTCGCCTCCACTATGCCGGCTTGAGGAAACGGGCATGTACCATTAAGATTGACAGTGCACACTCCTCTCGTTATACCTGGCTACTTTCAAACTATTCCCGAAACACGACAAAGTCACTTCACGGGTGTTACATTCGAAAGTGGTGGTACTACCCCAGGACGGCAGACTGGACAAATTACCATCATCAGTCTGCCTACCACTCTTTAAATAAAAGATTCCTGTTGTAATAATATCAAAACGGAGATATCTTTGTTTTCAATATAACATTTACTAAAACTGAACGAACGGTGGCGCTATGTGACATCCGTTAGATATCGCGACCGTCATTTCCTCTTCCGCAAGAAAAATAAACGGAGCGTGCCTCACACATTGTACGAACTAAATCGACCAACTAATGTTTAAGGAATCCGGATGTTACAGTAACAACACTATGTTATTTTTCTTTATATATTTGTAACAATAATTGCAATTCAGTACATTTTACAATTACGTAAAAAACCAATATCATTAACGCGAAAAAAAATTAATTTAAATTTGTGACAAATAGATATATAACCTAAGCCATGAATAAAACTTGGCCCATGACACATTCGTCTCCCCGAGCCGGCATGGTGAAGGCAACTTTTGTAACAACCAGCAGTAATTTTTCTGTGGTAGCAGCTATTTCTATTCATGGACCGCACTCCAGCTTAACGACGGGCTTCGACTGCAAAATGCGTATAAAATTCATAACGCGGAGAATGAGAGAGAGAGATGAAAGAATGAAAGAAAGAGAGGAGAATAATAAAGAAATTCATCCATTTTCTTAACATACAACATGTTTCTTTTCTCACCATCTGATGTCCCCCAAAACTTCGTTTACGAGGTCCACTAATGAAGAACGCGTTAACCAGCAGTAGTTGATGACACGGGGGACAGAGACCGACACCCGAGTAATTACGTGCTATAGTTTGCACGCACGAAACGAGAGAATGATGGCTGTTCTCGTAAACTTTACCCTGGGGTTCTGTCATCAAATAAAACAGCTTTTCTAATGAAACTGAGATATATCATAAAACACGTTTTTAGAGCGGCCGTAGTCTCACGGAGGCGTGAACTCACGATCGATAAAACCGTATTCAAATCTCGTTAAATTATGACCTTTTTAATGTTATAATATGTAGTTTGGTCGCTTAGTGCATAAAGGCACTATTAAAAGAGTGGTAGGCAGACTGATGATGGTTATTAGTCCAGTCTATGCAGTGACCTAGTCGCGTTTCAGTATCAGTCGGGATAACACCAGGTATAACGAGAGAAGTTTCAACCTCGGTGGTACATAGTCGTCTAGGCAAGCCGCCATAGCGAAGGCGACTGCAGCCTGTGGTAGCAGTTGTTACTGTTCATAAACAACACTCTAGCTTTGCATCAAAGCGGAGTGTTGTTGCATATCGTTTGCAGGGCTACAATAAATAAAAGTGATACCTAAATATGGAGAATAGAGAGATGAGTTTTCGTACTGATAGAATAAAATTAGCTGAAAAATGTGGCACCTAAATTATAACATTAAGTACCATTATGACGAAAACATAATTGCTCAAATGCCACAAAAATGCCATAAAGGTAAATTATGGTTTAAAATTTGGGTTTTTTATATTTTTTTACCTTAACATGTAGCATATGTAAAGCGTCATTTACGATCATTATTTTAACATACCAATCATGTATCGTGATACAAAATACGACGTCTTTTTATCCTTTAAAAAGCCAAAATTATAGAGATTATCGCATTCTGTAAAATCATCTAATATCAATCTACATAGGTAATGTAGAATCATCACATTATACCGAGGCTAAATTTACTAATACTTTAACAAGACTAACCCGAATTTTAAGATGTTTTCTACCTTTATTTCAGAAATTTTAGCATAAAAGTAAAGGAAGCCAAGACTTTTTGGTTTAGAGCCGCTATGGGCAACCTTTGACATGTTGAGGGCCAAACTTTAGCGTGCAAATACGTTCGCGGGCCGCGTTTAAAAGTACTTAGTGCATTTTAAAGTAGTGATAATATTATTTTTTTTGCCGCCTCACTGTCACTCCCGTGAGTATAAGTACCTAATGTAATATTTTTTTAATTGGGTTTTTCAAAATGTCTCGCGGGCCGGATCATATCTTACAGCGGGCCGGTTGTTGCCCATATGTGGTTTAGAGTATACTTTACGTTTAATTTGTAGAAATCATATTAATTATAATTATTTTTAATTTTATTAAAAACAGAAGTCGCCACCTTTTGAAATTGAGCTAGCTACTGGATAGTAAACTGAGGGTAAACGTGTTCGTCATCGTCACCACCATCACGTCACCATTAATTACCACTTCTCCCTTTATTATCATCTGTCTCTCTTCGTTGCATTTTTATGTATTAATTTCTTCTATTATTTTATAAGCAAAGGGTTCGTTATTCATGCAGCCTAATCCTTAGTAATAATTCCATTTTCAAAAAGCTTCAGTTTTCTTTTTAAAATATTTTTAGTAAACCAGATAAATCTTCACTAAAACTTTCAGCTGAGTTTTGGCGGGAAAATTAAAACCATCATTTTCCCATTAACACTGAAAGAAACACAACTTCAGTAAAATATATACCGACATAATATATACTGATACCGCTCAGTGTCTGTGAGACTAGCACATCTTTAGTGCTTTAAACATCTCCAAATGCTCGCCAAAACTCCCTTTTATTTATTTATACCTATAGGTAATAAAAATTACAAAAGCGTATTTTTGTCATTTGTAATCATTTTTCAAGCAATTCATTAGAGAGCGATTTTGTAACGTGTTTAGGCAGGTTGGACATCAATAACGTGCAACCAACTTGGACAACGGTCACAAAACATCTATTACCTACTATAGGGTTGACACCAATTTCTTATATTAGAATTTTATTTTATGCTATAAAAGACACAAAAAAGTGTAAAACTTACTTATTGTAAAAATACTTTGTTATATGTACTTTGGTCTCTCAGTGCCTATAGGCACTATTAAAGAGTGGTAGACAGACTGATGATGGTTATTAGTCCAGTCTGCCGTCCTGGGGTAGTACCACCACTTTCAAATGTAACACCCGTGAAGCGACCTTGTCGCGTTTCGGGAATAGTTTGAAAGTATTCAGGTACAAGAGAGGAGTGTGCATTGTTAATCTGGATGGTACATGCTCGTCTCCTCAACCCGGCATAGTGGAGGCGACTGCTGCCCGTAGATTTCTCTGTAGTATCAGTTGTTTCCATTCATGGACCGCACTCTAGCTTTCACATCAGGCGGAGTGTTGTCACATTCCGAGCTATAATAAAAAAGAATTAAAAAAATAATTTTAAAAATTCATGTATAAATTTTTTTATAATAATAATTTTAATTAAATACTATTTAAAATTAAGGTCAGTAGCACCCCTAAAGTTTAAACGCGATGCCAAAAGTGTCCGGCAGTAAATTATTTGTTTAAATTTAGAACAGGATCGGCTAAACGTTTCGGGCATCAATAAGTAATGCGGATTCCAATTACCCGAGTCCAGTGCCTCGGAGTATGGTCAGAAACGACCAGTGACAAATGATAATGAGTTTGTCACTCTGTCCGTACAACATGAGTGTCTGAAATAAACACAACCTTAATACAAAAACAATAATGCTTAAAATTGTTTAAGTTGCCCTTTAAATGCTGGCTTTTGTTTCAAAAGCCCGAGGCGCGACGTTTCAAAGGATTGTTTTCAAGATCACTTTTCATGTCGTCATATTTTATACATTCAATTACAATATTCGATAAAAAAATCTTCACATTCGATCGTTTAAATCTTAATAAATCCCAAAAAAGAACATTATCCCATTTAAATATTACTTTCGAATGAAACCTCAATTAGTAAAATAAATAAATACAATACGCTGACCCCAAACTAGAATACTCTATACTGTGGGTATCAGGAGGTAGAACCACACTGACACCCGAAACAAATTACTTATACTTTCTTAAATAATGTAATAACTGTTGCTCGAAAATTCGTTTGAGTATTAAAATATAATTTGAGAAATAATTGTTTTTCTATATAAACTTTCAACCTCCTTTTCAAACGCTCATTTGAGACAAAATGTAGCCTATCACTGGCGGTACTAGGCGACAGCGACGGCCTAACACCTGAGGGGGCCTCGCAAGAGTTCAACAATTAGTGGCATAGACAGTAGTGACATGCCAAGTTAAAAAAAAAGATCATATTATAGACTTGAAAATGAAAGTTGAGGTCGCCAATAACACATAAGTGAAATTTCTGAACTCCAGTCTTAACTGAACGTCCAGTTAATGATAGTTTTCTACATCACGGGCTCAAAGGTCTTAAAGGGTGGGTAGCGGGTGGAGAGTAGAAAGGGTCAGAAGGAGGAAATACCACAAAACACGTAACGACGTCTTCACATTAATTATCTTGGAAATGGTCAGGCGAACGTCCACTGAGATTCGAACTACGAGTGTTGGTGATTGTCTTACGTAATCTTTTGAAGGTTTTTGTCATGGTTGTATTACATTTTAGTTGTTGGAAAGATTGTTGTTGTAAGGAACTTTGGTTTGTATTATGGCGCCTTCTGTAGCGCAGTGGTTGTGGTCGTCAGTCTGTGACGCGGAGGTAAATAATACATTATAATAATCTATAGTAATGTGAAATATATTAAAATGAATAAATGTGTCTGTTTGTTACCTTTTCATGCTTAAACCACTGTCAAATGTATCACGTCATCCTGAAAAGGACGTAGGTTACAGTAGCGACACTAGACCAAATAGGACTTCGAAATATGGAGTTTTGCGAGGGCCCCCAGGGCTCAGGGTAGGGCCGAACTTGGTCATTGGTGATTATGTCGAGACATCATTAGTCTGCCTACAATTCTAATAAGTTTTAAGTGACATACAAAATATAATAAACGCCTGAATTTTTAAATCAATTGTTTTGCATATTTTTATAAAACGGGGCGTGCACACATATTTATAACATCAGTGCGATTTTAATACTGTAATTTATAACATTTTGCCGCGTCTTCGAGACGCGATTGTCGCAAAAGAATTAAATTTGTTCGTCTATATCGCGATGTTTTTGCGAATTTTTCAAAAATAAGTAATATTTTTCTTTAAAACTCTGTAAAATATAAACCATTTCTTGGATAGTGAAAGCACCTTAATGTTAAATTAGGTAATTCATCTGAGGAGGGCAGCGAGAGGGCGCTAAGGACTCTATAAATTAGCCGGGGGACAACACAGGATAATAAACAAGGGAACACGTAAATATGTACAAGAAATAATAGGGAATAGTTAGTGACGGCATATTTCGAAGTTCAGTTTACCCTTGTTGAGTAATTGCAACACTTTATCTTGGCATTGCTTTTGCTCAATTTCTTAGATATATTTTAGGATTTCGGAAAATGTGCTCTTCCGTATTACTTCTTTAAAAAAGTTCATAATAGAATACTTCTATTAAAATAAATAGCATAAAAAATAGAGGAGGAAAACAAAATCGGTGCCTGAATTAAAGTGAGGTGAGGAGGTTAATTTTTTTATTAAATTTTCATCATAATTTAGTAATAAATAAATCTAACAGATTATACCAAAATTTACTTTAATTTTAATTTTTAAAAAATATATTAATATTTTAATTCAGTTAAATACAATAATTTCATCTGCCTAGTGCCTCCTACAATATTATACAAGAAATAGGGTCAAAGATCAAACAACTATAAAGAACGATAACCTATAATTTTCTTCAAACAATTGTCCTATATCTATTTCAAAGTTAAAAGGGATAAAAATAATTTCACAAAAAGCTTTCCACCGCACACATAGGTAAGTAAGTAGAGGGTAATTTACTAAATAAAAATAAGTACGATCTCCCTAAACCGCAGTACATAAAACTTACCCCCTTTCACTCTTAATCCATTTCCACTTATTTTGGCGAGTAGCCCCTTTCAGAATCAATATTGTTACTTCAATAATCGTAAACTTGACGCCCTATTGTGGGTTTCGTAAGTAAATTTGCTAAAAAATGTTCACAGTATGCCTGCTGAACTGAGTGCCTGCCTCTGTTACCCTTGCTGTTTATTTAGTGTATTTTAGTTACGAATTTCTGTTACTCAACTTCTGTATCGTGATAGCTTTTGAATATTTAACTTTTTATAACAACACAAAGAGATTTTTTTAATACCTATACTCTTTGATAACAGCTTCACCTACATTAGTGTTAATGTTAACACAAATACACAACATAATAAGCGAAATTACGTTATACAAATAACATAGTCCTGTTATTTTTTTTAATAATATAAAAAAATAATCTTACACGTGGCTGTATGGACTTCGATCTCTTTGCCTTAACAAAATAAAAGAACAAAACAAAAGAATTCTTACAAAATACATTTATAATCTATGAAGACCCATATAATTTAGCGAAGATATCTTACAAAAGATACTGTGGAATTTGTCACCAATGTAAGCGATAAAGGCAGTATCACTATCAGTGTCTGAGTGGGCATTCTTGTAACGACAATAGCGGCGACTGCTTTAGTGCCGTCGTCGAATCAATTTATGAATGTCGACCTAGGTGGACTTGCCTCTTATATTTATACAAGTTTTAGTGTGACTATAATTTTTTTTATTTGTAGCTCGGCGCAATGACAACATTTCGCCTGATGTTAATAAGCTAGAGTGCGGTCCATGAACTGAAACCATTTCTTTATTAAATTGATTAAAACAATTGCCTGTTTCATAAGGCCTGTTCAGAAAAATTCATTATTCTGCCTGTCACTATTTTTTTTTCAAGGCAGAAAATTTTCCTCGCTTGTTTTACAAAGTACAATATTAATATTTCCCCTAAACACGAGAAAAAGCAACGATGTGAACAACACTGAATGTAAAAATATATATAACACATTTTCATTACACTTTTGCCCGTTTTATCATTGTTAATTTTAGGTTTTAGTTTGTTTACCTCAAATTGAAGACAAACTCTTGCTGAGGCCAGGATTTCTTCAGCTACACATCGGGTACCTAATCACTAATCTAGTTCTATATGTCAATGGTTCTAAAGTTTCAATATTAGTTATTGAGAGTTTTGGCGGCCATCCTGAGACACCAGGTTATCTCTCTTGAAATATTTTCCTAAACTTGTGTTTCTTCGAGTGTTAATGTGTAATAATTGTGGATTATTAACCATTAAGTGTTCGTGAACGTGCGTGAGTGTGGGCAAACAATTCAAAAGAAGAGAACCTGTGTTTCCATTTTCCCTCCAAAACTCTGTAGGAAGTTTCATTAAAGATTCTACCACTTTAATAGAGCAATTTTTGACTTGACTGAGACTTGACCTGACTGTTTAGTGTAATGGATGAATGACTCGTGATGCACAATATTATTAACTTGTTGCAAAAATATTTACTTTGACACTGGCAAATTGTTATAAAGCCATATAAAACAAAAATATTAGTTATTTTTCTAGTATGTATGATTTTTCATTAATACTTGTGTTTAAAAACGTATGGTCACACTAATTGTAAAATGTCTTCGGAGACGAGTATGTTTTCAGTTAGTCCTCTTTTCTTCAATAAAGTGTGTCAAGTAGACATGTTTAGTAACAAGAAATCGCATGTAATGGCGATCTAGTCTATAACTTACATTAAGACCTAATAAATTTAAAACTAAGCTCCATTAACTATAGCAGCGTTACGTCAATATGCCTCTGTAGCGTAGCGGTAAACGCCACCAGTCTGTTAGACCGAGTTTCCAGTTTCTATTCCCGATCGATTTTTTTTTTATTTTAGCTTAGCTCGGCATACTTTGCCTTATGTAAAGCTAGAGTGCGGTCTATGGCCGGAAACCACTTCTACTACAGATAAGTTTCTACATGCACAGTCGCCTCCGCTATGCCGTCCTAAGGAGGCAATATTGCACTATCTAGATAGACAGCACACACTCCCATATTATATTATAAAATATTCTTAAACGTTACTTAGTAATACTTAAGATTGATCTAAACAGTTTAAATTGTTCATTCATAGAGCAACTGCTACTTGCAAGCAATTTGGCTGAAAACTACTTTTATGGATGTTAACTATAGGTATATGAATTAAAAATCTAGTTTACGTTTAGTAATACGCTAAATGGTAATTTAAAACCTAATAAAATAAATATATTTAAAAAAGTAACCAAAAATAGTAAAAAAATGACAACTTTATAAAGTTTAAAAAGCTTAATATCGGAAAGGAAAGTGTAGTCGTAAAAGTTTGGTAGCAATCATAATCATGTTTTACGTTTCACATCAATGTTTCAGGTCCATGAAATAGAGGATGATTTCATGATATGAGCAACCTGAATCACTGACATGTCCCTTTTACCGCAAGTACAGGGATGTATTCGAACTTTTATATTAATTATATTAACTTTTATATTAATAGAAAAAGGCTTCTATAGCCTAAATGAATTTTTTGATAATTGTATTTGTACCTAAGATTAAGCTGACATTTGACATGAATTTTGACATATAATTATAAACTTATGACATTGTTGTAATGTATGGTAATGTAATTTAAACTAAACTAAAATGTATTTTTTGCTATTTTATTATAATACGTATGACATGGTAAATATTTACACGCCCAAATGGGCAGTTATGGTGAAACTAACATAGATATAAGACCTTACTAACCCATAACATGTAAATAGATAAATAAATAAATAAATAAATATTAATTTAAAAAATTATAACAAGTATTGTCAAATGATTTTTTATTTAATATTAAGTCAGCAAAAAAAATAGATTTAAATATACTCGTGATATGCGTTTCGGGATCAGTTTGGAAGTAGCCAGGTGTGCACTGTCAATCTGGATGGTGCACGTACGTCTCCTTAAGCCGGCATAGCGGATGTGACTACTATCTGTATAAATCTTGAAAAAGCAAAGTGAACAAACCCCATACAGCTTAATGCAGTCTTAATTATATTTTATTATAAAAAAAATTATCTGTAGTAGCAGTTGTTTCCGCTCATGGACCGCACTCTAGCTTAACATCATAATCAGCTTAACGTCTATAAAAAAAAATATTTTAATATTTTATCCTAAAAAACATTTCTTAGAGTACGTCACCTGTATCAACAACCATCAATAGTATGGCGGGTTCCCCAAGAGAGCCATAGCATCGCAACCGAAATCATTCCACCGCTAAAATATCAATAAAATACAAACAGGTACTTGACTCGAAGCCCATCACATGGGACTCGTTCCAATGCGCCACAGAAATACAAATAGGCCCAAAGTGCGGCTCTGGCCTTTTGATGGGACACTTTGTTTTTTGTAATGGCCATTTCAAGTGAGTTAGAATGCGGTAGCTTCGAGTAGTTTATGTGCTTTTGATTTACTTATGATTTCTATTAAGCTTTATTTAGAACTATTGTTATTATTAAGTTACAATAAAAAAATGGAATAGATTTTTTTATTGTAGCTCTGCATGTGACAACACTCCGTCTGATGTAAAGCTAGAGTGGAAACAACTGCTACTACATAGAAACTTGTGCGGGGAGCAGTCGCCTCCACTATGCCGGCTCGAGGAGACGGGCTTGTACCATCTAGATTAACAGTATACACACTCCTCTCGTTATAGCGGTCTTTTTTTGTCATTCATATTTCTTGATAATATAATATAAGTTTTAGCAGTTTTCTGAATTGAAAAGGTAAGTCTTGAATTATTCTCTTAAACTTGTGTTTGTTAGTGAGTTATTAACCATTAAGAGTTCGTGAAAAATTATTTAAAATAGCATAGCGGTGTGTTTTTAGAACCTTTTGCGCGTGTTTGTTTCAACAAAACTCCTTTTAAAGTTTTAAACTGTACCTGACTGATTTTGTGTGACAATTTTTTTTTAATTTACATTGGATAATTAAATTATTATTAAAATAAACAATTAATTAGGATTCTCTATACATTTAGCTTTGTACTATGTTTGACTGCTATAAGCCATATCTAGTGGTCCAAAAAGAGTATTTATCGAAGGTAATTAAAAAGAAAACAGACAAAGACTCACAGCTGACCCGGACGTGTCTGGAACACTAACTTCATCATAGTGATGTGAATATCAACCTCGACTAGTCGATGTATAATTAATGCCGGAAGGAAACATTTTTTTTTCATTATTTAGATACTTTTTTTTTGAAATTAACAATACAACAGACTGAGCTAAGGTTCGAACCCATGTTCTATGCATACGAATGTTTTACCACTAACCTACTCTTCTTCTACGTCTACATGTATTTGAGTAGACGTAATTTTTTTGTTCATTTTTTTATTATTACTAAGCTTATTATAGACTTAGCTATAAAGTCAGAAGTAGACAAGGTTATGATAACAAATTGATATCGACAATTTCTTAAGAGTTATACAAAAAATATCGTAAAAGTTAGTACATCACTAAATGTCTTAGGAAGTACTTTTGTCGGAAGCACAACCGATAGGACTTCTGACCGCGTTGATCTAATTTATTGCCACCCTCTAGTCACCCAACTCTATATACTATTTATAATAGTACCTACGTATTTAGGAGATAATCAAGAAGTAAGGAATAAGATAAACTTAAAATTTACTATTGTACATCAAAATCATTATCAAGAATTAATATTTTTCGTATCGTAGTAAGTGGCTGTTGTCTCTGCCTATCCCTGTGGGAAAAAGGCGTGACAATTGTTGCTGTTATTTTTACCACGTCTGTACGCTCGAATAAATAGGATAGTTATCCGGGATAGTGATGGTTATTAGCCCAGTCTGCCGTCCGGGGTGTACCACCACTTTCGAATGTAACACCCGTGAAGTGACCTTGTCGTTTCGGGAGCAGTTTGAAAGTAGTCAGGTATAGAGAGAGGAGTGTGCATTGCCAATCTGGACGGTGTACAATCGTCTCATCAAGCCGGCATAGTGGAGGGGACTGCTGCATGTAGAAGTTTATCTGTAGTAGCAGTTGTTTCCGTTCATAAACCGCACTCTAGCTTTACATCAGGTGAAATGTTGTTAAATGTCAAGGTACAATAAAAAATAAAATGTTTCGACTCGGAATCGAATTTAAGTAAAATAGATTGGCGCACTAACTAATAAGACAATGCTCCGAATCTTAATTAATCGAAAATAAATCGATCAATTCTAACACGTACTTTATGCTATCACCTAACATACATATTCTTATAAGTGTAGCTGTAAACTTAAAGTTAAGAAAATTTCCGTCATAACTCAGAAACTTTGAAGCCATAACTTGACTAAGTATTCCATGAAACTTACGCTTAAAACCTTTAAGTTTTACGGCGTATCTACCTACCACTTTTTATCGTTCGTTGAATATAATGAGAAGAGTTTGCTTTATCAAGTCGTCGGTGCACACTCAACCAAGGCATCATAGCGGAGGTTACTGCTTTTGTGGTAACAATACAGCACTCAAGCTTGACATCTAAAAAATTACCAAAAATTACATTTATTTTTTATAGTACTTTGTATAGCAAGAGGAGTGTGCGATGTCAATCTAAATGGTGCGTGCTCGTCTCCTCAAGCCGGCATAGTGGAGGCGACTGCTGCCCGCACAGGTTTCCCTGTAGTAGCAGTTGTTTCCATTCATGGACCGCACGCTGTCTTTACATCAGGCGGAGCGTTGTCACATGCCATGCTACAATAAAAAAATTTAGAAGCTCTGCCTACCTTTTTGAATATTCACTTATAACATTCACTTTCACCATTCTAGCTTAACTGTATATCGAGCTACTATTAAAAAACATACGCATAAGAATCTCCGAGCATCATCTAGTAAATAATAAAATCTAACCTTACAATTGATACGTTACAGTGAATGGCGTGTACAGTCGGACACAAATTTATGAGATGGACACTCATCGACACGGTGTGTTTACCGGGAAGAAGTACAAAAAGTACACTGAACATGCATATTGTATACAAAGCGAGACAGAACAGTAATATAATGCCAAATGATCACAATAATGTATGTATGGTGCAAAATATTGAAGTACAGTCAACACGACTTGATTTGTGTTCATCTTATAAAAGTTTTAAAATATTATATATTTTTTACATGAGACTATACCATAGTGGAACCCATTGCTAGCACAAGGTAATTTTTGCAGGCAGCACCTCCATAGCAACCTCCACTATGCCATGCCAGCTTGATGAGAATATACACTCCTTTCGTTACTTACTTATTTACTAGTAGATTGGACAGATTGGACTAATAACCATCATCAATCTGCCTAACACTTTACGTACCAATGTACAAAATACTTACTTCATTTATTCTTTGATATAATAATTTATTTATTCTTATTACTAAATAAATAAAATAAACCTTTATTGCAAAATTTTTATAAATGGTTAAAAAAAACATGGCCCCTGAACTAGGCGTAAAACCCGTATCTCAGGGTGCCCCGCTCTTTGTTTACTAGACTAGACATGATTATTTGTTAGGTAAGAAATCCAAACTAAAATCGTACTTTATTAAAGACGTTAATATAATCGTTTTCTGTAGAGTATACTTTCTTCCATGAAGTAAGGCGTCATCGTCCCACGGTGTGGCTATTTTATAGTCGTGTCATATCGGTTAATGGTCGAGACTCGTCTTTGTGGAGAGCCGCGACACGCCCGCGGGTAACTGCCGCTCGCTAAAGCTACACTGTTTGCCCAAATTATTCGCAATTTTAAAACGGGATACATTTTTATGACAATTATGTAATAAATTGAATTGATACTTACTTACTTAGCTCAGGTCTTGTTCCCACTGGGGTAGGCACTATGGAGCGCCAGCGACAACTCTCTCTACATACCACTTTCGCTTAGACCACATCCATCACTCCCCTCATGCATGCACGTCGGTTGAGGGTGCTCCTCATCTGACCCTTTCTCAGCAGTTGACCGATCTGACACTGCCATCCACTTTCGCAAAATAGATCTTTTTAGTTAATCTCCTTTCATCCATCCTTTCCAAATGACCGAACCACCTTAGCATACCCCTTTCTACTTATATTAAATAAATTAAAACAAATTGTATTTATTTAACTGTAATACTCAATCGCACATTAAAAACTAAATATCCTACCGAAAATAGGAATTCTTAGTCACAGTAGCGTTATCGGTGAGTGCGCCTGCACAGCGGGTGTATTTCACACTATTATCTCGACGACATCGCACTTGAGCATCGACACGGTGACTTAAACTTGAGGTAGAGCATATTTTGGGACTAAATAAATGATTTATAGATCGCCACAATCTTCTAGAAGTTCTGTTTATTTACCACTTTGATCGGTTTTTATTTTTTATTATTTAGTCCCTTCGTTGAAGTGGAAGTGACGTTGTTGTCGCAAACTGCTGGTATTCCAACCGAGAACTGGATGGAGAAACATCGGTACGGAGAAGAGAAAATGTAAAGGTGACCATGAAGACATGGATCTAATGGTGTAAGTCCATCAGTGATGTGTGGAGAAGAAAGGTTGTTAATGATTATTGTTATTGTTACATTTATTTTGTAAAAATATTTCCGATAAGTATTATTAAATTATAATGAAATTTAAATTGGAATTGGAATGATGAGAGGAATTCAAACTCCCCGTGAGTAATATAGGTTTAGAATAATAGAAATACTTAACAATCTTCAAATTTAGTGAGTCTTTGTGCAAAAATGTTGTCAAAACATTCCATAGTTTTATTTTATTTAATCTTATTTCCAATACACCGTAAGAGGAGGCACCGTTCGCAGAAGTCCCTGAGACACGTCAATAACTCCCTTTGTCCAACAACAATATCTTAAATACTTTTATTAAAATGTCACATAAACATAAATTAGTATCTTTGTCATATAATATACGGCTATTCCTCACGCATTCTTTAAGGGTTAGTTCCTATTGAACCGGATGAATTAAATACGTGTGAGTATTCAAAAGTTCACCACTGATCACTTTTCGCCTAATGTTAGGCTAAAGTCCATTGAAAATATTTGCAGGCTGAGATAATAACCATTATCAGTTTGCCACTCTTTACATAGCATTAAATTGTATGTAGTTGTTTTATTTGTAATCACCTATAGATGGATAACTAAAGCAGTGGCCACACGTAGAGTCAAGCACATGGGAAAGACGTGTTGCCGAGCAAGCTCACGCAAACCAACGAATCTCATTGGTCACTTGCCAATCAACTAAAACAGTGCAGTCCAATCTTCAACACGTTGAACATTTACTCAAGCCGCGCGGAGACCGTTTTGACTGTGCGTGTGGACTGAAACTCAGCTATCGAACGCATTTACTTTAAACACATTTAATATAACACCACAGAACAGCAGGATTGCCAGATAGATATTTGGTTGTATTGAATCCATTCGATAGTCGAGAGGAAATATATTTAAAATGAACATGCGTAGTCTAAATTTCAGTTCAATTAATTAATTTAGGATGAATTTAATGGTCGTAAAAGAGAATAAATGCTTCTAAGAAAGAAAGAGATTCTCTTTATATTGTAGCGAGTATTAGCATAAATATTTGTTAACCCGCCATATTCGCAAATCATTGCTTAACGAGCAATATTTTTTGGTTTATGTAATATATTATTAATAACTTTTGTGACGCATAATCTAATTTCAATGTTGCCGTTTTAATGTATAACGTATTTTCAATATTTTTACCTCTTATATTAAGCTTTGAAGTCAGCACTTTGGTGTCAGTCAGCACGTCATGGATTTTTAAAAATAAGGTGGTGGCAGACTGATGATGGTTATTATTACCGCAATCTTATGTCCTGTGATAGTACCACCACTTTCAAGTGTAACCCACAGTTGTCACTTGATCGAATCGAAAAAAAAGGAATGAGATTTGTCGTTTCGTTAAAACTTGTTTTTTTTATTATTATTTTGTTTTCGATTCGATTAAGTCGATTTCAAGTCGACAACCGTCGATAGGCTTTTGACCTTAGCTTGGAAGTATAACTAGATAAATTACTACTTACCTACTATTTAAAAACTAATTACTTAACTAAGTAAACAAATGACAATAGTAGTAAATATTAATAAGCCTCTAGCCTACCTAAGACCCATATCAACTAATTTAATGAATATCAAATTAAACTGTTATGACATTATGTAAAGTGAAAATTATCAATTTCCCTTATAGATACTATCCCGGGACACACCCGTTACCCTATCCTGTTAAGGACACGGGACCTTTGACTTTGCGACTTATGACGTGGGTAATCAGGGTTGCCACGTTTAACTATAATATAATATTCAATTTTTTTAAAATTTAATTATATTATATTTATTAACAAAGCTAATTTACAAAGTGGTAAGAAGACGGATGATGGTTATTTGTCCTGTCTACCGTCCTGGGGTAGTACCACCACTTTCGAATGTAACACCCGTGAAGTGGCCTTGTCGCGTTTCGGGCACAGCTTGAAATCTTGAATCTAGATGATGCATACTCGTCTTCTCAAAGAGGTATAGCGGAGACGACTGCTGCCTGTAGAGATGTCTGTAGTAGCAGTTGTTTCCGTTCAAATACCGCACTCTAACTTTACATCAGGCGGAGTGTTTAGGGAATAGTTTGAAAGTAGCCAGGTATAACGAGAGGAGTGTGCACTGTCAATCTAGATGGTACATGCTCGTCTCCTCAAGCCGGCATAGTGGAGGCGACTGCTGCCCTCTCACAGGTTTCTCTGTAGTAGCAGTTGTTTCCATTCATGGACCGCACTCTAGCTTTACATCAGGCAGAGTGTTGTCATATGCTGCAATAAAAGAAATAGGTACCTATTAAACAACAAAAATTAGTAAATATTATTTTAAATGAAAAATCTGTTAACCCTAATAGTAACCCCTTTGTACGAATCCCAGTCGTCATACACAGGGTGTATAAAACATGACCGGAGGCACTTGAACAAATTGTTATTGACATGGTAATAGTCATATCTCCTCTGTAATATGTCACCCTAGTACCTACAAAGTAGTTGACCTAACAAATGTTCATTAAATAAATTGTTAATACTGCAATTTAAGGGTTGTTTTAGACAAAATTACTAAAATTACTAGGTTTTTAGTTAGTAATTTTATATTAGTTTTACTTTTTTTTAAATTGTAGCTCGGCATGTGACAACACCCCGCCCGATGTAAAGCTAGAGTGCGGTCTATAAATGGAAACAACTGCTACTACAGAGAAACCTGTGCGGGCAGCAGTCGCCACCACAATGCCGGCTTGAGGAGAGGAGCATGTACTATCTAGATTGACAATGCACACTCCTCTCGTTATACCTGGCTACTTTCAAACTATTCCCGAAACGCGACAAGGTCACTTCACGGGTGTTACATTCGAAAGTGATGGTACTACCCCAGGACGGCAGACTGGACAAATAACCATCATCAGTCTGCCTACCACTCTTTAATAGTGCCTATAGGCATTGAGCGACCAAAGTACATGTCAAAGTTACATTGGTACCGGCCAGAATTAGCTAGAAATGTATCTTAAATTAAATTGAAAATATTACATTATTAGATTTGTCGATAGTAGATTTTTTCGTTAAATTACATACATTTGTATTTTTACAATATAAAAAATAAAATTGAACTTCGGACCTAATTTGTTCATTTTGTACTGCATATAATCCTATGTAGTTTAATTCGTCCTCTCTGATTTAGAGTATCTTAGTTGTAACCGCAAGATGGGCTTCCTTCGTTAATTCACAAACACTGAGAACGACGAAATTGTTCCGCTACCGTAATGAATTTAGCCCCAAGATACGCACCATCCCTTAGCAGTAACTATTTGCTAAAATTATATAATGTTCTATAACAACTGCCCTTGAGGCGACCGATGTCGCTACATCGACTACCCTTTCCTTTGTTAACAATCATTTTTAAATATTTCAGGACAATTTTGTTTTTAAAAAGTAAACAAATTGAATAAATTAATTAAAATATTAAATGTTCAAGACTTTAATTTTATATATAGGCATTAATTAAGAGTGGTAGGCAATAGTCACATTTCATCGCACCCGGCTATAGCAAGAGGAGTGTGTACTGTTAACCTGGACGGTATCAATATAGCGAAAACTAATGCTGCCCGCAGACATTTCTCTATGATATTTATCCGCTATCTAAAAATCACTAAATCACCAAATTTATTTTATTTTATTTATGAGAGATTTATGAATAGAAAACTTTTAAACAAACTTCCATATTTATCCGCTTAAGATAAATAATTCATGTAGTCACTAATAAAGGGATGCGACTCTATAAATAATTCAACTCATCACAAAATTGTGATAGTAGACCCTCAAACCAAAGTGATTGACCGAGGCCTTTAATAAGCGGACGGTAAATATTGACAATGATACCATGAAATAATTTCACCCTGATTGCCAATTTTTATTTACTAAATTTTTCGTCTTTACTAATTTGCCTTTAATTTTAACTGAAAATTAAAAAAATACGATGTATATTTTGTCGAATATAATGGATGAATGTGGTAATGTGGCAAATTTGAGTTTCTATTTAATAACCGATTTAATAAAGGGATTTATATGTATTTCCTGAAGTGGTTGGTCGTCAGCCCTTCTCGGCGATGAGTTCTCACCCCAGACAAGACATTTAATTACTACATAATTTATTACCGCGCCATTAATCTAACGCCGCGGCTGGCCTCGCTATTAAAAAACAGAAAAAACACCAAATCTATCCCCTTGATTACAAGCTGTCACGTCGTAGGATTTTTTCTAAGCCCTCAATTCTAATTAGTCACGTTGGTTTTGTACAAAACCATGTTGGAGAAGCGCCATCTATTTTCTTAAATGCCCTATGTAATTGGCCCCCACCTCGAGATGTTGCCAGCCACGAAATTTATTGCTTAATTACCTTCAGAAAACGCGTCGTCGTTTAAGGCTCTCGACAGATGTTTTTTATTCGGCGAAGGAGTGAGCGGTGCGAAAAACAAAACTGTTTAAGAATGACATTAATTAATTCTTAATGAAATTCATCTTCACCCTCCAGTTTTAATTTAAATGCTCAGAGTTGCGCTCGATTTATTGCTGTTGCAATTTGTCGTGTCCTTGTAGCGTTTAAAATATTTAAACTCCTTTTGGTAATTATATTTTATTAGTGACCATCTATTTTTATTCAAAGCATTGTTAAACTAAAATTTTAGACATTAATGACTTAAACCAATAACGTGCTAATATCTTCTATACGGGTCATCAATTGTCGTCTGGAACAGAGGCTCATCATATCTAAGATATCCATCCTCGGGTCTGATCAAATCTGGATAATTCTTTAAAATAGAATTAGAATAACGTGCATTTGCATTGTCATGATATTGATGACTGTTCAAATTGTTCCTGTTTCTATTTCCTTGAATATTATTCGCTTCTCGACCTTTGTCATCCTTCTTCGGGAGTACAGGTGCAGCGGTAACTTTATCTTCTATCTTTTTATCCTTAATAATAGTTCCAGATCCAGCCAGGTCTCGGTAGTTCCTTTCTTCTTTCCTAAGAGGCGCATAGGGATAAGGATATCTACTTTTGAACCTGGGGTCGTATCTTCCACTTCTCGGATAGTGATCATCCTCAAAACGCCTGTAAGGATCTACATTATATCTGTATCGCAAATCTACACTCGGTGGAGTACGAACGACTTCAGGAAGATGCGCATAATATATGATTCTTTTAGGCTTTCTCAAAGAACTATCATAGACGTCGTCGTATCTGTCTACCCTTGGTCCGTAACGTGGTCCATAATCGTAAACTCTCCTACGATCATATGGATCACGTCTGTATGGATCTTCGGGAGGAACTCTATCATCATAGAAATACCTTCGAGATTCCTCTGGATAATAAACGGCTTGTCGCGGATATACTGGTTTGTAAGGTTTTCCTCTACCATCTTCACCAGGTCGAACGAATTCAGTTCTAATATCGTCATTCCTCGTTTGTCTTTGGATTGATTCCTTATCGTTCCTTGTTTCAGCTGTCTCTAAAGCCTTGTTCTGGGTTATAAAGTTAACACGTGGCATTCGTGAATTCAAGAGTTCACCAGACGGTTGCGGTGGGGTTAAAATGGCATCTCTGATGTCTTCCTCGTCTCGATTAGGATATGGTAATTTAATCCAATTTTCATTTGAGGCTCTCGCACCTCTTCCTGTCGGTTTATCTGTAACCTTTTCCGTTGTTTGGAATAATGGCATTACTTCTTTAGTGTCTTCAGTTATCGCGAGCTTTGTTGTTGGGATTTCATCTGGCGGTAGCGGTTGAGGTAGCCATGGCGTAGGCTGATTGAAATTGGTCTCTTTATTGTTATCTTGACGTATGTTATAGTACCTCTCTTCTTCGATAACATCTCTTCTGCCTCTTGATGGATCAGTGTCTTTTGTCTCAGTTTCAGCTCCATTCTGGAAAATTTCAATTATTATGTAAAATGATTTAATGATTCAATTCATTATTATTTCTAAATGACTTACGTAATTTGTAATATCTACATTTCCGAAATCCAACGATGTTGAAAGTTGTATGAGACTCAAACCCAAAATTAGTGTCGTAACCAATTTCCGCTTCATTTCCATGGCTTCTCTAACTGAAAAAAGAATTTAGATAGTAAGATAATTATCATTATTTGTACGATTGTACGAAGTTAAAATTAATTCTACAAGAAATTAAATAAAACAATTTAACAAAAACGAAAACTAACAGTCGGAAATATCAAATGATGAAATCAACGGAAGCTAGTCCAAATGGTCGGCCACCCGTAAATTTTATGTGTAAAACTTTGGCGACAAAATGACCTCGGAACACCTACCACATTTTACTAATTTTTTTCGAGGTCCTAATCACTGACCATTGTTCCCAAATTGACTACAGTGTAATGTTTAGAATAATTACGATTGTTATTTAACTATTTCAATGACATTTAATATATTATGTTTACCTAAATATTTTGTATAATTTACAGAGATATATACTCATGTTTCATAAACTTAATGATATTTGATAATAATTGTTACTTTCTCTTTGCTATTGATATTTTTTATTCAAATTCAACTATTATATAGGCTAGTGCTTGTGTGACAGACACTAAGTGACCAAAGTACATACAACTTAGTTACATTGGCACCGGTCAGATTTTGAGCGAGGTTAGAACACGGGTCTCATCGATCGTGAGGTTCATTCTCTACCGCTGGACCACGGTCACTCTTGATTGTATTATATGTACTTAATAAGGCGGGTTCGCAAAACCTAAATAATATCCAACAATAATAGAGAATGTAGATAATAATAGATAGTCAAAATTCCCACCAAAAATGCATTGGGTGCGGTGAAAAGGCGTTAAACCGTGGGACAATACAAAATGGATCAACAAAGTTACGCTCCATATATCACAAATAGTAGTTCAATGATTTATAATCGATCACAGTTTAACTGTTTAAGTGAACCCGTGATCTAGTTTCATGTAAGTATTCAAAATTTTAGATGAACTTATTTGGCCCGAATTAATTAGAATAATATAAATTTATAGACAAAATCAACACGCTCACAACGGCTTGAGGTGAGGCGCTCAAGCCCACATGGCTCCCCCATGACGTGACTGCTGCATGCAGAAATTTCTCTGTGAAAACAGTTATTTCCGATCATGGATCACACTCTAACTTAAGATAAGACGGAGTGTTGTCATATGCCGATCTACATTAAAATAATATTATTAACTTATTTCCAATTAGAGTTTTGTATTTTGTAAGAGGTCAAACTCTTTGTATAACTTAGCACCCATTTACAGCTTGATTCTATTGGTTGTGCAATATATATCTTATATTTATAGATGCATACACTTTAACAAATTAATTTTTCTTGTAGCTCGAGAAGTAATTACACTTCGCTTAGGTTTAGCGCGCAGTCCATAGGCGGACAGAACTGCTACCACAGATGCAGGCAGCAGTCACCTCCATCATGTGGGTTTAAGTGTATACCTAGCTACTTCCAAGCTGAGTTATAATTTCAATACTATATATAATATTAACTTTTCAGCTCTCTCTTGCAGATGTTAATCGGAGAACTATGACTAATTGAGTGTAAAGGATAATGCATTGTACATTTGTACACATTAATAAATACATTCAAGTACTAAGGTACTAGTCCTTTGTTTCTTAATACATATGTCATTTTTAATTTAGAATAATAATAAATATAACTATCATGTTACGACAAAAATTGCAATAAATTACCACCCAGTTACTCGTATACAGGTTGTTTCAGAAAGATAAATTATTTTCAATTATTACGAAACAGGGGGGCTACTTTCTAATAACCGAAATTGAAGTTTGGGTCAATAAATCAGGATCTAAATTTACATTTACGAAGTTTTGACACCAACCAAATCTTCTACACACAGATTGTCGTCGTCGTTGGAATCTTTGAAAACCCCACTAAGATTGCATTTTTAAACTACCGGATATTTCGATTTGAAAGGATTTTCTTCGTTCGTTCTGAGTAACCCAATGTTTCGTTTATCATCATCGGATCTGATCGAACGTAAAACGAATGTAAGCAGGATCGTAGTAGGCCCCCTGTCACGTAAAGCGCGAAGTTGTGTATGGTACAAACCAAACTTTATGGCGGCTCTGAAGTTAGGCACAAGTCGCTGCTCAGTACACAAATTAAGGTATCAGCGCAGCACAATGAACGTGAGAGGGAAAGGCACAATCCCGAGATACCCGTCCGCAAGTCATTTTTATATATTCTATTCAGATTTAAAATTAACTTTTAATTTTATTATTATAAATTTGACTGTAACTGCGCGAAGTAGCGCCCGCAGCTAACTTCCGAGACGCCATAAAGTTTGACGCGACCTATACCTATATTATAACCACTTTTGACTTCTGCGGAGTGTTTAAACATTATGTATATAACATCTATCGACTGCAAGTTGTAGTGAGTTTCTAAATAAATAAAAATAGAGCGGTCGTGGTCTAGCGATAAGACACGTGAACCTACGATCGATGAGACACGTGTTCGAACCTCGCTAAAATCTGACCGGTGCCAATGTAACTATGTTATATGTACTTTGGTCACTCAATGCCTATAGACACTATTAAAAAGTGGTAGGCAGACTAATGGTGGTTATTAGCCCGGTCTGCCGTCCTAGGGTATTTCCACCACTTTTAAACGTAACACCCGTGAAGTCACCTTGTCGCATAGCCAGGTATAGCAAGAGGAGTGTGCACTGTTAATCTAGATAGTCCACATTCGTCTCTTCAAGTAGTCTCTGTAGCAGCAGTTGTTTCCACACTCTATCTATCGTATGCCGAGCTACGATAAAAAATATGTTTTTTTCACTCTTGTGGAAGGCTGTGTTCTATTTCCTGACTAAGTACGAGTATATGTGGATAAAACTAAATAATTTTCACTCACCTTGGCATAACAAAATAAAATGTTTTTAAAAATTTACTTCACTTAGAGACTTCCACCTAGTCCACTGGTCAAACAATGAATATCTCTACTAACCATCGTCATGGTGGGTTCACTTTGTCATAGTGGACCATAATTGGAAACTGTTTCCATTGTTATACGTTACAATACTATTTTGCGCGGGCTACATACGTTCAGTCTTAACTGTACAGTCGAACATGCATTACTGAGAACTGTACAACTACGATTTTAACCGAACAGGTTGACTATTCAGTTAATAGGCGAGAAACCGTTAAAGACTCATTTGATACTAATTATTTTGATTTATTATTTAATACAAAGCAGCCGTGACTTATCGGTAGTGGATGAAAACCTGGCTAAAATTCTAATCGGTATCAATATAAAATATCTACTTAAAACAGGTTATATTATATTATATTAGAGATAAAGTAAACTGTTAGAAAAGTGAACAAAAAATGCTTTTAATCAAATTTCATTTCGTACCGTACTATCAAGAGCAGGGGAGCAGTCCCAGTTTTTTTTCAAAATTGCTTATCGGAATATTACAGTTGCCTTCTCTTTCTGATTGCATTATAAGTAAAGGAGATCAATATTGTTGTCAATGTTTCTATATGTTTTTTACATATTGCACCTCATTTAGTTGTCAATGTTATGAGGGAAAAACGATTCTACACACGTCAGTTGTCATAGCAACGTAAACATAAGTCATATTTAAAGTAGGAGCTGAGAGAAACATAAAAATATGCAAGTAACATTAGTCCTTAAGGTGGGACTGCTCCCCTGTTCTTGATAGTACCTATAATTGTGACAATGGAAACATACGTAACGGTAAGTGTTTGTGATATTCAAAGGTGATTGACGACAACAATGGGAACATGCATGCGTGTCACCTGTCCGCAAAATTCTGTGCCCGGTGCGCACAACCGCAGTTCAATGACTTAATTAGCTAATTATACATTCAAACGCTTGTCATTTCATTAGGCTTACCGACTAGGGAAGCGCCTCGTGGTGACCCGTGAGGAGTTGGCCGCAGGCAGTCTATGCTATCCGAATCGTGTTTTTAACAGCTTGGAAATAGTGAGGTGTAACTGAGTGTGCACTGTCAACGTGAATAGTGCACAGAACTCTCCTTAAGCCGGTATAGCGGAGGCGACTGCTGTACACAGAAGTCCCTTAACATCAGGCGGATACTCGCCCTACTATAAAAATATATTTTAATGACCTTGCTCGTCATTTACGTAGAACAGACTACTTGGGTAACAAAAAATATTATTAATATATTCTTATACAATACAAAAAAAAGGTTTGATATTATTTTTGGGTTTGAGTAGTTCTTGTCCTAGCGCACGGGGCATCCTAGTATCGATAACGTAAATAAAACAACAATTTAGTACAATAAAAAGTTTAATACTATTTGTTTTTAGTAATTAACAAACTTAAATGCATGATCACATTCTATACTAAAAGAAAAAGAAATAGAGTACCAACAATTTAAGATTAAAACAAAAAAAGAGGAAGTTACATTACGTGCGACAAAAAAATGAACCCCTCTAGTTTGAGGTCTAACTGACATACTTTTTTTTAGTTTTATATGACATTATAACAATTTGCCAGTGTCAATGTAAATATTTTTGCATGCAGTTAATGTGCATCACGAGTTATTTATTCATCACACTAAACAGTCAGGTCAAGTCAAGTCCAGTAAAGTGGTAGAATCCTTACTGAAACTTCCTACGGAGTTTTAGAGGGAAAATGGAAACACAGGGACTCTTCTTTTGAATTGTTTGCCCACACTCACGCACGTTCACGAACACTTAATGGTTAATAATCCATTATTACACATTAACACTCGAAGAAACACAAGTTTAGGAAAACAATTCAAGACAGATAACCTAATGTCTCAAGATGGCCGCCAAAACTCCAACTGACATACTTAAGGTGAAAGCCAACACCTGAGCGTCCATACATTTTGTTTTACCACATTGTTCGAAGCATAACAGATTTATGTTGAAATTAACTAATTTGATAACTTTCTCAGCACTAATTATTATCGCAAATCACTATAATAAACAAATAGCTACGTCACAGAATTTATAAAATGCTTGTGAAATATAACTAATATAAAATATTTAAAATGCATTTTATATAATCTGTGCCGTAGCTATTTGTTTATTATAGTGATTTGCGATAATAATTAGTGCTGAGAAAGTTATCAAATTACTTAATTTCAACATAAATCTACTATGCTTCGAACAATGTGGTAAAACAAAATGTATGGACGCTCAGATGGTGGCTTTCACCTTAAGCGAGTGACAGCATTGTCTCCTTCGCGTTGCAGTCTGGCGACGTCTTTCTATCTTCGTCTCCCGTGCATGAGCATCGGTACTGTAAGTGTGTCTGGTCCACTTACAACAGTAAACAACAGATAACGTGCCGTATCTTTCTCTATTTTGTTTCTAATCTAAACCTACAATACTATTTGCAATTATTGTGTAATAAAATTAATTATATAAGTGATTAAAGCAAATTGTTAAAAGCAATAGAAGACAAATAAAACAATATTTTAGTAGAATTAAATCTGCGCAACCAGCCAGAGGCGTCTCGTCATAGACACGTATGATTAATAATTACCGATGTCGTGTTAACCAGGAACCGAAATACCGATATAAATTCGGTTTTTATCTTCAGGCCGGTGGTTAAATTTTTTAAAACTAGCGGCTTGATCTTAATTTTACTAAAATATTTAATATTTTTAATACATTTTGTGCTAACGTTCGAGGAAGGAGAATGCCCATTTTTGGGCCCACTCAATACCGAATTGTTTGGTAACAAAACAATATTCTAAAATAATATCGTATTTTTTTTATTAATTCATTTTAATTATATCAACACATCATTTACCAATCAATAGACAATGTTTATTACATTAAAAAAAAAACAGATATCATCAATTATTAAAGCATAATAATAAATTAAATATATATTATTAAATATAAAAATAATAATAACCTCAAATTAATAAGAAAGAAAAATTAACTAAAAATCGACAAACTCGAGAAAAAAATTGTGGGCCCATTTTTCTTCATGCTTTAATAATTGATAACCGTTTTGATGTAATTAAACATTGTCTATTAATTAGTAAATGTTGATATAAATTAATGAAAAAATAAGCTATTATTATAGGACATTGTTTAGTTTGCAACCTATTAGATATCAAGCATGGCCAAAAATGGACATTGTCCTTTGAATTTACAACCGTAACGTAACATCTCGAACGTAACCACGAGTAACATTTATTCTTGTCCCATCATAGCAGCTGCAGGTGGAGCGGGCTCCTTATCATCCTTCTTCTTGCTACCGGACACGATATCGTCAATACGAAGCAGGAGAATTGCCGTCTCTACAGCCGTCTTGTATACCTGGGGAATCACAAAAACCAAATTTTGTCATAGCCTCGTTAACAAATCTTGCTATTTCATTCTGTAACACTTGTGAAGTGACCTTGTCGCGTTTCGGGAACAGTTTGGAAGTAGCCACTGTCAATCTGGAGGTTGCATATTCGTCTCCCCAAGCTGGCATAGCGGAGGCGACTACTCTACAGGCAGTAGAGATTTCTTAGTAGTGGCAGTTGTTTCCGTTCATGGACCGCACTCTAGCTTTACATCAGGCGGAATGTTGTCATATGCCAAGCTACAATAACAATGCAAACGAAACAATATTCACCTGTAACTTAACGCTAAGCGGCTCCCAGATTCCTTTCGCTGCCATGTCGACAATTTCCCCGGTCTCTCCGTCAATACCATAATTACAGGGACCGCCGGCATGTTTGGCGCGTAAAGCCGTGAGCGTACGTATTGTATTAGCACCGCAATTCTGTGCCAACGTTCGGGGAATAATTTCTGAAAAAAAACCACAAACATGTATTTCTACCTACTTACTTCTTTAATAATATTACTATTATATTAATAAAAACTAAAATTCATTGAGCTGCCGTGGTCTAGCGATAAGACGCAGGAACTCACGATCGATGAGACCCGTGTTCGAACCTCGCTAAATTCTGACCGGTACCAATGTAATTTTGTTATATGTACTACCTATAGGCACTATTAAAGAGTGGTAGGCAGACTGACGATGGTTATTAGCCCAGTCTGCCGTCCTGGGGTAGTATCACCACTTTCGAATGTAACGTCCGTGAAGTGACATTGTCGCGTTTCGGGAACAGTTTGAAAGTAATCAGGTATAGCAAGAGGAGTATGCACTGTCACTCTGAATGTAGACATTTATCTGTAATAGCAGTTGTTTGCGTTCATAGACTGCACTATAGCTTTACATCAGACGGAGTGTTGTCTTGGCAACTAGGTCACTTCACGTAACATTTGAAAAGTAACGATCCTACTAACCCCAAGACGGCATTCTGAGTTAGTAATCTTTTAATAAAGATTTATTTAAAAGTGTAATAGCATACCTAAAGCCTGTGCGACCGCGCGATAAGGTGTATTATGGGCACTGTTCGCATTTAATGCCCGAGACACGCACATCTCAACTGAACCGCCACCAGCCACCAGCCGTGGGTTCAACACCTGAAAAGTACAAACAAAATTACAACCCATACATTCCATCAATGATGACCAGGAGGAATAGAACAGAAGTGCATCAGTCTTTCACTGTGGACCTCGCAAGAGCTCAGGATCATGTGGCGAGCTGGAGAAGGTTGTAGGAGAATCCACGCCGGATGGAGAAAGCTCCCGCACTATGTTGACCAAACTTTAATATCCTTTAAGCGAGAAAAAGAACCTTTTTTTTATTGTAGCTCGGCATGTGACAACACTCCGCCTGATGTAAAGCTAGAGTGCGGTCCATGAATGGAAACAACTGCTACCTGTGCGGGTAGCAGTCGCCTCCACTATGCCGGATTGAGGAGAGTTCTGTGCACTATTCACGTTGACAGTGCACACTCAGTTACACCTCACTATTTCCAAGCTGTTAAAAACGCGATTAGGAGAACAAGACTTGATCTTAGATTGACAGTGCACACTCCTCTCGTTATACCTGGCTACTTTCAAACTATTCCCGAAACGCGACAAGGTCACTTCACGGGTGTTACATTCGAAAGTGGTGGTACTACCCCAGGACGGCAGACTGGACAAATAACCATCATCAGTCTGCCTACCACTCTTTAATAATGCCTATAGGCACTGAGTGGTCAAAGTACATATAACAAAGTTACACAAACAAAGTTATAACAAAGTTAACAAAGTTACGGGTCAGAATTAGCGAGGTTCGAACACGGGTCTCATCGATCGTGAGTTCACGCGTCTTGCCGCTAGACCACGGCCGCTCTAAAGCGGCATAGTGACGGTGACGGGAAACACTGTCAGTGCATACGTCATAGGCCTCCACATCCACACAAATCTAACAGGTAAGCTGAACTGACTATGAACAGAACGGATAATCAAAACTCAGTCCGACAATCAGTCGTCGGACGGAAGACGAAGTGACCACGCGTCTCCTGAGGATGCCACGTCGAATGGCGAAACGCGTCGAGAGGTTTTTGCATGGTGGTGTCTAATATAGACAGCTGATGTGACTGGGTTACTACCCTCACTAACATTGATTAGCGGAAATTAGTTGCAAAATAACATAATCTCAATTTTATTCTAATATAGGGAAAGCACTCACCAAATTACGCGCCACATGAAGGGCATCCTGTAGATTTCTCTCAATCTCGTTCAAAATATCTTTAGAAGCACCACGAAGTAGAATTGTGCACGCCTGAAAGAATTATCTTACGTCATTTATGTCACGAGGCAAGATGAATTTAGACGTGATTTTAACCCGGTCGCACGTGTACGTGTTCCTGATTAGGTCACCAGAGGTTCATATATAACTTTACAAATGATATCTGTCCACCAATAGGATGCTCGGCAGTTAAAATACTATTATATGATTGGTAGAGAACTCTCACTACACGCCATGACAGCATTTACGACTCATATTTTGCTCTCAGATGGTATTATCATCTTACATCGTTCTACTTGAAAATGCTCCGTCTGGAAACAATTCCTGACATTCGGTTTGGAATTTGCCTGCAATTACATAGAGCAGTCGCCTCCGCTATGCCGGCTTGGGGAGACGCGACTAGATACCCGAGGAGGGAGAACTGAGCTAATAACCATTTATTATTTTTATAACCATTTGTTGTTTGTTTTTATTTTTATTTTTATAGTACTAGTTAAAGTTATCGTATATAGTTATAGTTATAATAAACCGATCACCAATTGCTTTATATAATGTCTACTAAATATATAATATGATGTATCTCTATAAGAGAATGTAATGTTCTTAGAGTACTCAATAAAGTTCTTAAACCACAACCATCGTCAGTCTTGCAAAATAAACAATTACCTTAGGATTCTTGCACTCCGTAATAAATGTAAAATATTCGTCACCAATTTTCTTAATTTCAAATTTGCCAGCACCGGTACCGACGTCACTCTCTTTAAGTTCCTCAGTACGATTGACAATTGTTGCACCACACGCGCGTGCAATACGATTGTTGTCTGTTTTACGCAACCTAAACATAATATATTAAAATAATTCACTTCAAGAAACAGTTTGATTGATTCTCGATAATTATTTTAGTAGAAACTTAAAAATACAATTTCAAATTAGCCAATAATGAGCTGCAGCGGTCTATGGTTGACGTGTACAAATCTCGATAAATTCTGACCGGTACCAATGTAACTATGTTATAATATGTACTTTAATACAAGCACTAAGATTAGTGTAGGTTTTATTTGTAATACTTTTTTATTTTTTTTAATTTGCATTTTCAAGTGAAGAGACTGCAAATAGATTTTTTTTGTAATAAATAAATTAATGAGTGATATAGACTTGTGCCAAAACAATGACCTCAATTGTAAAGTAGGGCTTGTTATTTATTATTAATTGTATAAAAACCCAGTAATAATAGCCCAGCCGTTATCACCACAGTTGGAAGACTAGATCGGTCTCGGTCACGGTCACGTAAAGCGCCAATTGATCGATTCTATTCAACTTATAATAATATTTTTTTTTGTTTTTTTTTTTTGTACAAAAAACAAAATCTAAATTAATTAACTTTCTTCAGCTGTATTTCATAACATATTAATTACCTGCGAATAGCGGTAATGCCAGCTTTTTGCAAATAATGCTGAGCAAGATCCGAGACACCCTTTTCAGTGAACACCAAGTCAGGTTTCAATGCAATAATATCAGCACACTGTCTCTGCACATGCTCCTCTTCCAATTGAAGCAGTTTTGTGAAATCCTGTTTAAAAAACACACTTTTATTATACGATATAACCCACCCATATGATAATACACTTTGCATCCGTAGATTTCATTATTTTTTTGTATGGAATGTAAAAATATGAATGTATCAACGATAATCTTAACTGGGAACAATCCATTTAGAAAAAAAACTAACATGAATGTAACAGAAAGATATAGGTCACGTAGGGCAATGATATGGCCCTTCCCCTGGGGCCAGGAAGTTCTGGTCCTGCCATTTACTTTGACACTGGCAAATTGTTATACGCCATATAAAATAAAAAGAAAAAAAAAGAATCTAATTGATTTGAGCACCCAATTTGTACTCTAGTATTAGCAGAAATACATTTGTTCTTCTAAGTGATTGTAGTCGCCACTATTGCGCTGAATGGTTATTTTTTTTATTTCAATTCAACGCCTAGTTTTAGTTTAAAAAAAAAACTGTTAACCTGTTCAGCAAAAATTTCAATATTCGTTTGACTCTCTCCTTTCTTGTATTCCAGCGAGCAATCCAAAAGTATAATACGTGGATTCTCAATGTACCTCCGCATCTCAGGGTGAGTCACGTCCTTGTTCACCATCACACCATTGAGAACCTGAGACTCCTCGATAGTACCACCAGGAATTTTCTCTACTTTTGCATAGCTGAAATTTTAATATGGCAATTCAAAAACAAAGAACATCGTGTAAATAATGAGTTTTATTCAAACTGTAATCAGCGCCATCTAGTGGTAAAGTTTGAAACTATTTCTATTCTTTAGAGGTTTTTATTTTGGTTAGTAACATATAGATGGCGCTAGTTGTTTTTAAAATCCCTAGTAAAATACTCACTTTTTAATATCAACTTCAATTCTCCCATTATCGTTAACAGTAACAGTATTGACTGCATCTAATGCAATGTCAACAGCTAGGTCTGCCCAGCGACCAATGTATTTTGTTCCGATGCAGGATCTGATCTGTATTTAAAACAAAAAAATGCATATTATTTCATATTTTCTAATATTTTGTTTATTTTCGAATGCTATTCATGAACATGTTTTAAAATTAGGATTGTATGTAGCATGCCAAATAGAAATCCGCTCCACTCCACTATGCTGGCTGGGGACAAATGTGCACAATCCATTGACAGAGCACACTTTTCTCGTTAACACTACTACTTCCAAGTTAATCTCGAAATGCAACTATAAGGTCACATTACAGGCGTTAAACTTTTATTTCGTATTATAAGATTATACTAAATCAGCTTCCTCGTGACCATGATGGCTGTGAAAGCACTTTCAAATAACCGCACAGGGAAAAGAGGTCATAACTAGGGACCACAGGGCATTGTTTTTTTTTATATTGACGCGACATGTGACTTCGACTGGCCTGGTGGTAAGCACAGTACACGCAGGACCGCGGTACACGGTGACCCCAGTCGCCGTCACTATGCCGGCCCAGGAAGGTGCTTTTTCACGCTCCGCTTGAAGGATCCAAGGTTGAAGGATTGGGAGAACATGTGGGAGGGCAAAGCATTCCATTTATCGATTGTGCGACATAAAAAGGATGCGCCGTAAAGTTAAAGTTGCCTTTATAACAACATATACACACCACTTCCTTAAGTTTTTCTCTGTCATTCAAATCGATAGGCGAAGAAAGTTTATCCTCCAACAGCTTGATGGCATCCTCGAGGGCTTGACGGTATTCCCTGATGATAACTGTCGGATGGATATTTTGAGAAAGAAACCCTTCTGCGACGGCCAACATTTCTCCAGCTAAGACAATCACTGATGTAGTCCCGTCGCCTACCTGGACATGAAAATATTTACTTTGACATCTTCCGAGGATCTCTTTTTTTATTGTAGCTCAGCATGTGACAACACTCCACCCGATGTAAAGCTAGAGTTCGGTCCACGAATGGAAACGACTGCTGCTACAGAAAAACCTGTGCGCAGCAGTCTCATTATAGTTAAAGAGTGGTAGGCAGACTGATGATGGTTATTTGTCCAGTCTGTCGTCCTGGGGCAGTACCACCACTTTCGAATGTAACACCCGTGAAGTGACCTTGTCGCGTTTCGGGAATAGTTTGAAAGTAGCCAGGTATAAGAGAGGAGTGTGCACTGTCAATCTAGATGGTACATGCTCGTCTCCTCAAGCCGGCATAGTGGAGGCGACTGCAGCCCGTAGAGATATCTCTGTGGTAGCAGTTGTTTCCATTCATGGACCGCACTCTAGCTTTACATCAGGCGGAGTGTTGTCACATGTCGAGCTACAATAAAAAAAAAAAAAAAAAAAAAAAAATAGTGCCTATAGGCACTAAGCGAAATGAAATGAAAATACTTTATTAACGTAGGCATGGACTTAGCATGCACTTCTTCATCAATTTTAGTTTTTTTGTGGTTGAAACGTAGGTTGCAATGATATTAATATATAATTTTCTTCATTTTGGTGCCTCATATTGTGGTTTAGTTATTAAAAGATACTAACAATTTCAAGTTTGAAGCAAAACTGATTTATTTCATAAATACCCACATGTAAAAATAATATAAAATTTGGAACTGTCAAACACAATCAAATAATCACTATCTAAATACATAATATACCTTTCCCGCAACATTAGATACATATTAATATGAATAACATTTTATAACAAACATGGGATCTACAAAACAGAATTAATAAGTGTTCGGAATGCCTAAAATCTCCGGCCACTGTTCAGGCGGTGGGATCACTATTGGTGGCTCCGGTGATGACGACCGTGATCCATCAACAATAACTGGCTCCTTTGATGGAGGCCGGTTCTTGACCTCCGGCACCGATCGAGCTAACAGTTGGTCTACATGTCTCCTATGTGCCTCTCCATCTTCCGTTCTCACAATGTAACAGCTGGGACCCTGCACTGTTTCCACTACTGCTCTTTTCCACTTTTCACTCGACCCATACATCCTTGCCAGTACCGTCTGTCCAATCACAAATCTTCTATTGGGCTCTCTATGTGCAGCCTGTTCTAGCTGTTGTTCAGCTTGAGATGGTCTACAGTTAGGGTGTAGAACAGATATTGCTGTTCTGTATCTACGTCCGTTAAGCATTTCTGCAGGAGTTTTGCCCGTGCAGCTGTTGGGTACTGTACGTAACGAATACAAGACTTTGGGTATTTTCTCACTCCATGGCTTATTGCTCTCTGACAATCTCTTTAATTTATTTTTAAAAGTTTGTATCGCGCGTTCCACTTGTCCATTAGATGCTGGATGGTAGGGTGGAGAATATAAGTGTTTGATTCCATTATTTTTCAGAAATTTGTTAAACTCATCCGAGCAGAAAGCTCTCCCGTTATCGGACACTACTACATCTGGTAACCCCTGACTTGCAAAAATCTTTCTAAGTGCCGTAACCACAGTGCCACTACTCATAGAAGATACCATCTCTGCTTCCAACCATTTACTATAACTGTCTATTAGCATCAAAAAGGTTTTACCCTGAAAGGGTCCGGCAAAATCAATGTGTACACGAGTCCAGGGCTTCTCTGATGCAATCCAAGTCTGTGGGTCCCTGGGAGGGTTATTTCTAACATCTTGGCATTTTTCGCATTGTCTGACTACTTCTTCAATCTGCTGATCCATTCTAGGCCACCACACATACCCTCTGGCATATGCTTTTGTTTGGACAATACCCGCATGTGGAGCATGCAACAATTGCAACACTGCTGGTTGCAACGACGCTGGAATGATAACTCTGTTGCACCACAATAAGCAGTTTTTATTGTGTGAAAGAGCATCTCTGCGTATCCAAAAGGGCTTAAGGTCAGGTTCAGCACACGACCGTGGCCAACCATGAAGAATATGAAATAAGACCTGTTGCATAATCCCATCCTTTTTCGTTTCGGATGCTATAATAGTAGAGTCTACATTCCACTCCTCAGGCTTATCCTCAAGTAGTAAAACTTCTCCTAGGTTGTCATCTCCATTATCAGCGGTATCGGGTGAGGTCCATCTACTCAGAGCATCAGCATTGCCGATCAATTTCCCCGGTCTATATTTTATGTCGTATTTGTAACATTGTAGTTTTAAAGACCAACGCAACATTCGTGGGGAGATTTGGTTCGGAATCTGTTTCTGCGGATTAAACATACCCACCAATGGTTTGTGGTCTGTTATAATACAAAATTTCCTTCCCGCCAAAAATTCATGAAATTTATCTAATCCGAACATAATTGCTAATGCCTCTTTATCAATCTGACCATATCTTCTTTCATGTTTTTGTAGGGTCCTTGAAGCCATCATTACAGGTCTCTCTGACTTATCCTCCATGACATGGGCCAGTACTGCCCCGAGACCGTATTCCGAGGAGTCACATATTAAAAGTAGTTCCCTGTCTAACTCGTAGCTCACAAGAGTTAAATCAGAAGACAGATGGTCTTTTGCTTTAATAAAAGCGTTCTGTTCACGATGACCCCACACCCATGGTCTCTTAGCTTCCAATAACTTGTATAAAGGTTCCAGTAAAGTAGCTCTATCAGGTATAAATTTTTCATAAAAATTGTGCAACCCAAGAAATGCACGTAAAGTTTCTTTATTTGTAGGTGCAGGTTTCTCTTTAATCTCTTTAACTTTTAAAGGTGAAGGGTGCAACCCTTTCGCATCAATCATATGACCCAAAAAATGTATATTATTAGAACCAAATACACATTTCTTTAAATTAAGACGAAATCCCATTTCATTTAACTTAAATAATACTCTATGTAATCTCTGGTTATGTTCCTCCATCGTTTTACCAGCAATAGCAACATCATCCAATAAACAAGCAACACCATCAATACCGGCGAGAGCTGCTGACATAACTCTTTGGAAAATTCCTGGGGCAGCATTCACACCAAAAGCCAGGCGGTTCATCTTCATTAGACCAAGAGGTGTATTAAGCGTTAGCAGTGCAGCGGTATCATCATCCACCTTGAGCTGCATATAAGCTTGTTTTAAATCCACTTTACTAAACACTTTCCCACCGCTCAATCTAACAAAAGCTTCTACTGCCAAAGGAAGTGGGTAAGTGTCACACTCAATTGCCATGTTCACAGTAGAACGGTAATCACCACATATCCGAATTGAGCCGTCATCTTTTTTGATAATTCTTAGTGGAGTACTCCATTTTGAATATCTCACAGGAGTCAAAATGCCCTGTTCCACCATACGATTAAGCTCCTTGTTAACTTCCTCTTTTAGCGGAAAGGGTACTGGTCGAGCTCTTAAAAACCGGGGCACGGCATCCGGACGCACATGAAGTGATATCTTAGGTCCCTTGTATTCCCCGAGTTCTTCCTCGAACAAAGCAGGAAATTCTTGCAAGACATGACTCGTAGCTTGTCCCGCCCAGAATATACCAGATATGTTCAGTCCCAGAGGCCCGAACCAGTTTCTCCCAAGGAGACTGGGTCCACATCCTGTGACCACCAGGAGCTCACACTGGGTTGTTTTATCCCCGAGTGTGACCTCAACATCAACTAAGCCCAGTACCTTCAATGGGTCTTTAGTCCAAGTCACCAGTCTAATGTTTGTAGGCCGTAATGGTGGGGGTGTCCTCCACAGCTTGCGATATGTGTCATTAGAAATGATGGTTCTAGATGCCCCGGAATCAATTTCCATTCGTAGTTTAGCATTATTGAGTGTTACCTCAGCAATTATTGGTGGCTGATAATCTTCAATACAATTATAAATGCCCATCATTGGTTCCGAAGACATGCCCGGAGTGTCAAGACCACCATCGTTAACCGTGTTGACTTTATTATTCTTCTTCTGACAGACCGTAGCGATGTGACCAAAACGCTTGCAATAAAAGCATCTAGCTTTTGCAAACGAGCACCGCTCCCCATGTCTATGCTGACTTCCGCAGTGTCGACAATCTACATCACGCACTTTATCAATTTGCATAGGTTCCGAGTTGTAGAATGGAGTTTGCTTCATGTCCCGGTTGTCTGGATATAAATCAGAGAATGTCGCCTGGTAATTGAGACATAATTGTACTGACATCTCATAAGTGAGGTCTTTAGTCTTCAACAAATCCCGTCTTAAGCGATCATCACGTATCCCCAACACTAGTCGGTCTCTTAACTGGCGCTTCAAATCACCAAAATTACAGTTGGCGCCCAATAGTCCGATAGCCGCAATGTAATCCTGCATATTTTCACCATGTAGCTGTTGACGTTTATGAAACTTGCCCGCTTGTAGTATTTCATTCACTTCTGGTTCATAAAATGTGTCTAACACATTTAAAATATCCGTGAATGTAACAGTGGTCGGTCTGTTCGGCACTAATAGTGACACGATTAATGAATATGTTTCCTTTCCACATTGGGATAAGAACAATGCCCGCGCTTTATCGACATCTTTGTCGTCAAATCCCGCCACATGTAAAGCGCAAAGTAAACGTTCTTTATATTCACACCACTTATCAATTTTAGGGTTAAACTCTCCCGGAAACACCACATTTGTAACATTTGACGTCATTTTTAGCTGAATTACATTAAAGTTTCCTCGTCGCCATTAAAAGATACTAACAATTTCAAGTTTGAAGCAAAACTGATTTATTTCATAAATACCCACATGTAAAAATAATATAAAATTTGGAACTGTCAAACACAATCAAATAATCACTATCTAAATACATAATAGTTATGTTTGTTAAATTAGTTATGACTATTTTTTTTCTTTTTCTGAATTTAGAATTCAGTGTTTTTTTTTTTTGTTACTATAAACACAGGCTATAATTGACCGGTTTCTTGTGGCAGTCTTCTTGTTATACGCCTTTCCGAAGCCATGGTAGAGTCTGACGATGAGCAAGTGCATGGTAAGACTATGCTAATAAACTTTTTTTACTATTTCATTTTTTAATAACATCAGCTTACTTTAACCATTACGTTAACTTTATGATTTACATTTACTCCACACGAGTCGCACCATCGTCGTACCATCATTTTTGATGGTTACTTTAACCTTAACCGTAACGAGCAAATCTCTGCTGGTTAAAGTTGTCAAGCCAATGTTACTAACATCAAATGTATAAAAGAAGCCAAATATGTTTTTCTATTATTTTTCGAGATCAGCCACCCTTTTAACGATAACAATATGAATTTACACGATATTGCAACGCGTGTGGAGTAAATGTAAACGTTTAACAGTCATCTTCACCGTAAAAGTAATAGTTAAAGTTACTTTAACCAGTCTTCTGGTGCAAACGACCCTTAATAGTCAGTGTTAATTTAATAGCAGTTTAAAAAATAACTTAACAATAGCTTTTACGAACAGATTTTGACAAATTTATAATTTGAGTCATGTTTATGAAATTAAGAATTCTAACCTCTTCATCTTGTGTTCTTGCAATTTCTATCATGAACTTGGCTGCTGGATGTTGCACAGTGATCTCACGGAGGATAGCATTTCCATCATTCGTCATCACAATACCTCCCATGGGATCCATCAACATTTTCAACATAGCCTGAGGTCCGAGGCATGTTCTAATAACGTCCGCTATTGTCTAAAATAAAAACAAAAACAACATTTAATGAATTATAATAGCTTTAAAACATGGAAAATACTAATTTAATGTCATTTCTAGCAACTTTTACCTTTCCAGCACTAATATTTTCCAGTTGAACCTTCCGGCCGGATTCACGTTTTGTATTTTGGCCTGAAATAAATATTTTCATTCAATACGACGTATACAAATGCCAATATAATTTCAAAATTTGTACTCACTTAGCACTAATACGGGGTGTGAACCTTGCATCTTGGTAGTTTTTATAAATTACAACAAAATAAAATTATTATTTGTTCGAGAACGAAAGGAAAAACTTGACTTGAAAATCGCGTGGTGACCAGTGTTGCCAGTAAAAATATTATTTTCAGTTGTTTAATTTTTAATTGATTTTCACATACTTAAATTACATAAGTTGTCAATGATAACAATAATAATGACATAACCAGATAATATTATAATTCTTTAAAATACTTTTTAAATACATTAGCATATATTTATTTCAAAATGAATATTAATGGTGGCAACATTATGATTTTTCGCACTCGTCATCTTATTCTGAGAAGCCAAAGGTACTAAGCCTATACAGCAACGTATATCTTACAATTTCTTCTTTTGTATAATCTTTGCACTAAAACTTTCGTTCAATCGGAGAAAAAACGAAAGTATTAATCCATCCTCATAACACATTAAGTTATTAACATTCAACGAAACACAAGTTTAATAAAATGATTCAGAACCGAAAACATCAACGCCCCTAAAAACTATTATTTTTTAAAATATAGGAACAAGAATTATTAAGGTCACCCCATGTAAACAAAAAAAAAAAAGAAACTGTGATATTACATTCTTTATTTGAAAGTAATTATTATAAATTTTAATACATGTATAATTTATAACGTTTTGACTAGATTAACTATTAGGCGTAGAATAGGACATAATGATAATATTTAAAATGTTTTATTATGTATTTTATACTTATTAACTAAATTTATTTTGAATAACGACTAGAAGGATGAGTGACAATCGTCTCACTATAATTTATATTAATATTAACTTTATTTACTACAAAAACTTTATAATACATTAATTTACAAGAAGTGTAGATACCTACAGTAAATAATACAGCGCTGATGATATTAAAATACAAGATAAAAGCTATTTACGAGTATAAGCAAATAATATACATGAATAATTAAGAAATAATATTTATTCCATAAGATCATCTTCTACGTCAGGGGATTCCTCTTTGGTATCATCATCACCATCATCCTTCTTCACTTCCTGGACATCATCTTGACCTGTTTTAACATTAACATAAACTTGTTTCAAATTGCGCATAATATAAGAAGTGCCATTCAGTTTTCCCTCCAAATTAACTTTATTGGGCACCGAGTTATCAAAGTATTTTGCTGGTGCATCAACACAAATTGGTGCCGAACGAACTGGCACAGAAAATGCTGATAAATGCCGTTGTCTTTGTCCAATGTCACGATTCAAACCTTTTCCCATATTCTGTTCAGACAAATTCATATTATTTTCTTGAGTCATATTAGTTTCCATTCCTTCAGCGCGTTTTCTGTCATAAATATGCCCTGAAACGCGTAAGTCAATGAAAAAATTCAAAGGATCTACCCCAAATTGAGGATTATAAATCGGTGGATACCACATCGGTGGAGGTGGTGGCAAGATTAAGTTAGAAGGTGGAATAGCGGCTTCCACTGGTCTCACAACACACGGGGAAGGTTTAGGCAGCCCTTCTTCAGTCCCCACATCAACAAATGATGATGATCGACCTGGCGGTCCTGGGCTGCCATTCGACTTGTTTAATTCAGGTTTTGGAGACACGCACCTAGGTGACATTTCTCCAAGACGTCGCACGTGTTTATCAACTGTTAACTCCAGAGGAACTTCAGGTCTTGTCAATTCCGGCTCCTTTTTTTCTTCTTCTGCTTTAGGCCATTGATCACTGCGACGAAGCCACGATTCGTTTTCGTTTTCTGAAAAGTACTTGTGCGATCTTCTTTTAAATCTTCTGTGATAGTGTGTGGGTCGACAGCCGTGACGTGCGTTGACAAATGAACGCAGCATTTCACTGAAGAAGAATGCGTGCGGTTGAAGCGGTAACGCGCTGTAGAGATATGGTGGTGTTGCAGCTAGCAATCGCGATACGAGCTCTGCATTTCTGAGCTCGTGTGTACGTGTTTTCCCCGTTGATTCGTTGGGATCTTTTTCTTCTTGTACAGAGCTCATTTTTCTGTAACAAAATAAAAAAGTGGTTGGTAATTTGGCACAAAAATAGCTATTTATAAGAAATATTAGGTATTTAGAAGGCGTTTCTTTTTGAATTATTTTTTATTTCATGTAAGCTTCAAGAAACAAATCATACACAATTTATAGGCAACTTCTATTTTACTCGATATGAACTACTTATAGAAAAATATCAATAGGTTTTGTTAAACTGATAATCCTTTTCTAAGATAATATAATAAAAAATGGTGGATGAACCAATATTAATTCCCAACCCTAGCCGCCCGCCCAAGTGCAAACGAACAAGTGATAGCACTCGCTTTCCGGATGAGAACAATACGATAGCTGTACCTACTACATTTTAGACATTTGTGTTCCACTTTGCAATCTCATTTTAACTGATTTTATCATTACTCATTTTTATTTAAAAAGTTCACTAATATAATTACATAATAGATTTGTATGACAGTGTCTCGTGAAAACATTTCTCAGTCAACTCAAAAAGGATTAGGTGAGGAGAATAATAGATGTGGTCGAGACGAAAGTGGTGTAAAGACAGATGTCGCTGATGCTCCATTGTTTCTGCTAACTCCAATCGAGACATTGGCGTGAAATATATAAGTTATATTGATACTTTCCGGATTCCAAAAAAAAAAGAACCACCAAAATATATTATAGTAATTCATGATAAAAATCGCTTTAATATGATGTAAAATATATTTTAGTATCTATAGAAAATAGTAGACAAGAGAAAATGGGGAGAGAGGGGACATTTGGAGCACTCGCTGAATGTTTGCACATCGTCGCGTACGTACGTATAAGATTTGCATTCCCGTCGCTTCACGCTACGTATCAACTGTTTGAATAGATATACACGCGTCTGAATTTATTGTTAACGTGCGGGGTATACTGTCCTCCCTTTCCCTGGTCTATTGTCAACCAAATCCGATATATCGCTTTCACTTCAAACTTGTTGAGTGATATAATTTAATTCTATGAATAACTTTATCTATTCATCAGTTTATATAATATATACCGTTGCTAAGTATTAAATGTACAAGGGATTTATTTATTAGGGTATTAAAATGGAATATAAATAAGTAGGATATAGGTTTCGTAGAGCATTCTCAAATAATTTGCGTTTTAAATGTTTTCAAATTAGATGTATCTATGGTCAAGAATATTTTTCATTACCAAGGCAGTGATCACGAAGTCATCTGCCAAAGATTTTTTTATCGTAATAAAAAAAAATAGTTTAAGTTACATTAAGTTACTTTACCAACAAGAGGACAAATGCTTTCAAGACATGAGATATACGAGTTATTATCTTAGTTAATTAAATTGCGTCAAATTCATATTCTAACTACCATAGCTGTGCATGTAGGTAGGAAAATTGGAAAATTATTTCACAAGATTTTTATGAACAACTTTTTTGTTCACTTTCTTTTTTTACAAACAAAATTCCATATCTTCAAATCTATAAAGACTGGTACGAATGATATAGTGATACGTATTTTTTAAATATTTTCAAGACGAAAATTGTAATTCGACTATCAATAATTACAGTAAGATTATAACTACCTTATATCATTATTCTAAGTAGTAGGTACTTCAAAAGTAGAGTTGCGTTATAAAGTAAAAAAATAATATATATAATAATAAATAATATAATAATAATAAAACTGGAGCTTCGATTTAAAAATCGATATCGACAGACATCTCTGCTCTGAGTTGCCAATTATGATCTACGTATCGCTTAATCTCAATGTTTATAGATATTTAGAAAGAGGTAAACAAAAACCTATACTCTATTTTTTAGTTGACTTATTTTGTAAGAAAACAAACAGCTCGTAATAAATAAAAATAGTGTGCACTGTCAATCTAGATGGTGCATAGTGCATACTCGTCTCCTCGGGCCGGCATAGCGGAGGCTGCCTGTGGACTTTTCTATGTAGTAGCAGTTGTTTCCGTTCATGGACCGCTCTCTAGCTTTACATCAAGCGGAGTGTTATCATATGCCGAGCTACAATATATATTTTTTAATAAGTAAATGTAAAAAAGTATACGCTTATCAAAATTATAATCAATGCCAGTAAGGGAGAATATCAGAATACAGAATACGCAAAAAATGAAAACCTTTTTATGATTTGAAAGGAAATTATGGGAATTCAATTGAAAAATAATGAATTCAACGGCTACACTCTTACATTTATTTATTTTTTTATGTTGACACGACATGTGACCTCGACTGGCCTGGTGTTAAGCACAGTCCATGAGCACTGACGACTAGGGAACCGCTTATACGGTGGCTCCAGTCGCCACCACTATGCCGGCATGAGAAGGTGCTTTTTCACACTCCAAGGTGATAGATAGACTGAGAGAACACATGGGAGGGCAAAGCAAGTCAATTGTGCGACACAGAAAGGATGCCCGAACCGTTTCGTTCGGCTACGGATTCGGTCGACAAAATGTGGATGCTTCCCCCTCCCATTGCGGGTATTGAAGAATAACCATACAATTTAATTAAAAAGTAACCTTATTAAAAAAAAGTTATTCTTGGTACACTCAAAACAAAGCGAAATAAAAGTTGAAAATCTCCAAATGATGAGATTAGAAAGAGAAATGAGAGGTAGAATGACGAAAATAGAGATAATTAAGTAAGAAGAGTACCTAATGATAACAGTAATGTTTACGTTTTTCCCCCGTTTACTCGCCAGCAGTTGAGCGCGTTACATTCGTAGTGAAGCTTCGCTTAAATAGTGTTTTTGATAATAACAATAATAGTAAACAAAAGTAAATTAGTAGTTTTTAAAGCTAGGAAAAATATAAAGATGACCCGTAGTCAAGTTGGTGAAACGGTATAGACTCGTATAGACTATAGGCACGTCAAGAAAATTAAATATAAAATCATGTCAAATTTTTCTTAGAACTTAATATTACTTTATGATTATGAATTTTTATGTGTCTACCTGAGCATTATCTCAAGTTAAATTGCTTATAGATAAGCGAGAGATTTTCATGACAAATTCGTGAAAGCGTCAGGCGGCACCTAACGTTAATTTCCATATTAAAACAGTCACAAAGGAAGCAGATTTCAAAAACCTCGTCATTGAGGGAGGTACCAAATTTACATGAAGCTACAAAATTAATTAGAGGTGGTTACTAACTTCCCCTTTTTAAATTAATAAAAAATATTATAAAATATAAAAATAAAATAAAAAAAATTGAAAGTAGCCAGGTATAACGAGAGGAGTGTGCACAGTCAATCTAGATGGTACATGCTCGTCTCCTCAAGCCGGCATAGTGGAGGTGACTGCTTCCCGCACAGGTTTCTCTGTAGTAGCAGTTGTTTCCATTCATGGACCGCACTCTAGCTTTACATCAGGTGGAGTGTTGTCACATGCCGAGCTACAATAAAAAACAAAATTACAGTGTAATATGTATCGTGAATTTATAATAATTTTTTATTGTTAAGCTGTAGTGCGGTCCATGAACGGAACTGCTACCTACTACTACAGATAAATTTCTACAGGCAGCAGTTGCCTCCGCTATACCGACTTATACATATACACGTATATATGCATGTGTGTGTACATCGATTATTTTTTGTGGTTTTTGTTGCTTTTTTCTTCTTCTGCAACGTGTGTGCGTGACATTACAAAGGATATTATTCTGCATAAACCTTAAAAGTAAGTAAAATAAAAAAATAAAAACATTTTCTCACATCATGCGACCAACAAACAATATTGTGGAGATACCGCGGGGTATGATAATCGCGTCAAAACGCACGTAAAGTGGCGCGAGGGAGTCCTGAAAGGGAGTGCGGGGAGTGGGAGTTAAGCTGCGTGAATGACGGCTTTAAAATGTTCCGATTATCCATTTGAGTGTATCTGTGTGCTCCCCGATCTCCCCCTATGTTATATTTTTATAAAGTTTTTGTACTAATTTTAATTTTGGGCAAACAAAAAAAAGGGGAAAAATACGTTTTTATTTGATCAAACAAAACTAAAAATGAACGTAAAAGATTTTCGGATAAAATTTCAAGAGTTTGATTGATAAAATGGAAATGAACACAAATCGACATGAACGTGCGAGCTCTTTTTTCTAATATACATTCGTTCGCTGACTACGGAAAACTCATCGATGCATACAAAGCTTTAGAAGCGAGCTTTCCCTCGATGCAACACAAAAAAAACCTATCATCCGCTATAACGAATGAAGTAGATTTGATGCTAAATTGAAATATCCTGTTTTTACCATAAAATGTAACGTTGATTTTTATTTATTATCGTAATATTCTGTAATTACATTTTTAACAAATAAAAATTCCTATTTTTGGGCCCATTTGCATATCTAATGCGTAATTTGTTAACAAAACAATATTCTGAAATAATATCTTAGTTTTTCATTACTTTATTGCACGTCATGTACAATCTTGAATATTGCATCAGAAAAAGTCAAATTACTCAATAACTTGGTAGAAATATTAAAACTGATTTTGTTTTAATAAAATATTAAAACTCACTAGCAAACCCGAGAAAAATTGTAAGCCCGTTACTCTTAAACAAATGAGCATTCTCCTTTAAAGGTCTTGCCCCGGTTCTGAAAAAAAAATTGATCCGAGACTGTTGGCCATTTATAATATTTACCTACACGTATTATTTCAAAGCTCCATTATTAATAATTCCTCTTTGTTATTAATTAGTCGTAAAGATGTTAGACTTAATAATTAGACGCGACACTTCTCTAATTACACATGTAATTAAATAAACAACAGTTTTGAAGCTTTAAGATAGAATTTCGACAAGTTTCACTAGTTAAGAAGACGGTAAACTTAATTATTAAGTCAATTTTAAGGTGGTTTTACACTGTACAAATTGGAAACTCAAGATTTCCCTTTAATATGACGCCTAAAAGGAAGAGAAAATGTTTACTATCCAGGTTGACAGTACACACTCCTTTCGTTATATCTGGTTACTTCCGAACTGATCCTGAAACTCTAAAAGGTTACTTTACTAGTGTCACATTCTAGTTTTCCTGCCACTGTCAGAATTTAACGAGGTTTGAACACGAATCGACCTACCGCTAGATCACAGCCGCTCTTGAAGTCTTGATCCCTAAACGCGACTAACCCAGTGGTATTAACCCAGAATGGGATACTGGAGCTAATAACCACCATGGGGAGTAACACAAAAATAACTTTTCAAATCGAAATTAAACATTTCAGAACAAATAAACAAGAAAAATCGTATCTATATAAAGAAAAGCGTCACCGTTTTGCATTGCGCAAACTGTGTACTCTCAGAGTAACAATAAACAGCTTATTATAATATTTTGTATCACAATGAAAACGTAATAGGCATCTGTTATGAAAAATATGCCTAAATGTCCATAAAAAGGAGTATCTTGAGCTCTTCTACACACAAGGACATTACTTTTTTTTTGTAGTAACACTCGTTTGACGAGACTCTACCTGGATTTAAGCTAGAGTGCTGTCTGTGTGTGGAATCATCTGGTACCACCGATAAAGCTTTCAAGCTGTCCGAGATGCTACTATTTATCCAGGTATATTATGACTGTATATGTTATTTATTGTCACTCGACATATGACAACACTCCGTCTGGTGTAAAGCTAGAGTGCGGTCCATGAACGGAAATAATTGCTACTACAGAGAAACCTGTGCGGGCTGCAGTCGCCTCCGCTGCATAAGTAAGAATAACTGCTTTCTTTTTATATATTTTTTAAGTCTTTTATTTGACTCAAATGGGGAAAAACATCACGTAGCTAACTAACAATTCAATAAATTAAACAAATAAATAAAAAAAAACTACTTAATATGATTTTGAAAGCTGAAAAATATTATGTTATATATTATAATATAAATATTATTGAATGTAAATAACAATATTGGTACGTCACATCAGTTTATTCAAACAGCTATCGCTTACAAAGTGTATTTGCATGTATCAGTCAATCGGCGTGATACGAGCCGAGAGCGATACCATACCAACCAAGTTGAAATACGATACGTGTTCAAATAAATATAGAAACGTATATTCTCGAAATTGAATGTTTGAAAATCGATTCGAATACTTTTTCATACAAATTTTAGATACTTCGGATTTCGGAATATTTTTGAATTTTTTTTTAAAGTTTTTATTTAGTCTGGGAAGGCAAAAGGAACAAAACCGATACAGACACGTTTTCAGTATTATATTTTTTTCTTTAGTACACTACATTAAATACTTTAGTCAACTTTAGTGTACAGTCTGCAGTGGCAAAGAAAGCCTTATTCTTGCTTTCATTCTTATTTATAATAAGAAAAGTAAAATTTAACTTAAATAGGTCTTGGTTTAACAAAAACAAGAATAATAAATACTTCCTATAATTTTTTTTACTAAAATACTATTTTTACTAATGTTTCCATAGTAGTAAGTATTTGTTAGAGTAAAAACTTTTTCATTTGATTTATTACGCTCTCTGTAGCGGAGTAGGTCGTTCCGCAACAGTCAGTAACGGTAAGGTCCCGGGTTTGATTTTAAAAGATTTTATGCACCTATAGTAAGTTTGTTTGTATTATTTCAAAATCCTAGTCGCTTATAATTTCCCACTAACTTAATTAAAAACGTTTAAAAGTTAGTTATAAATCTTCCAAACTTGTAAAATCTAGACGGACTTACAAAAGGAGGGAGGGCTATATTTGGCAACGGCTTTCCAAAATCTCTAGTACAAACACCGACGAGAGAAATTGAATCTTCTGTTTACAATTCTGAGGGAGAATTCACTCGCATGTTTCAAATATGTGATTACAGTAGTGTTTATGTATGTATAGTATAAATATTTGTTATATTTCTTTTTTCTTTTATAATTAATTATAAAAAATATATAAAAAAATAAAAGCGTTTGCGCGTGATTTTACATTTATAATATTAGTATATATTTTGGTCAGTTTTTAGAATTAAAATAATAATTAAATTATCAGAATACAAAAAAAAATCGTCATATTGTTTTAGAAACGCAAAATAGAAACTTTTCTATTAAAATGAAAACTGCAAAATGAAAGGAAAAACAACTATTGTATCAAACAGTCATTTTCCAGTGTGATGCTTGAACAAAAGCAAAACGGGACGAGGACAGGTACTTCAGCCTTTATGCCAACCGAGCTTCGACCGACTTTTAAACCGTGGTTCCAAAACGTTATGCACCTACCAGTTCAGTTTAAAATTAAGCATTTAAGTAGAAAATGAAATCGAACGGCGATTTAAAATCAGTGTGTATTATTTTACATTATTAGAGGGTAAAGATGGTAGTACAAAACAGGATTGAAAGGTTTCATTGTTTGTCCGCCGGATGACGACTCTGTTGTCTCTATAAAAGTATAGAAAAAGTTTCATTTTACCGCATGAATCAATGTTACGAGGGTTTACAAAACACGATACCCTGAACAAAAGTCTTTGGCACTTAATTTTACTGTCTATCCCACTGAAAGATTGTCTTGACAATACATTTGAAAAACTGAAAGCATTTTGTACAATGTGATAACAGTATACAACATGATAGAGCATTTATTATAATGACTGACAGTGGGAAGTTGCTTTGTACTTCCTACTAGCAAAATGTCTCTTTACCATAGATTAAATTAGTCCAGATAGGACAATGCAAACATGATAAAATAATATTAAGCAATATCACATCTATCGTTACATAATCTATGTTTAATTTGTTAGTTTTTTAAGATGCATGAATACACTTTTATTATTATTATTAATAATAATTGTTGAAGTTCGGTAAAGATATATAATAACTAATTTTTACGGCGCGCTTCGCAAGCGTTGAGTTAGTTTTGTGGGTAGTTTTAAAAATAACAAAATTTAGAAAAAAGGGGCGATTTTGAAATTAGAGAGCATTTCCTACAACCTTTGTTCCGGAACTTGGGCCCTATCTCGTTCCATTCCAGAGATAACGCGTTCTGGAACCGGACGGAACGGACTTTCGGAACACGTCGAGGTTTTCCTGAGGTCGCATGGGCCCCCTCTATATGTATCAAAAAGAATCATCTCTCTGACCCCCCGGAAAGTGCTCCATAATTGATGTTTAAAGAGTGGTAGGCAGACTGATGATGGTTATTTGTCCAGTCTGCCGTCCTGGGGTACTACCACCACTTTCGAATGTAACACCCGTGAAGTGACCTTGTTGCGTTTCGGGAATAGTTTGGAAGTAGCCAGGTATAATGAGAGGAGTGTGCACTGTCAATTTAAGATGGTACATGCTCGTCTCCTCAAGCTGGCATACTAGAGGCGACTGCTGTCCACACAGGTTTCGGTAGCAGTCGTTTCCATTCATTGACCGCACTCTAGCTTTACATCAGGCGGAGTGTTGTCACAACATGCTGAGCTACAATAAAACCATTTATAATCGTAATCGAGTTGTATATATGATGTTATAATATGATGATAAAAATTCATTTATTTGTATTTTCAAATTATAAATCTACATTTGTAACCAACCTCATTAAATGTACGTATTCTACTTTACTATTGTCAGAGACGGCATCATTCAAAGGTATTCAAGTACATATTGCGATTCAAACGCAAGGGTTACTTTGTTCAATACGAAAGGTTATAACTGAAAGATATTTCATAGTAATTTCATCACTATTTCTTTTAAGTAAGCTAGAATTTCGCTTGCAATAAAAAGAGATGTTTAGTCAGATTTATATTTCGCATTCATAGTTAAGAGTCGTGATAGCTTTGATGGTTGTAGATTATAGAGTTGTTAAAGTGACACAAAAGGGTTACTGAATATTAATATTTCTAGTTTTTAGTACTTACGAAACATAGGATTAAGTTCATAATCGCAAGCTAAAAACTTAAACCAGAAGGTAAACTTAGATTAGCCGTCCTGGGGTAGTAAATACTTTCAAGTGCCATCCGTGAAATGACGTAGTCACGTTTCAGGGTCAGCTTGAAAGTGGCCGAGTATGCTCTAACGAAAAGAGTGTGGCCTGTCAGTCTGCACCTTCTACCTTCAGCACGGCAGTCTGGACCTAGGTCTGGATCCACCAGTTCCCGACTGACTAAATCTTAGAAAGAGAAGCAATTAAAAGACGCTAACGAACTAAATAAAAAAGGAATAGTTATTACATCAACTTAAATCTTACCTTAAAAGATCTTTAGACAGACTCGTAGCTATCTATTCAAATCTTAATCCACCCCCAACCCTTTGCCCACCCCCATTCATTGTGCAAAGCTAATAATGTGATTGTCAAGTCGGCAGCAGACGTCTTCAGAAATTAATGTAATGTTGAATTTGAATCCCTCTTAAGATAATACGTCGACGCTTTTAGTAGTTATGATTTAGTTGACAGGGTACAGTTTTGTTTGATTAATTGGTTTTTAGCTTAAACGATTTGAGGACATGAGTACCTAGAGCGCGATCCATATGCAGAAACAATTATCACAAAGAAAGTGTCTGCAGACAGCAGTCCCCTGAACTATGCATATTCCTCTCGTAATTGCCGGATTGAGTGAGTTTTTTTTTTAATAGAAAGGAAAATGCCCATTCGCCTAAGAAAAATGGGCCCACAATTTTTTTCTTAAGTTTCACGATTAGTTTTAGTTCATTTGTAGGAGAATAAATCTACATTCACTAATCTATTTTGATTTTTTCACCTAAGTTATTGAGTAATTAGACTTTTTCTATATATTGTATTATTTAAGGTTATTATTGTATTAAAAGCTTTAATAATTGGTAATATTTATTTTTGATGTTATTAAACATTGTATATTGATTGGGAAACAATGTTTTAATGTGATTAAAATAAATTAATGAAGAAATAAGGTATTATTTTAGAATATTGTTTTGTTAACAAACTATTAGGTATCACGTGGGCCCAAAAATGGGCATTACTCAACAAAAAAACTAGTAGCAATGTAACTAATTTATATTATACTTAGCGGATTATTATTATTACAACGGAAAAACATAATTAATATATAGTTAAAAAAAAATAACGAGAAAGCAACTTTAATAAGATACCTTTTATTTTTGAAAGAAAATAAACATGAATACTTGTAGCCCTTTAAAGGTATTCAACCACCCTCGCAATAATTGGGCCACCCCTTCCGTTGGATTTATTGCACGGGACATAAATATTAAAAACTTGAGCACATAAATCTCGGTTTTATTAATAAAACAGCTTTCTCGAGACGCAGGTTTACATAAAACATATGAAATATACAATCTTCAGAAGTTTCTACTTAAGATTTGATCATAAATTTTTGATATTTTGCTATTTAAATATATTATACAAACATAATAATATATTCATGTTCATAAACTCAAGAGATGGGATAATAATTGTTTTATAGACATTTGTATAATGTACAAAAATTTAAAATAATACTTTTTTGAGCAACAATGAAAAACACTAGATTTTTTTAAGGAACTGGAACGCTAAACACATAATACTAATTACCTTCATACAAAGTTTTAGGGAACTGGGAACAGCTAGTAATTAACAAAAAAAAAATACAGTCGTGCATGTTTTCGTGTATATTTTGATCACTAAACGGCAATCGGAGCTAAATATCATCATCGGTCCTGTCTACAATTTTTTAGTTAATATTACAGTAAAGTCTTCAACAAAGACACATTGGTACTGGCTTGAAATATGCGTGATCACGCTTCTAATCCGATGCTTTCAACCGCTAAGCCGGACTTCTTTCTACCTAGTCATAAAATAAGAGTTAAACTTATGAAATTTAATTTTTAAGATTTAGTTTCCACGTCACAGTATGAAACACAAAACCATCGCGTCACATTAGAGAACGGCATCGAGTACAAAGGCTGTACGCTTGCTTTGTAAGGTAACTTCCTTCCATACAGCTCATTATCTTTCCTCACGGGTGCTCTGATAAGCGTGGAACTAGGTTTTCAAGACAGTTGACTGTTATTATGCTAGGAAACGTTGGTGCGTATTAAAAAGAGGCTAGCTAGCTAGCTTGATCAGGGTTGTTAATAAATTTTGATCAAAACTTAACAGAATAAATACAAGAAATAATAAAGGATTTTAGTTCAATAATTAGACAAAGACACCTGTGATTTACACTCTAAATTAATACTCTTCATAAAACGTAGATTTAATGCAATATCTCGCATTTCAATAACCAAGCAAACATTAATAACCAAGGGATTATTAAAATGGAATACAAATTCCCGCCGCGAGGGAGATGCCTAATAAAAATGAAACCCGACGCGACGTCGAGCAAAAATTCAATCCAGCAATCGTCGTCTCATTACAAAAGAAACCATTAGTACCAAAAAGTTCCCGGGTGGTCGCCGATCTCCATGGAAATATCTCGTTGGCGACTTTTGATTAATTAGCGCCATTCTTTTCTCGCGTAGACACCACAGGAAACTTCGCCATTAATTCGCGAGAAACAATATGGCGGTGCGTCCGTCTCCGTCGGTTTTATTGGGACATATCCGGTTGCTTTAGTGCGAGTTAATGATATATCTCAAGAAATCTACAACCGACATAAAATATTGTACTATCAATGATATATTTCAGTTTAAATTTCCAGTGCTTTATCATACTCTGTCTTCTAAAATCTAAACAAAAATCATGAGTTGGTGCTATGAGATCACGTGGTGCTGATTTTTTAAATGTATATTTAATGGTAGAGAAAATAATAATACTATACATACATAAAAATACATTAAATCTACAATATACGAAATAATTAAATTCAAAAACCAATCGTTAATAATCTCTATAATCATGCTCATCTACCACTATCACAGCACACTTCTTAATTAAAAAGTAGAATATTTTTATATCGTTAGCGCCTTTTAAAAAATAATTAGGGTTGTCAGGAATATTTTTAATTAAGAACATTCAATATTAGTTTCAAATACAATCAGACATCAATCAGGTAAAGGAGGGGTTGTAAAATGTAAAGACGGCAAACTCTTACAAAAGTGGTTTCAAAGCTAATTAATGCTTGTCAAGTTTCCCCCGGATTTTGGTTTTATTCGTGTCTAATTGTTTTTAAAGCAGTCCCCGGTTTAATTTGTCGTTTGTTACCGTGGAGTTTTCTCTCTTTGTGCAGTGGGGAAATTGTTTTTTTATTTGATTTCGCTCGTGGAATATGTAAATTATTTGGATTTTAAAATCTCAATAAAAATGGTCGACTAGACGGACTGGTAATAGATATAGAAATATACTTAATTCAAGACAGATAACAAAATGTCTCAAGATGGCCGCAAAACTCTCGATTCCAATTTTAATGCAGTATTTAATATTGAATGGGGTCGTGAATAGCACAATGCAAAGGGTGGGTGCTGTCACATTGACATCAGCTGCATTGGATCATATTACAGTTGTCACGGGGGGTATTTTTGACAGGAGTGAGAAAAAAAGACTGCAATTCAATTTTATATCAGATTATAAACTATATAGATTGCACTATAAAGTGCGTACGAGGCGTTTTGACAACACGTTCCTCGTGCGAACTGCGAAACTGTGGAACTCCCTCCCGGTGTCTGTGTTTCCCGACACGTACAACATAGGTCTCTTCAAATCGAAGGTGAACAGGTACCTCATAGGCAGGCGTGCTCCACCTTAGACCACATCACTGCTTAACACCAGGCAGGGTGTGGTCAAACGCTTGCCTATTAAGCATAAAAAAAAATGCATGGTAGCGGATCTTGTAGTGATTCTAAGTAATACCTAACTTAATATTTTATGTCCGTTGTCTAACGATGCAAAATCTAACGGTCGATGTGACCTGCTCAATGATACGACTGAAGAAATGTTTGCTTGCAACAGTCCTCTCCGCTATACCGCTTAGCGCGACGAATGTACTACGTCGATTGACAGGGCACAACGTTTTTTATATATAGTTTACATCTATTTATACAATAAGGCAATTACGTAAAAATAGAGTGTAAGAAAATGTAGTAACCTCAAAAATGATTGCATAGCAAAACAAGTTAGCGTCAAACCTCAGGGGTACATTGGAAATGTCAACGAGTTAAAATGACACGATATTTGTGACAATTCGTTACGGTACATGCACATACACTTTTGTTTATTTTATTATTATTATTTGCTTTTTCTTCTCTCTCAATCTCAACTCTTTCTCTTGCTAAAACTTCTTTTTTATTTGATTACAATAAAATATATTAATTAAACTTATTCCCTTTATAAAACGAAGTCCTATAATTAAATATACCTAGGATTATTATTTTAAAATTGTAAAATTAATAAATACTCGTCTATCTACCCTAATACGAGAATAGCGGCATGATAATAGTACCAATGCAGTGAAATAATGAATGATGCAATAGTTAGAAAAATTGGAAGTTGACATGTGGAATAGAGTCAGGGGTGAACAGTGACGAGCGTAGGCGGGGTCGTTAAATTATTACCCACTTACAAAATGATGCATGGGGTGAAATTTTATTAATTTTGTCGACCACACAATAGGTTTAGGGTGCATAAAAAACTGTACCATTCATGTGAATATAGATAATTATAAAGTTTTTTAATTTTGGTTGTTGAGATTGTCTATAGGCGACCAAAATGTACCAGAATTTAGCGAAATTTGAACTACGAGTCTCTACAACTAGACTAGATACCACCCGCGTTTACGAATTAATTTTATTCATTTAACATTTCCGTTTTTGTGGCCCGCGTAACGCCAAAAAGAGGGTTTTTTTTTAAGGCAAAAAGATTTTTTAAGTCAAACTCATAAAAGATAAACAAACGAACACTATATTTTATAACATATGACGCTATTATTCGAAAGTGATTTTCGAATCCCGTAATATGTTCAATGCTCTTAACGAATGTGAGGGAAGCCTGGACCACAGAGTATACTTCTAAACCAAGGCATCAGGTATGGAAGATAAATGTGGTCCTATCATAGAACGAACAAAATTATCTTTGGGTAAAAAAGAACCAAACCGATCTATGTCACTAAACAAAGGAAGTAAGATAATCTATGTCACATTATAGTGGAAGGTATCTGGCAAGTTAGGGCAAATAATAATATTCGGGAGTGGACCGGAATCGAATCCATGAAGAGGCTGTTTCATTTGGCTTTCTACAAACAATGAGCTGACTAGGTCCTGTAATGATAAGGTCATTAAAAGAATATTTTCACATGAGTACAGGCATACTTTACGAAGATGCAAAAAAAGTTGAACATCTTCGCGAATATTATAGCACAATAAAACAATAGCACTTACAAAAATGAGAGTACAGAGAAGAAAATTAAAAAGTAATAAAAACACAAATGAGATGTTTTCAATCATCAGTCGAGGGTGGTGGGGAGGAACGAGGAGTGACGTCACATGAGATTAAAAAGTTTACCGTGACGCTCCCCAATCTCTCACGGAAATTAGCATTTTACTCCTGATCCATATTTACATATTCTCGCGCGGTCCTTTAATTTTTCTCTTTACGGGTATGAAACAAGGGTGTGATTTAAAATAGATATTGTTTTTTTAGGACTATTGTCTGTAGAAAGGTAACTCAATCAATCTACATTTCTGTCGGCCTCTGATTAGAGCGGGACAATAAAGAAAAGTATTAAATAAAAAGAAAATATGTATAATTACAGTTTTATTAGGGGGGTATCGTGGCCAATAATTCTTATGTCCATTTGCACCATATGACTTAACTATTACTGTCACGTTAAAGTAATGGTTAAAGTTAAAATTGGTTTGCTTCAAAAAAAATCTGTCACATTTGACGATTACTTTAACCTTAACCGTTACTGGCGAATTTCGGCCGGTCAAAGCTAAAGTAATAGTTAAATCAATGTCGCTAACGTCAAATCGTTGAAAAGCCGCTCTTGTTTGTATTGAGAGAATTCATTTACACTAGCAACCCTTTTAACTATAATAAATTAATTTACACGATGGTGCAACGCGCGTGGAGTAAAAGTAAAGGTAACTGTCAAAGTTAAAGTTAAAGTAACAGTCAAAGTTACTTTAACCGGCCATCTCTGGTGCAAGCCACCCTTAATGTATCGTTATTTCATTCGTATCTTCTAAAGGGCATTCTTCAATTCTAGATAGGGTGCTTTTTTTTTTTATTGTAGCTCGGCATGTGACAACACTCCACCTGATGTAAAGCTAGAGTGCGGTCCATGAATGGAAACAACTGCTACTACAGAAAAACCTTTCCCTTTAAACCCGTCGCCTTTGACAGTGCACACTCCTCTCGTTATATCTGGCTACTTTCAAACTATTCCCGAAACGCGACAAAGTCACTTCACGGGTGTTACATTCGAAAGTGGTGGTACTACCCCAGGACGGGGTAGTCATCCATCAACCATCATCAGTCTGCCTACCACTCTTTAATAGTGCCTATAGGCATTGAGCGACCAAAGTACATATAACAAAGTTACTTTCAGAATTAGGGAGGTTCGAACACGGGTCTCATCGATCGTGAGTTCACGCGTCTTACCGCTAGACCACGGCCGCTCTTTCCAGTGCTTTTACGATGTGGTCCGAACCCGTAGAGTGCCCCCAGTCGCAACTATAGCTGTAACCTCCACTTTACACCAGGGAATGAAATACCGATATCAACGTTTATCAACGAAATCTCATATAGTTTGGCCCTGATTGTATAATAACACATATCTAGAACATTTCAGAGCCATTCACTCCATTGTCCTTTGTTATAATCTAAATCTAAATACTTATATAAAATGCTAATGTTAGTACGTAAATACAGGGTTTTCTCCGTGATCACCAACTCCAATCTGCTTCCCGTTGGGGTGGTAGATACCCCTTGGTCTCCTGGTGAAAGTAAGGGAGTTTGGTCGCGGTGGGTGGAAGAGGGTGGTTGTGGGAGGCGAAAATCTCAAAAAATCTATATCTGTCTCTTTCTAACATATGACATTTTGAGTACTAAGTCTGTCTTTTTCTAACTTATGAGATGTTGAGTACTAAGTATAGAGTTCTAAATTTAAAAAAAATAATCTATAAAAGTCCCAAGAATGATCTAGAAAGTTCCAAAACGTTATCAACTGCTAAAATCGATACAGAATGTTCTAGAAAGTTCCAAAATGAGCTCTACCGTTAAAATCGATATGAAATGTTTTAGAAAGTTCTAAAAACTTCTAGAATGATCTACAAACATTAAAAATGTGTAGCTATACACATGCCAAAATCAATATAGAAAGTTCTACAAATTTCCGGAAAGATCTAGAAAATTCCAAAATGAGCGCAATTGTTGAAATCGGTATAGAATGTTCTACAAATTTCCGGAAAGATCTAGAAAGTTCCAAAATGAGCGCAACTGTTAAAATCGATCTAGAATGTTCTAGAAGGTTCTAAAAATTTCAGGAATGATCTAGAAAGTTCCAAAACGTTATCAAACTGCTAAAATCGATATAGAATGTTCGAGAAAGCTCAACAAATTTCTGGAATGATCTAGAAAGATCTAAAAACTTCTAGAATGATCTACAAACATTAAAAATGTGTATAGCTGCTAAAATCGATATGAAATGTTCTAGAAAGTTCTACAAATTTCTGGAATGGTCTAGAAAGTTCCAAAATGAGCTCTACTGTTAAAATCGACATGAAAGGTTCTAGAAAGTTCTAAAAACTTCTAGAATTATCTACAAACATTAAAGATGTGTATAGCTGCTAAAATCGATATAGAATGTTTTTTTTTTTTTTGGCACGACATGTGACCTCGACTGGTCTGATGGTAAACGCAGTGGAGGTCCATGAGCATTGACGACTAGAGAACCGCTCGCACGGTGGCTCCAGTCGCCACCACTATGCCGGCCTGAGAAAGTGCTTTTTCACGCTCCGCTTGAAGGATCCAAGGATTGGGAGAATACATTCTAGAAAGTTTTACAAATTTCTGTTTCCACATTTACTAGAGTATTTCTTATTTTCAATTCGTTAATTAGTTAATTAATTTGATTTGATTAACTCTATAAACACCGTATGTTTAATGGTTAAATAAGTCTCTCAATATCTAAGATAGAAATCTACAATATCTACTTTAAAAACGGATCCTTAAATATTTTTTATACCATTAAACATGCGATGTATTTTGACCCGAGCAACGCCGGGGGTTTCGTCGCTAGTCATTTTATAATAAAGGAGAATGCCCATTCGTGTAAGAGAAATGGGCCCACATTCTTTTTTCGAGTTCCACGATCATTTTCAGTTAATATTGTAGGAAAATAAATCTACATTCCTTATTACCAATCAGTTTTAAGTTTTCCACCCAAGTTATTGAGTAATTAGACTTTTTTTGATGCAATATTTGAAGTTATTACTTTATTATTATATTAAATGCTTTAATAATTGATGATATCTGTTTTTTATATAATTAAATATTGTCTATTGATTGGTAAATGATATGTTGATATAATCGAAATAAATTAATAAAAAAATAAGATATTATTTCCGAATATTGTGTTGTTAACAAACTATTAGATATCGTCCATTATAATAAATTAAAATGCAATTTAGTAGAGATTTTTAAAGAAAAAAAATCATAGATAAGGATCTAACAATAAAAATGTGTATTCTATTTCAAAGTAAAATTAAATCTCAAAAATTAATTTGAGCACAGAATTTTTAAGCTCCTTTTCGTGTCCATTTAAGTGCACTTTTTTTCTACTAAACAATTCCTTTTAAAACGTCCGAGAGAAGTTTTTTTTTTTAATTTATGCAGACACAAAAAGTTTGCTAATATTTGATGAACCATTTTTTTCTTCGTTCTTTTAGGAACTAACTATCCATAAAGCTTTTGTATAGTTTTCATATCTTATTAAGGTATAATTTAAAATATATACCTACAATAATATATCTTTTTCTTTTATTGTAGCTCGGCATGTGACAACACTCCGCCTGATGTAAAGCTAGAGTGCGGTCTATGAATGGAAACAACTGCTACTACTCCTACTTCACTATGCCAGCTTGAGGAGACGAGCATGTACCATGGCTACTTTCAAACTATTCCCGAAACGCGACAAAGTCACATCACGAGTGTTACATTCGAAAGTGGTGGTACTACCCCAGGACGGCAGATTGGGCTAATCAACCTACCACCCTTTAATAATGCCTATAGACACTAACCGACCAAAGTACATATAACAAAGTTACATTGGTACCAGTCAGAATTAGCGAGGTTCGAACACGGGTCTCTTCGATCGTGAGTTCACGCGTCTTACCGCTTACTTGAATCTACAATTTGTCATTTCAAGAAAAGATAATTTTTTAAAGTCGCATATGATCGCGGATTACACATGAGTCGTAGCGACTGAGAACACTGTAGTCACCTCCCCTATGCCGATCTAATGAGACGAGATGAGTGACGGTCAAATTAACGGCTCTTGGGGCAGCTCTTTACAAAATGTAAGGTGCTTCTGGCCGTCAAATAACCGGGATGAAGACAGTAGTGAGCTAATAACCATCAGCACTTATTCATCAGTCTGCTTACCACTTTTTATTCCGTAGGCTCTGAGCGACCAAAGTTACATTGGTATTTGCTGGATTCGAAGGTACAAGGCAATATTGGATATAGCTCTCACTTGGTTACTTCCAAAGTCATCCCGAAACACGACAAAGTCACTTCACGGATGTTACATTTGGTAGTACTGGTACTGGACTGGGCTAATAACCATTATTAGTCTGCCTACCACAATTTATAAAATCTAGAGTATTATTGGAGTTGCAATGCAATTGAAATTGAGTCGAGCGAAACAAAGCCGTACACACTCGGTTGGCACACCGCAGCTGTCACTTAATAATTTAATTGTGCATTTCCCCCCTTTTCACGGCTCTTTCCACAGAGTTGCGTTCAACTTACACATATCACGTTATACACAAAATACAGACAGGTACGTCACAAAGCATTTAAAGAAATATCAACTTTATTTTGTACGCGATAGTGATGAAATTTAAATGTATAAAACTGTATAGAGTCGTTTGTGGTTTTGTACAGAATATGGAGTACTAGTAACTCGAGCTAAATGGAGATTTACATATTTTTTATTCTCGTTTTAGAAAGCGTATTCATGTTTTGCGAGCCCATCTCTTTGTTGTAGGAATTTTTATTTCGCGTGGGACTTCTAAAACCTTACTTTTTGGATTTAACACGTAATATGTTTTGTAGGTACCAGAACAGAAAAAATAAAGAACTTTTGACAATAAAAATGTCGGACACATTACTTCAATTGCGAATTACCTGAGAGTTATATTTTGTGCTGATATTCATTAAAATTATCTATTGTTTTGTCTAATGTAACGTATTCTAAAGATGCTGTCAATTTTATTTATTTATCAATAAATTTTATATTACATTTTGACAAAATAATGTAATTTAATTATAAATAAAGCTGTATCTTACATTGGAGAATATTAAATTTCAAAATACAAAGTTACTGCCTGCCTCTAAGAAACACAGTCGTTAATTATACTTGAAAAAAATATTTTTATAAAATGTTAAAAATAAAAAATAACTTACTTTTGCTAAAGAACACCGCGTAACAGATTTCAAGCACTTTTAAATGCTCAAACGAATATTTTGCAACTAACTTTGGCGAAAAAACTCTGTGACACGAGCTACCCGTCTACGCCGTAGTAACTGCACCGGTCGACTACTACGATCCATTGCTTTCAAAAACTCAATCCGCCCTTCTAGTGTAGGCGGAGCGTTTAGCTGGGCGTGGTGAAAGCGGCAAATCAGCTGAATTTCTAAATTTCTTTTCTTAGCTTAGCCACAAGACGAGTGGTCAACGTCTATAAGTGGCTGTCGAGATAAGTTCTGTTACCATTTTACTATATTTTCCATTTTCCAAGACTTTCAGAGAAAGTGTAGTTTTATTTTATTTTATTTTGTAAAGTGCATAAGTACTTAAATAAATTTTCTGTAAGTTAATCTTAGGAACAAAATAAAGATTTAAAAAAAAACTAAAAATAACCTCAGAAAAAGAAATACATAATATTTGGTATTACACAATATTACTGACATTATTATGAAAGAAGAAAAGAAATCTATTAAAAATAACTAGTAGCTACTTGAAGTGGTAAAAGAAATGCAAGATACATGATAATGATACTGCTTTCTAGAAAGAAGTCCAATATTTTTTTATAGATAGCCTGTCATAACAAGATTATACTCAGCCTGACAATCCACTGTACCAGGGTTTCTTAACAGGGTCCATGAATCCCCAAGGACTTCGTTCCATTAATACCCCTGGGGTCCACGGCTATATGATACATTCTTAAAGGCCTATCATTGTTTATAAACATAATAAGTTATCATTACCGAGATATAGAGAATAGGTGCAATTTTTTGAGAGAAATAAAATAATCAACGGCTCAATTACGGTTTAAAAACGTTATGGCTTTTTAAAGCTACAGTCTAGTCTGAAATTAGAGTGCAGTTCTTAAGCAGAGACGATCTGGTAGGCAGACTCACGATGATTATTACCTTAGTCTGCCCTCCTGGGATAAACCACCATTTTCAAGTATAAATGCTTCTCTCCTTACTGCTCGTCTGCATAGTTTTTCATTTTCAATTTTTTTTCTATTAAACGTATGTGTGTTGGTACCTTTGTGGTTAAAACGTGGGTTGCAATGATATTAATATATAATTTTCTTCATTTTGGTGCCCCATATTGTGGTTTAGTTATGTTTGTTAAATTAGTTACGACTATTATTATATTTCTGAATTTATAATTCAGTTTTTTTTTTGTTATAGGCGAGTTTCTTATGGCTGTCTTCTCGTCATATGCCTTTCCGAAGCCAAAAGTAGATTCTGACGATGAACAAGTGCATGCCAAGTCCGTGCCTACGTTAATAAAGGATTTTCATTTCATTTCATAACATCCGTGAAGTAACCTAGTAGCGTTTCGGAAATAGTTTGAAAGTAGCCAGGTATTCCTCAAGCCGGCATAGTGGAGGCGACTGCTTCTATTCACGGACCGCACTCTAGCTTTAGATCAGGCGGAGTGTTGTTCCATGCCGAGCTACAATAACAAAAAACTATCCATTATGATTTCTTCGTTAACTTAGTCGTGGGACCTTTGCGGGCTCTTCTACGGGCTCGCTAAATATCAAAAAAGAACGATTTTTGTTTGTCGTTTAATGACTCTCAAATTCTCTTGCAAAAGGATTTAAAATCGAGGTCTAGCTTCTACAATTATTTATAATTTTAATTAAAAAGATTGTCATTCTAAATAAATTTGTTTGACCTTACGATTACTACGATCTTGAAAAAAAAAACACAATTTATTTTTACCTATTCTGAATTAAAAAAGAAAATAAAAACCATCTGCCCTAAAACATGATTTTGCAAATATATACATATACAATTGTCACGCCTTTTCCCCACAGGGATAGGCAGAGACAACGGAACGCTTGTAAGTGTTATAATTATTGTGTAAAAGTGATTCAAAAAAAGTACGTTAGTTACAATAACATCCTTGGTCAAATAGTAAACGTATGACCGACCTACAAATGAAAAAAGCGTTTTAGACTCTGTATCAAATCCAGAGATAGCATCTAGCTTATTAATGAGTATTTTAAATATTATAATTAATATAAAATATAAACCCCATCTACCAACCCTTAAACGATAAATGTAAATAAGTTACCCAATAAAACTTTCTAAACTATGGGAATGAATGCGATCTATTTTATTTTATTTGAAGGAAAATGAAATTTATTATAGGCCCGCATTCTTTTAATATCTCACATCTTTGTATTTTAACATAGATTGTACCTACATTGCCATGCGAAACAGATTTTGTAATAAAGGGAATTTTAAACAAAGCAACCAAAGTACATACAAATATGTTTACTGCTAAAGATACTAGATGGCGCTGATTACAAACTATTGGCATGTTATTTTCTTTTCTAGAATTAAAATCTATTATTATTAAATTTCATCTTATTGAAATTAAAAGATCACGTCAATGGAATTATTTTTAATATTTACATATCTTTTTTAAATTGCTAGCCCTAATTTGTATAAATTAACAATGTTATCGAATTATTATTATTCTTACAATAAATAAACAACCAATAGGTGTTACTTTTAAGAATTTGTGTGAACAATTTGATAAACGTGTTATCATCCGAGAGAACTAGCAAATGTCTACGCAATTTTTGTGCACTTTTGTTCAGTGACTTTTACCTACAATTTAGTTACTTGTAACAATAAGGGTGTTTCTTTTCGATTATCATGGAATCTAGTCTTTTAAACTCGGATATAAACCATTGTTACAATTAACAAAAATAACAATTGCCACAAACACGCTATTATTATAATTCATCATAATAAAACCAATAAATCGATGAAAGAGCCATCTATATTTTAAATCGTATAACTCTATACTCCTAGAACAACATACCGCTATAATTAATACGTCTTTTCTGTCATTTGGGCGCGTGGTCAAAATTAGAACCAATGCAAAGCGCAAACGAACGATCAATAATTTTGAGTAGATGGCGCTACGGTTGTGTAGTCAATACAAACACTATTAGAAATTATTAATTAGTTTTATACATAATACGGTACAGTAAATAAATGATAATACGAATACATCTCATAATATGACAATATGACGTATCATATGAATTTATTTGTTATTATTTTAGCATTAAACACTAAAAGGTAGATGTATTGATCATACCGCGCCGGAGCCAAACGTCAAGCGTCGTTCGCGTAATTCGTGTTGGCCTGCCATCTTGCGTCCGGCAATTCAATCTCGGCAAATTTTAGTGAAGTTTGTGACCATTTGCAGCGTTTGTTGATGATTTCAGTTTATGAAGTTTTTTGAGGTATGTTTACACACTATATAGATAATAATATTGGCGGAAATTTTAAGAATATGAAATTATAATAATTCGATATTACGTTTACTGACGCCTTATAACTGAGGCGATATTATTTTTATTTTAATCGCACTGATTGCATGTTTTTTATAATTATACGTTAGAAACTTTTTATATTAAAATGTTTTTATAATAAATTTTCAGTCCGGGGATGAGTATAACGTAGAAAATGTCTGATCTCAAAAAAGTGAAAGTCGATAACTGGGGCATATTTTTTCTGCAACGATTGAAGCATTTCTTCAATCGTACAGACTACTGCGACCTAACACTGCAATTTCAAGATAATGCCCAACTCAAAGTACATAGATTAGTACTCAACGCCTGTACTGAATACTTTGAGATTTTAGAAAGAACATGCGAAATGTACGAAGACTGTCTCATAATGCCAGACGACTTACAAACTGACGTTATGGTACCTATCATAAACTTCATGTACACGGGCCAATTGGAGTATAGCAATGACATGCTGGAAAAGTTGTACCAAACATCACGCATTATGGACATGTCAGTTTTGACTAAACTATTGGATGCACAAAGGCAACAACTACAAGAAACAATGCAGACCCAAAATTTACCTGTGCCTTATTTTCAGAAAAGGTCATACACAAAAGCATTTAACAATACTACACAAAAAGTATACACTCCCGCTAAAAAGCCACTCCTGCCCCCTATTACTAGAAATGGAAGACAATCATACACTCCGATCGCTCCTGTAAAAAGCAATGTAGTTTTTGAAAAGCGTCCGACACGCTACGAAGTTCCAGAAGAACTGGACGCAGATAATATATTTGAGAACTCATTTAGTAATATTTCTTATGAGACGAAACCATTGATGGTACACCCCGAAACTAAGAAACAATACGAACGAAAGAAAAACACATCGTTCGGTATCTTCTGTGAAGCATCGGGTTCTACTAAATATGATTCTATGATGAACGGCCCGTCCACATCGACTCTCGACCTCGCGGAATGCAGACGTATTGAAAATAATGATAGCTTATACGATGATGAATGTATTAGTTCTTTTGACCAAAGTAGCCATGCGACACAAAAAGATTCAAATATTCTCTTCGATCAAATCTTAGAGGACGGCCCTAAAGTCACTATCGAGACGAAGGATAATCCGTGCCCTGAGAAACTCGATCATGCCAAGATAATAAGTGAAGTATTAAAGAAATATCCACATCTGGTTAAAGGCAATAAAAATATACGATTAAAAATTGTACCGCCTTCGAAAGCTTCTGCATTAGCAAAGTCCGTATTAAAAAAGCGACCTATTGAAAAGAAGATAAAATTAGAAGAGGAAGATATTGGCATGGGTTACACGTATGAATCTGATGTGTTAGATTCTAAAGAAGCTGCTAAACTTATAGCTCTCGGTGCAGAAAATATCAAAGGACCTTGGATATGTCTAATCTGTGGCACACCAGGAAAAGCACTATACTTTACCTCTTATTACAAATTTAGGCGACATTTGGTCGAGATCCACAAAGAAAAACCTATTATAAGCATGTGCGAATACTGCGGGCTCAAGTCTGGTAAAAGGAATTATCTCTTGCACCACTTGTACACTCAACATGGGATACCACCGCCTCCTACACATAATTTCCCCAAATGCAAGCAATGCAATTATGTAGCCCTCACTGAGGCATTCCTTGTCAAACACAAACTAGCCCACACCGAAGGTAAAGAGTTCAAGTGTAATGTTTGTAATAAACATTTCAAATCGACAACTATGCTTTTAAACCACATACAAACAAGTGGTCACAAAATTTGCCCTGATCGTAAATCAGTTTTCCAATGTATTTATTGTTTGAAGACTTTCCTTAGGGAGAATAATCTCTATGCTCACCTTAAGACTTGTCACAAAGACGAAGTAAGAGAAGATGGTATAATTGAATGTTCAGATGAAGATGAACCATTCTCTGGACAAATGAACAAACACATTTCAAAGAAACTAAGTTCATTCCAATCTGATCCACTCTCATTCGATCAGGACGATTTTGATGATATATCGAATCAAGATCAAGAATTTCAGCAATTACCCAAAAATATGTTTAGACATAAACAAAAGATTCTAAATCAAGAATTCAAATCTAAACAAGACAATAAAACAACTCGCAATCTCAATAGCAATATTCAGAATGTAGCTGAAAGTATAGCACAGGACATAATAAAACAATTCTGTGGTGATGATGCAGATGTTCACCAAAAGAAAAGAAGTCCTAGTAAAGAAGACACAGTTGCTTCTAATGTTACGGAAAATGCTTCATCGACACAACTAAACATTATGGAGCAGACCCAAGCTAATACTGCTGAATCCCAACCAAGAATGGTGATCAAAAAGTCTGGCAATGTTAATCAACCGATACAAATTGTAGTATCAAACGAAGAAGAATACAAAGCGCTGATTGCAAACCATCCGATCATATTTGATGAAAATAATGATGGAAAAACATTGGCAGTGTTGTCTACTCCACACACTAATGTAACAACAGCCACCACAATAGATCTAAACAATGCACAATCAAATGAAATGGTAATCATACCAAATGAATATCCAATTAATGTGTCTGAGGCGGTGCCTTCGGACAATTCTAACATTGTAGTCGTATACAGTCATCCTGTCAACGAACAAAATAAACAGTATATTGTGGACACTCAGTATCACACTCAACAACACATTATTACCTCACAAGATGTAGGAACCCGATTTATTGAATCATCTGCAGTTATCACACCGAGTTATGAAACTATTACGTCATCAACACCAATAGTCAGTGGACAAATTCTTGTGCAAACTCCTGCTATGTCCTGGCCTCAAAATGTTGATAGCAATGTGGTCAGTCAGATAAGTAGTGATCAACAGTATGTAGTCTCTGAGGAACAACACAAAACATCATCTGAAGTGACAATACCTGTTGATGAAAAAAACATAATTAATGTACAGACTTCTGAGTTTCACCAAACAGATGAAATCGCTACCAACGAAATTGTCGTTTCAAAGGCTGCCGATGACAACGCCTTACTTATAATGCCAGATGACTTGCCAGTCATTACCAATGTTACTGAGAAGGAAGTTAGTACAAGTGATGTAATAATGGAATCAATGGAAGAGGAGTTACCGAGTATTGTAATTCCTGGTGTAGAGATCCAACATATGGAGCAAGTTCTTTCAAACGAAACTGAAATAAATGAAGAAGAATCGTGTATAACTAATGAACAGGTGCATGATGATAAAACGGAAATTGCAGAAACGAAAGACAAAGCGATAGAGGAGAATGTAGATAATAGTTCTGTTGAATGGTCAGAAGCTGAGAATGATCCGAGTAAAGATGTAGTCAAAGAAGATTCTACGATAGAAACTAATAGTTTAGACAATGATACTGACGATATGGAGGAAACAATTGAAAATATTGAGAGGGAAATTGAGAAAGGAAATAAAGCGAGTAAAGGCAATGTCAATATAAAAACCACTCATAAAGATGTACAAGAAGATGAAACCAATACAGAAGATGAGCCTACACCCTCTGTACATGTTAATCTAAAGGAAAAAATTACTTCTCTTTTAAATGACTGGGATGAGAATGAGTCACATAATGATGATACATCTATAAATAACTCTGATGTTGTGAACAAGACTATTATTAAAGATAAGGAAATGTCTGTAGTCCTGGAGGAGGAAGGTGCAGAAGAAACTGCTGAGGAATCTGAAGAAATTATGGGCGGAGTTGTGGAAAACGTTCCAGGAACAGAGCAAAGAAGTTCACACAAAGATGTGGGTAAGCCAGATATTAAGAAACTCGTAAGCGACTGGGAAGAAGATGATGAACTATGAAATCTTTGCATATGTATGTATATTGTATTCATTTAGGGCATTATTTCACTTCATGCTGATTGTCTTTTTTTTTTTGTACCTCGACATGTTATTGTTGTAACGCTCGGCTGATATTAAGTTAGCGTGCGGTCCATGAACAAAAATAACTGCTACTACAGATAAATTACTACCTGGAAAATTATACCTGGCTACTTGTCACTTGATCGAATCGATAACAAAATGTATGGGATTTGTCGTCGAAAAAAAAAAAATTTGGTCACTTTATTGGTGTTACATTCGAAAGTGGTGGTGCTACCCTAGGACGGAAGACTGAGACAATAACCATCATCAGTCTGTCTACCTCTCTTTCTTTAAAAATGAATTATTGTGTTGAATTATTCTTTCTTCTAATAGAGGTTTGTTTTCTGTTATTAAACATTTCTTTTTGTTTTGCAGAAATGAGTCGAGATGCGGTCTGCGCAAAAAGTAATTTTATGTAGGTGTTTTAAAATAAGTTATCATTATCAATTGCGACTTATATATTATTATACATATTAGGATAACATTTTTATTTAATTTTATTTATATATAATATCTTTTACAAAGCATGTTTGTATTTAAATCTTTTATTATTGGTGGCACACTAGAATGCAAGCCTGACGTGCAATTAGGGATGCATCTCTAATTTGTTACCTTTATACGGCCCATTCCCATTTGTCTGGTGTCTGGTCTGGACGAAGCTGGTGTCACTTTTAGGTACTCTCCATGGAACGTGATGTACTTACTATTTTAAGAAAAACAAAAAAGTTAATTGAGCTGGCAATATTCTGATAGATCTGATTGTGCATCGGACAAGTGAGAAGGGGCTTTTATCATTAATATTATATTTAGTGCTGTTTAAATGAATTGTGTGAATAAAAATTATTATGCACGTAGTGGGACTATAATCTCGAATAAGGTGTAGGCAAAAACTAATTTTAAAGACAGAGTTTTATACCACGTAAAATCTATTGGTATTGCAACCGTAAAATGCTTTTACTTTTTATATTATTTTGCAGTAGATTTTCCTTTTATTGTGCAATGTACTGCATTAGTAGTAGGTATACAGTTTTAAGTGTTTTTTTTTTTAATTATGCAGTCCAATATTTAGGTAGTGTCTTAGAATTAATTAATTAATTGATACCATGTGTACTCTTGCATATTTTATATCAATATGTGCATATGTAGAATTTGCGGTTAATCATGCAGCCTAATATTTTAAAAATGTATTTTATTTTACTGAAACCATGCGTACATAATAAATACTTTTTATTCGAATTGTTTTTTATTGCTGGGACCTGCTACAAAATAATGCTATGTATAGCGCCATCTATTGCATTTAATGGGAACTAAGACATGTTAACCCTAGTGACGAGGCATGAGTTAGGTCTCGGTCCGCAAGACTGCAGGCGATGTACTTATACAATAAATACATGAAGTTTTGGTTTTGCGGAAATATTTAAAATGCATAAAGATGTAAATATTACAAGCCTCAACCAAACATCTATTAAAATTTAAGATTTTTTTTTAGCTTTGGCTTTGGAATGCAGAAATGGTTAAAATAAAAGTATATTTAAAGATATAATATTTATTAATATTATACTTTGTGTTCTGTTTTTAACATTTATTGTTAGGCAAGGAATCTTAAATATTTTCATTTTATATTACTCATAGTAAATATTTTGTTAATTTCCAAGTAAGACCTCTAGGACTCTCATATTATCATAATAAATAATAGTATTAAGGAATATGTAGATGTTATAATACATTCTATATTATTTGTGCTACATTTTCAGTAATAAAATTGTAAAAAAAAATATTGACCTATTAAGTGTGAATATAGCAATGTATTCCCAATATAAAAAATGAATAATGCGCAATAATCAAATGATGAACATTTCAATATATTTATTTTTGAATATGTTAGGAATGTAAAAGTTTTTTTGCTAAGCATCGGAAGGCCTGTCCTAAAAGTTACTTGCAAGTTCTATTAGTTATATGCAAGAAATTTAATAACTTTCTAAATATAAACATTCTACTAACAATCATTCAACTCTGCTCTCTTATATATCTTGCGTTTAGCAAACAATTTAACCTATTTACAAAATAAATTACAATATGTACACATTTTTAATATCTATTAATCATTAGATATAGAGATGACAACATATTTTACCATGTATGCGAGAAATGCAAAACCGACAAACACTAAGATGTTAGTAAGAATATTGTACATATTTGATGGAGTCTCTGATGTCACGTCACTATCGCTCTTTGATGATGAGTTCTCAGACTGCAACAACGCTTCCTGTCTCTGTTTCAACTGCTTCTCTATCTCCTCAACGTATTCAGGAAACAATTCACAAAACATTTTATTTTTCATATTTGTTTCTAATGATTCAGCAGCAAAACACCTTTTCTGATAATCTGATGATTCAATTGATCCCATTGTCGGCGTCTTCTCCATCATGAAACTGAGTAAACCAGTAAGTATCGTAGAAACAGACCATGCGGGATTCCATGTATCAGGATGAAAATCTGTAATGCTGAGACATAATCTAGTATTCGTCCGAAAGCGGCCGTTCGGCGTTATCATATAAATAGTAGGCGGTTTAAACGGAAACTCTCTAGGGAAAATTATTTTACCGTGGTAATATCCACCCTCGTATGGACTCTTCTCTGGGCCTTTTACCACGTAATGCCACTCTAAAATATTGGACGGCACAGGTTCCGCAGTCACATATGGTATGGGATCATTCTTCAATCTGAGGTAATCTTGCTTCAATCTACTAGTAGCCCCAGTTGCTTTTGATTTTGCCATTGTTTATAATGCACAGCAGCGACATTAAATTGTTAAAATAAACACATCACGTCAAATAAAATAATCTCTGCAGAAGGAAAAGAAACGTCAAGAACAAAATGCGTTCCGATTTACCGTTCAACCCACAAGTGTCTGACTACAATCCACTGAAAAGTAAAAATGACTAAACTTGAAATAATAAATATTATTATTAATATTAGCAATACTCAACTTATATTAATGTCTCTAGAATGAGACATTAATTATAGTAAACTTATTAATAAGTAGAAACAATACATTCACAGTAACGCAGGTGTTTTGTATTTTCACTTGTTTTTTGCATTTTTATAACAACTACTGTTTTAAGATAACAATTACTCCACTAGAAATAATTAAAGAAGAAGCAAACTATAAAAACTAGATTTGTTAACATTAAGACTGCCGCATGGGCTACAATTCCTTTGCCTTTCAATAAACTACAAGTTTTGGCGGGCATTTCCAAATTTTCGCATTGTCCTCGGACTTTCTCAAGTTACGTAGCTTTTGCGTTTCTTTGTACAACTGCAGTAATAGTTCAATATTTAATATTAACTAAGTGCTCGGGAATGTGCAGGAGTGTAGGCGAACGGTTGAATATGGGAACACGTTTTCGCTCTCCTGATACACATTTAGTAAAATTGCGCACGAAGGTTTAAATAAAACGAAAATAATTTATATCACAATTATAATTTGTATAAGTAATAAAAACATTGTAGATAAATTTTATATTTGAGTTTATTTTAATAAAATATTGAATTTGTATTTATTTCTAATTTTTTAATCCTGTCATGTACCATAATTAAGCAATATATTTCGTATTTCTTGATTTAATTGCGTTAATTTATCTTCATCTAAACATTCATCTGTTATTAACTCATCTCTTTGTGTTATTAATTCGTTCAATTTTTCATTTGTTGCATGTTTTCTAAAAGAAAAAATATATTATTAATTTTAAAGCAAAACAAAAGATGTATCTATCTATCTATCTCTATTGAGATATATCTATCTCTGCATTGCTTACCTAGTACTTCCTAATAAATTTAAACCATCAGGTTGACCATCTGCAATAAAAAAATTATATTTTTGATAAAACTTCATTAAAAGAAGACTCCTTTGATTGCGGAAACTGCCTGTAAAGAAACTATAGGAGACAGACTATTCGCAGCACCGTATCGTCATAGACGCGTATAAATAGGGAACTTATATATTGCATTTATAGCAAATATTGTATTCTGTACTTTTAAACAATATTTGCTTTTAAGAGAGATGATAGTTGTTGACCAATATATCATATATCATTTTATATCATCTAATAGGATTTCAATTAAAACTTTTTTATTTTAGCACATCATACGACCGCACTCCGCCTGATGTTAAGCTAGAGTGCGATCCATGAACGGAGGCGACTGCAGTCAGAGAAAGGGATCTACAGACAGCAGTCGCATCAGCTATGCCGGCTTTGTGAGTTGCCTCTTCACACTGAGCTTGATTCACAGGGTCATCTAATTTATCATCGAAGTATCTGATAGTGAAAAGTACCTACTTAATATTGAATATGAGTCCGTGGCTGTATTTAATTCAGCATTTAATGTTTCATTGTGGTGTTTACTCGTTTCCGCCATAACTCCTTTGTTCGTGCTGCAAAACAATATTTTTACTAGTCTACTTCGGTTACAGACAGCCCCCAGTGCAGAGACTGAGGAGACAGTCCACGTAAGAAGTCTCTTGACACGGTAAGGAGTGCCTGGAGATGTGTACGATCGTGAATAGACATCAGGTGGCTGTAGTATCCATCTAAGAGTGGTAGGCAGACTGATTGTAGTTATTAGGTCAGTCTGCCGTCCTACAATCAGTTTCTGGCGTAACACCAGTGAAGTGAGCTAGTTGCGTTTCGGGATCAGGTTGCAAGTACCCAGGTTTAAGCAGAGAAGAGCTGTGGTGAGCCCTGGCAACTGTAAAGTCTGATGCTGAGTCTGAAGTACATGTTAAGCACTAGCCCGTGCTAATAAAACATTTTCATTTCACTTCACTTTGCGGGCATTAAAAATGTATTTCATATTTACCCGCAATCACCAATATATTCTTGTTGTAAATTACTTAATAACTGTTTTCTTTCATTCAATTTATTTGTATGAAGTTCCCTAACAGCGCGACTCCATTGTTCTTTGAAGAACGCTTTTGATTGTAATGCATTTTCTAGTTTTTCTTCTAAACATCTCTAAAAAAACATAATTTATTTATTGATTTGATATTATTTTTTGGCAATAAAATATTGAATTTTGTTTATTATTAAATTGTGTTCAAGGAAAATTTATTTGCTTTGACCACTGAACCACACAGCCATTGGGCGCCACAACGTGGTTGGTAATATTTGTAAAGCGTAAAATTATTACTTCTCACCATTTCTTGTAATAAACTCGCCGTATGATCCTTCGTTAATCCAGAATACTTCTTTTCTACATCTCTTTCGCAGGTTTTCAAACTATTCTAAAACGAAACCAAAAAAAATACATTGTTATAATAATTTCGAGCATCGGAGAGGGGAAAACATTCCTCTATCAGATAGGTCAATGGACAGAGAGAGAGGAACTAACTGCATAAAAAGAATTCTCGAAATGTGGATTTTTTTATTGCAGCTCGACATATAGCAACACTCCGCCGAATATAAAGCTAGAGTGCGGTCCACGAGTGGAAACAATTGCTACTCTACAGGCAGCAGTCGCCTCCGCTATACCGGCCTGAGGAGACGAGTATGCACCAACCGAGCACACTCCTCTCGCTATACCTGGCTACTTCAAACTGTTCCCGAAAAGCGACAAGGTCACTTCACGGGTGTTACATTCGAAAGTGGTGGCACTGCCCCAGGACTGCAGACAGACAAATAACGATCATCAGTCTGCCTACCACTCTTTAATAGTGCCTATAGGCACTGAGCGACCGAAGTACATATAACAAAGTTACATTGGTACCGGTCAGAATTTAGCTAGGTTCGAACACGGGACTCATCGATTGTGAGTTCACGCGTCTTACCCCGCTAGACCACGGCCGCCCGATTTTGTTTTTTGACAGCTATCTACTAGTTTTTAATTCTACTACCTCCGACTAATCCCGAAAAGCGACACTTTCCGTACCAAAAAGAAAAAGTTAATACCTGTAACACATCGACTTGTTTCTGAAGCAATTCAATTCTAGTTTCCAATTCCTGTATAGTCAAGTCTTTAAGTCTAACACGATGATTCATATCGTCCTCCATCTTTTGTGATGCTAATCTTAAATCCTGATATTTATTAGCAAAATGTTGTTCCAGAGCTCTCTTTGCTTCTGTTAACTGGAAATTTTAGTTAGATTATTACTCCGTTACCCGTTCATAGATGGCGCTTATAATGTAATATGAGACACCTGTACTTTTATTTTTTTTTAATTTTATTTTATATGGCGTATACAATTTGCCAGTGTCAAAGTAAATATTTTTGCATCAAGTTAATATTGTGCATCTCGAGTCATTTATTCATCACACTAAACAGTCAGGCCAAGTCTCAGTCAAGTCAGAAATTGCTCCAGTAAAGTGGTAAAATCTTTACTGAAACTTCCTACAGAGTTTTGGAGGGAAAATGGAAACACAGGTTCTCTTCTTTTGAATTGTTTGCCCACACTCACGCATGTTAAGGAACACTCAATGGTTAATAATCTATCATTATTACACATTAACACTCGAAGAAACACAAGTTAAGGAAAATAATTCAAGACAGATAACCTGACGTCTCAAGATGGCCGCCAAAAACTCCCGACAAAAGTTAGTATAATGACATAATTATCATTAGAGGCGCCGGCTGAGAGCCCAGAGGACCAAGTATCAGTTTACATTTACGCTATCACGGCGTAAAGTGAAGTCTCACCACCACTCAACAATTTTGACCGCAGAGCTAAAAAAAAGAAATGAATCCTATCGATGGAAAGTTTCCACTTTACGCCATGATATCGTAAATTTAAACTCATACTTGGCCTTCTGTGTCTCAACTTTTATAGCAGATACAATCTCACTACTTCTGGCTTTTGTCAAGCTCGACCGTGGTGCATGAGTGGGGAGACAACTGCTACTACAGAGAAAACATCCTTAGACAGCAGTCACCTCCGCTATGCCGGCTTGTGGAGATGACCATGTTTTTCTTTTCTTTTTATTGTAGCTCGGCATGTGACAACTCTCCGCCTGATGTAAAGCTAGAGTGCGGTCCTTGAATGGAAACAACTGATACTCTACAGAGAGACCTGTCCGGGCAGCAATCGCCTCCACTATGCCGGCTTGAGGAGACGAGCATGTACCATTCAGATTGACAGTACACACTCCTCTCGTTATGTACTATAAAATATTAGAATATGCTCTACATACCTTCTTCTCCCTTTCGCTATTCCTATAACCTCTAAGTTTAAAATCCTCTGTCGCTTGACTCAAGTCAGCTGCCAAATTCCTACATTGTTCGATACCTCTGCTTAATTTGTGCTCCAATTCGAGGCGTCTTTTATTCCACTCCTTTGACAATACTTCTAGATGATATTCTTCTTTTAATTTTAGCTAAAAATTTTGCATATTAAGAAGTCTTTCCCTGACATATTTTTACCACATTTCGTGCACAAGCTAGATTTATGCCCTTGTTTTTCTCTTTTTTTATATATTGTAGCTCGGCATATGACAACACTCCGCCTGATGTAAAGCTAGAGTACGGTCCATAAACGGAAACAACTGCTACTACAGATAAATCTGTACGAGCAGAAATCGCCTCCGCCGGCTTGAGGAGACGAGCATGTACCACTCAGATTGACAGTGCACACTCTCTCGTTATACCTGGCTACTTTTAAACAATTCCCGAAACGCGACAATGTCACTTCACGGGTGTTACATTCGAAAGTGGCGGTACTACCCCAGGACGGCAGACTGGACAAATAACCATCATCAGTCTACCTACCACACTTTAATAGTGCCTATAGGCACTGAGCGACCAAAGTACATATTACAAAGTTACATTGGTACCGGTCAGAATTAGCGAGGTTCGAACACGGGTCTCATCGATCGCGAGTCTTACCGCTAGACCACAGCCGCTCTTGTTTACATCTTCGACGAGGGCTCTCCCCCAAAATAGTCTTATTTTGGATGCAATACAAACTAGACCTGCGTTAACAAGTGACACCAGAGATCGATTGAAAACTATATAGCGATTTTCGTATCATCTTGTTGTGTGTCGTGTGTTTGACTCCGACGGCGAGTTACCCATCAATAATTTATAAAAATTATTTTACCTGACATTTATATAAATCCTGTTGCTTCTCCTTCCAATCTTCCAACTCATCAATATATTTCCTCATAAGCTCCTGACGATCTTCTTCGTTAAGAACTATTCTAATTTTATCTAATAGAAATAATATGACAATTAAGACTTTGTAAAAAATGTTAATAAACAAAATATATATTATATAAAATACCTTTATCACAAGTTTGTATGTTGAACGGTTCTTCTGTACGAGGAATCTTTACAAATGTGTTCTCTTTTTTTGGACTGAAATATAAAAAAAAACTTTTATTTACCAAAGGAGAATGCCCATTCGCCTAAGAGAAATGGGCCCACATTTTTTTTCTCGAGTTTGTCGATGATTTTTAGTTCATTTTGTAGAAAAATAAATCAATATTCCTTATCATCATTCAGCTTTAATTTTTTTAACCGGGGTATTCAGTAATTAGACTTTTTCACATGTATTTTGTGAGGTTATTATTATATTAAATGATTTAATAATTGATTATATCTGTTTTTTATTTAATTTAACATTGCATATTTATTGGTGTTGATATAATTGTAACAAATTAATGAAAAAATAAGATATTATTTTAGAACATTGTTTTAAAATGTATACACGTAGATGGAAAAAAAAATTTTTTTTAAGACACTGAGGCCCCCTAAAGCTGGAGGCCGCGGGGTCTGCGGACCTTCAGCTACGCCACTGGTCTTGACACTCTTAACAGTTCTATTCTTTGTTGGCTCGCATAGGAAACAAAAAAAATGCTTTTACCTATTTTTTTTACTGATATCACTTGATCGAATATCAACTCCTATATCGTCACACTGCACTTGAATATCAACAGAGGGCGGTCGTAATTTACTAGATAACAATCGCTCTTGATTTTCAGTGAACATGTCGCACATTTTCTTTATAATTTGAGCTATATCGTTGTTTTGGAGTAGCGCATCACCTGCATCACTTTTTAATCTGTAACACATATAACAGACTAAATTGAGCAGCCATGGCCGCTGGTTGTGCGTGAGGTGGTCTGCTTCATCGCAGCCACCCGATGTCTTCCAGGATGGACAGGAGACTCTTCACATTCCTGAACACCTCCGGAAGCGTCCTTGCCGTGCCGAGGAACTTCTGTCGTGGTTCGTCTACGCTGCTGCACTCCAAGAGCAACACAGACAGGGTTAGTAAACTTTTTTATTTTAACTCGTCATATGACCGCACTCCACTTGAAGTTAAGCTAGAGTGCGATCCATGAACGGAGACGATTACTATCAGAGACGGGCATCCGCAGACAGCAGTCGCCCCCGCTATGCCGGCTTCACACTGAGCTCATAGGATCCCAGATTGTAGGAAGGAGGAAAGACGTGGCTGGGAAGGTTGTTGCAAATTTAATTAAATAAAATTCGACCGCACGCGTCGACCTCATCGACGTGTGGATTAAATCATGGATCTCTGTGGAATATTCACCATGGCAGTAGCGGTAGAGGGCTGCCAGGGAGACAGGGAGAAGACTATGCCTCACTTAAGTTGCAAGGGTTTAAAGATGGCGGCACAGTGCAGCGGGGCAGCGACTGAGTTTTTTTATTTAATTTTATTTATTTATCTATAATATATTGAACGCGAATGGGCAGATTAAAGTAAACAATAATTAATTATTTAAAAAGAATATTGGTACTTATTATAATTACTATTTTTTTTTTTCTAATAGCCGCCTGATGTTAACAGAACAAAAACACCTACTACTACAGTCACCTCTGCTATATCGGCTTGAAGAGCTGAATGTGGACCATCCACGTTGACGATGCACACTCCTCTTGTTATACCTGGCTACTTTCAAAATGTCGCCTGATTTTACAAATAAAATTGACATAACGAGAGCAGTCTCTTCAAGCCGGTATAGTGGAGGCGACCGCTGCCTGTATAAATTTATCTGTTTAGGTGGAGTGGGGTCATATGTTATAAAACGGCAATATATTACCTCATACTACTTTTAGTGGAATTGGTATAAGCAACACCTCCTATCTCTTCATCGAAATGTGTACAACTACCACTCCTGAAGTCCAAATTAACACTGTCCTTATCCACGTTTGTTGATAATTGACTCGCACTGTGGCTCGATTTTATCGGTTTCTAGAAAAAAAAAAGGAGTTTTGGCGGTTATCTGTCTTGAATTATTTTCCTAAACCTGTGTTGTTTCTAGCATTAATGTGTAATAATGGTGGATTGTTAACCATTAAGCTTTTCTGAACTTGCGTGAGTATGGGAAAACAATGCAAAAGAAGAGAACGTGCGTTTTCATTTTCTCTCCAAAACTATGTCAGAAGTTTTAGTAAAGATTTTACCATTTTACTTGGACTTGACTGGGATCGACCGGACTGTTTAGTGAATTAATTATCCGTGATGCACTATAATATTAACTTAATGGAAATATTTACTTTTAATATATAACACGAAGAAATATAATACTGTAAACGTGGCTGTATGGGCTTAGTTACCTTTGCCTTCCCAGAATGGGAGAACAAAACAAAAAAAAGTGGTTTTTTGTTTTATTGTAGCTCGGCATGTGACAACACTCCGCCTGATGTTACGCTAGAGTGCGATCCATGAATGAAAACAACTGCTACTACAGAGAAATCTCTACAGTCAGCAGTCACCTCCACCATGCCGACTTGAAGAGACGAGCACGCACCATCCAGATTAGCGTCTGCTATCAGAGAAAGGGATCTGCAGACAGCAGTCGCGTCCGCTATACCGGCTTGATGAGGTGCCACTAAACATTGCACTTGAAGGATCCCATGTGATAGGAAGGAGGAAAGACGTGGCTGGGAAGGTCCTTCCACAGTCTGATGGAACGACAAAAAAAGAACTCCCCGAACCTTTTAGTTCGCGAGGGGATTGTTTCGACTGTGAGGCGATGTATTCGATCGCCTGCACGCGTCGACCTCAAGCGATGCGGGTAGGGTCACGGGAAGTGTGGAAGTGTGGAGTGCCTGGTTTTCTTCAATTTCCTCACCTGCCGCAACTCATGTTCCTTACATCCGACATAAGTAAATGACATTTGAACATCAATATAAGGCTTTCGTCTATCAGTGCTAACAAGCTCATCCGAAGATAAAATATAAGATCTCTCATGTATACTAATACAATTATTATTATTGCAAAATGATGAAAATTCATTTATATTGTCCGTTGGCACTAATTTTCTCAAATCCAAGCTACAGACACCTGAAAATATAGGCAATTATGTTGAGCAGCCGTGGTCTAGATTTTCTGTCTAGACTTGTGTTGAAATTGCACTAAATTCTAACTGGTACCAATGTAACTATGTTACATATATTGTACTTTAGTCGCTCAGTGCCTAAAGACGCCATTAAAGAGTGGTATGCATACTGATTATGGTTATATGGGGTAGTACCACCACGTACAAATGACACCCGTGACCCTGTCGCGTTTCAAGATCAGAATTAGCCAGGTCAAAGAAGTCTTTGTATCAAGTTGATCCCAAAACGTGATTAGGTCACTTCACCAATGTTTCACTGGGTTGGTACTACCCTGGATGAAAGGCTAGGCTAACAACCATCAGGAATTAGTCTAAAATATACCGTAATATTGATGAAAAAAAACTCACCAACGTGTTTGTCTCCATAACAGAATTTTGTAATAACAAAGGGACATTCAGCAAAGTATTTACTCAAAATTGGTAAATCTGTGCATAGACGAAGACTTGTGCGTTGATTGAAAGCCACTGAACATCTCGTACTATCGCCCTTTGTAACTTTTACTCTGTGGAAAAAATTATGTAAGAACCACTATCCATGGAGGACTGCATTTGTCAACAAGTTATATTACAAAAAATAAAGATATAAATTCTAAATATTATGTTTAAGTTAACTTGAGATAAAAAATAAGCAAAACATAATATTTAAAGAAAATACTATTACAACAATAACAAATTACAACAATGTTCAAAAGCACACGATTCAAATTGTTCAAAAAACAATTATTATTAACATTTATTGCCATCAGAACAAACCACCATCTTCAAGTGACCCATGAAGTAGATGAAGTATAATGAGAGAACTCTACCCTGTCACCCTGCACTGAGTGATTATTGGGGCCAAGTTTTCTGTCCTGGGGTAGTACCCACCACTTTTAAGTGTAACACCCGTTTACCAGGATTAGTTTGAGGTGTAACTAGGACACAGTCAACCGACAACTGTTGTCTGCAGTTGCAGTTGTTTTCTATTCATAAAACCGCACTCTAGCTTAACATTAGTCAGAGTCAAATGCCAAGCTGCAATAAAATAAAAACAAAAACTCTTTTTCTTTTCGTTTCATATGGCATTATAACAATTTAGCCAGTGTCAAAGTAAATATTTTTCGCATCAAGTTAATAATATTGTGCATCACGAGTCATTCATCACACTAAACAGTCAAGTCAGAAATCGCTCCAGTAAAATGGTAGAATCTTTACTGAAACTTCCTACGGAGTTTTGGAGGGAAAATGGAAACACAGGTTCTCTTCTTTTGAATTATTTGCCCACACTCACGCACGTTCACGAACACTTAATGGTTAATAATCCACCATTATTACACATTAAGACTCGAAGAAACACAAGTTTAGGAAAATAATTCAGGACAGATAACCTGATGTTTCAAGATGGCCGCCAAAACTCAATAAAAACTCTAATTTTACATCAGGCAGAGTGCAGTCGTGTGCCAGACTTTTAGAAAACAATAATCTTACCTATCAGTCATAATATTATGTGTAAAAATTGAATAATTAACATAACATTCTAACTCTTTATTAAATTTATCTTCATCCTTGATTAACTGTAACATAAATAAAATACATTTTTTGTAAATAAATAATTTTAATGCCTTCACTAAGCCTATATAGTGCTTGGTATCACACGCACTGAGCGAACAAAGTACATATAACACAGTTACATTGGTACCAGTCAGAATTTATTATATTATATTATTAGTTATATAAGGCTATATTTCTCTGGTACAGCCTCAATATCAGGTGGACTGAACGCATGCAGAGCTACTATAAAAGATTTTTCTTACCAAATCAATATTTTCAGCACAGCCAATAACAAAACTAAGAACAAACAAATGCTTTCCATCATTCCCTATTTGTATGAGCCCCTCTTCTGATATTAATTTTGGTTTTAATTCTGCTGTGGAGACAGTTTTCTTGCTTTCCGATATGTATTCATCTAAAAATAAAAAACACTTAAACCATAACTTTTCGAATGTAACACCCGTGAAGTGACCTTGTCGCGTTTCATAGCCAGGTATAACGAGAGGAGTGTGCACTGTCAATCTAGATGGTACATGCTCATCTCCTCAAGCTAGCATAGTGGAGGCAACTGCTGCCCGCACAGGTTTCTCTGTAGTAGCAGTTGTTTCCATTCATGGACCGCACTCTAGCTTTACATAGAGCGAAGTGTTGTCACATGTAAAGCTACAATAAATAAAAATAACCAAATAACAAATGCAAAACCATTCTCTTTCAATAATTTTATTAACATGCTCCAATGACTGGCATTGGTCTAGCGGACGGATCTAACAATCTATGAAACCCGTGTTCAAACCTCGCTAAATTCTGACCGCTACCAATGTAACTTTGTTGTATGTTAATCTTTGCTCGCTCAGGCCTATAGGCACTATAAAGAGGGGTAGGCAGACTGATGATGGTTATTAGCCCAGTCTGCCATTATTACGCAACTCTAGCTTTACATCAGGCAGAGTATTGTCATATGCCAAGCTACAATAAAAAAGTGTAAATAATCATAGAAATACTTCCTATAGTAACCAAACTTACTATAAGTTTGTAATGTAGATCTCAATGTGGGTACAACTCCTTCACGGGGCGATAAATAAGCAACTTCATTACTATGAAACATGCGTAATTGGTTCCTCTGAAATTATTTTTAAAAAAAAGAGTACCATTAAAAACTCTCTAAAGTACCATGATCTACTAAAGGAGATGCCGATTTGCCTAAGAGAAATAAGCCTACAATTTTTTTCTAGAGTCACGTTTTTTAGTTAATTTTGTAGAAAAATCTAATTCACTAATCTGTTTAATTTTTTAACCCAGGTTATTGGGTAATTAAACTTTTTCTGATGCAATAGTTGAGGTTATTATTATATATATTAAATGCTTCAATAATTGAAGATATCTGTTTTTTATGTATTGTAATTAAACATCATCCATTGATCGGTAAACAATGCGTAAAAATTGAAATAAATTAATGAAAGAATAAGATTCATTAACACACTATTGTTTATCAAATGGGACAGTGCCGGATTTAAGCATAGGCAACATAGGCAGCCGCCACACCACAAAAAAAAAAAATTAAATCGATAAAGGTTCAGTAGAAACCAAAAAGTACTGAGTTTTATTTTAAATTTTGTGATAGCCAACTTATTTAGTTGCTCTCTTCTTCACCTTGAACTTAATAGAAACTTTCAACAGTTAACCACAAACGATTTGAGGGCCTCCACAACATGCTCTGCCTATGGGCCGCCGAAGTCTAAATCCGGCGCTGTAATGGGCATTGTTCTTTTATTTTATGGCTTTCTTTTTCATACTTACTGGTGTTGGAGTAGATATTCTATCTTCAATAGTTAAAGTCATCATTAATTGCGGTTGGCAACATTTACCTTCAGATTTTACACCCAAAAGTCTATACCATGAATTTTTTACCTAAAACAAATTTTTTGGGAGATTCTGGCAATAACATGTCTCCAATCATTTTTTTTAATTTATTGTTTTCCTTCCAAAACTTCATTAGATAAATAACTGAAGATGAAAACTGAAGACAAGGCAATGTATTTTAAAAGTGTTTTTCTGCATGCAAAAATTCCTTCAATAAAACAATAAAAGATATATCTATGTTTCATTTTATAATCCAGTTTACTGAAATGTTATTTTAAGCAGAGATATTAAAATATAATTAAAAACTTACATTAACAAGCTTGTTAGTCGGACAAGGCTGAGCAGCAAGTAAACTAAGTAATAAATAACCTATTTTATTCTTCCTGCCATGGCTGCCAGTTGTATATACTTCTAATTTTATTGGAACGTTTTGCACACGTAAACTAAAATTAACATAAGAGTTATTTCTATGGCATACTTTTTAAATCATTTTTATAACAATTTATATTCAATGTAACTTATATATATACTTTAGCTGCTTAGATTAAAACGATTTTGATACAATTACTAGCTAAGTGTAACTAAAGATATTTAAAATAATAATAGAAAAATATTAATTGCATACTTTCTAAAACGCCTCTTATCTGCTTCCCAAACAAGCTCTGCATCAAAAATTGGTGCATGAGATGGCACAACTACATCTGTTTCTAATGAATATCCATTCAATGAACCACAAACTAAAAAAGGATTTTTGAGAAAACCGAAACCCAATCCTGAAACATTACACAATTTTTATTTAAATTATTGCTCAAACTGATTAGATGTTAAAATAAATGTTGCAACCTTCTTTTATACGTAACACAATTTGTATCGTAGGACCACGTAATTCATCCATTTTTTATTAAAAAAATAAGATTATTCATGAAAATTCATATCAAATTCAACGTTTGTAAACAAAAAATAAAGTTGCAAGCGTTGCCAACTTTTGTTTGACATGACTACAAAATGTTGCCAACATTATAATACATCTTGTCGGTTTGGCGCCATTTCAACCAAAAACTTATGAAGTCAAATATAATATGAGAGCAAATAATTATATATTTAGAATGTACTTATGAATACGATCATAGGTAAATGCTTATAAATAACTTGTAATTAAGCGTTTAGTTGTATGAAATAAAGTGCTTTTTTGATAACGCATTTGACTACTACAACATTAATTAGTTCTATAGTTCTATGGTAATATTAACTTGACAACTTTGTTCGTTATATTCGTAAATTGCTATTGTCTTTGGTCTTTAATTTATAAACAATAATTTGGGTTTTATAGGTGTTGTTCTATCTGTGTTGTTTCTATACAAAATATTACACACTCATGCGCTTTTTAGACTTAAAATATGCATAATTCATTTAACTAAAGTTATAATTATTATAAAATGAATAAGTTTTTATATGAATACAAAGCTTTACATGCTCAACGTAAATTAGAAACGTCATTTAAGCGGTGAGTTTGAATTTGAATGAGTAGTTGAGTTTATAGTTGCATCTACCTGCTTCTTTCTCATCATTACGATTCCTGACGAAAAATTACTATTCGAAGGGGAGCGTAGTGTCGCTGGTCGTGCCGAACCGACTGTGACGAGGGAATCTAGCGGCGAGCGGTACCCGAGTACTGCGAATAAAGTTGACCACCGGAGCGCGACAAAAAGTAATTTAGACAAAAAAGCAAATTTAGTTCATTGCGAATGCCGTGTTGTTCGTGATGTTTTGTCTGACCACACAATATATCGGTCGTCATTGTTGCTAGTCGTTTTTTTTGGGACAAAGTCGTAATCCGCCGGTTAATCGGTAATGTTCGTGGCGCTCATGTCTGCGACGATATTTCAAAGTTTTCTTATTGTTAGTTAGATGAGCAACAGTAAATGTATTTTTTATGTATATTTAATGTTAAATTGTGGAAAAAATCATTTGTTCGCGCTTCGTGTTTAAAGCATGGGTGTTTTTAAATGGCTCCGCCGGTAAGTGCATACCCACCAGTATTTAAAGTTTTTATTCCAATTATTATCTAAGTTATCTACTTATTATAGCGTAACCAATTCATTACAACCTCTGAATGATTATTAATATAGTAATAGTAATAATTCGTTATTTAATAACTATTGCCGCATTTATTAGGCTTTGGTCACTATAACTAACTATATGTAAAAGATACATATAAAAAATATATTACTGCCTGTAGTTAGTTGATATGTATTATTATGAAATCTGGTTATAATAATTATTGACAATAAGATAAGCACTATTCAGATTACAATAATAATAATAGAACCAGAACCCTCTTGAGAATTCTTACCTACTTTAATTATTTTTACAAATATAATTGCACTGAATTCTTATTAAAGTCAACTTCAGATATTGTTCATTCTTATTGGAATGTCCAATTGTTTATAATCTACATTTTGGGTTTTTTTAAAATACTTTTTCCAATTTAGGTAAAGTCCCCACCCTAAATATTGAGTCATCATTGACTGATCTATCAGGTCTTTTCATTTTAAGTAATCAAGGCCAATCTATTGATGCACCCAACAATGTGCAATGATTATTACAAAACTGTATCCATTATTTGACAATGTATTCATTGAGTTTAGGTTTCAATTGGTAGGTACTTTTTTTATAAAACAATTAATAAAATGGCAGCGAAAATATAATATATTTCTACATAGTAGTCAAGGAATTCAGAGATTACTAAATCAAAGTTCTTACCAAAATAAAATAAATATTATTACATGCTATGTTTTTATTTAAGTTTAATTGAGTTAGTCTGTGGTTAATATTAAACTTATAGATAATAATCTGATATTATTGTTATCATTATATTAATTGTTATTATAGGTACTATCAGCAAAACTGAGGTGCAGCACTTTACCTAAAATTATAGCAATTGTTTTTTTGTCCTCATTTGTCTTTGGCTAATTATTATAGAGCCCTTGTACAAATAATCCTTAAGGTGATACGGCCGACTTCTTGTTCATTGTACCTACTAACTAATTTTAAGAAGAAAAAAATGCAATTTAAAATAATTAAACTAACCAAAACTAATCAATCAACGTTTGGCTACTTCAGAAATGAAAGTACAATTAGTGGTCAGTGGTAGGTGGTGGTTAAAACAATGATTATTTTAAAACTTGATAGGTAGGTATACATAACAACACAAAAATTAATAATAGTAACTTTTAAATTAGTAATCGTGAACGCTATTGGCTGGCGATCTATGCCTAAATTATTAAATCTTACAAGTTTTTAACATGATTTAAGCATTTAAGGTATGACGGGAAAAGTCCCTAAACAAAGGAGAATGCCCATTTCTGGGCCTACTGGATACCTTAATAGTTTGGTAACAAAACAATATTCTAAAATAATATCTCATTTTTTTATTAATTCATTTTAATTATATCAACACATCATATCTTCAGTTATTAAAGCATTTAAAATAATAATAACGTCAAATATTGCTTCTGAATACATCTATTACTTAATAACCCGGGTGAAAAAATTAAAACTGATTGGTAATAAGGAAGTAGATTTATTTTCTACAAAATTAACTAAAAATCAGCGACAAACTCAAGAAAAAAATTTTCTCTTAGACGAATGGGCATTCTCCTTTGAAATAAAAAAAGTTTTAAACGTTATCTTCATGTCTAAAGGCCTACAGTTCACAAGTTAGTACCAATGTATCACACGTACGAGTAGGTACTTTAGCGTGAAAGATACAGGTTTCAGGCATTAAGTTAAACTACATAATACCTCAATGGTTTCTGGCGTCTTAGAAGCATTATAGCAAAACTAAAGAAATCCTTCTTTTTACACGACATAATTTTGTTTTTCCGGTATAAAACAATGTAAGAAATGTGCGGTTTTTTAATACGGGTTCATGACAGGCAACTGCGCCCATTACGATAGCGCACACAGCACCATTGAAGTTGCCGACTCGAGGGGACGAATGTGCACCATCAAAATTGACAGTGCACACTCCTCTCATTATATCTGGCTACTTCGAAACTGATCCCCAAACGCGACAAGGTCACTTTATGGATGTTACATTAAAAAATGGTTTTATTACCCCAGGACGGTAGACTGAGCTAATAACCATCATCAGTCTGCCTACCACTCTTTAACAGTGCCTATAAACACATAAAACTTAGTCACATTGGTCCACAGCCGCTGTTAAAAGTTAAAGTCTTTCTAACGTTTTAAAAATGTTATCTAACGTTTATTAGGTTTTATCTTAAGCATCTGTACGATCTATTACTTTATTAATAGAATCCGTTAATTCACGGTAGGTACATGATTGATGTTTCCATTAATTACAACCAACAAATTGTCTTAAATAGTTTCTAAAACACAAAATATAATCTCACTTTCACCTTCATTTGTTTTAGATATTAACTTCAACGGTTTTCTTTATTACGTACGTCGTAAGGTTTATATTTGGTTATTATTTTTTTTAGTCGCAAACCTAATTATGTTAAGTCATTCGGTAACCTTTCGTTTTTAATGATTGAACGTTACGTGAGTTGATTAGATCGATTCTTTATTGTTTACATCAATGCGGATTTGCTAAACAAATCTATTGGTCATTGCGGCAAATGAATTAAGTTCTTATTTTTTTCGCTTTAAGGATTAGTTTGTCTTGACAAGTATTTTTGTGCTTTTACTATTGCCTTTCGTTGATTCTTTGATACTATTCACCGTATCATAATACTCAGAATTATAAACAAATACATAACTATACAGGTGGTTGAGACCGGCTAGTAAAGGCGTCAAATCCCATATATTTTGATTTCAATTTGATCAAGCAACAAGTATCAATTGGCTTTTGACTTCAGCCCTAGGATACTCCACGGGTGTACATTTTACCGGGTGCGCGTATATAATTCAGTAACATTTATGTTATGTATGTTTAATTACTTTAAACGTAAATTGTGTAGTATCGTGAATTTTACAATTACTCTGTCATTTCCTCGATTTTCATTGGATTTATTTTTACGGATATCCTCGATGTGAGAAATGTTTTTGCTGTTAATCTATATACGAGATTCCCCCCGAAACTACGCTGAAATGTAACACCCTTTTTTCTATTTTCATTCACACTTAAATGGATATTAGCGTGTCCATCATTATTGTAGGTACATAAACATCAAACATACAAAGAGGAGTGTGCACTGTCAATCTAGATGGTACATGCTCGTCTCCTCAAGCCGGCATAGTGGAGGCGACTGCAGCCCGTAGAGATTTCTCTGTGGTAGCAGTTGTTTCCATTCATGGACCGCACTCTAGTTTTACATCAGGCGGAGTGTTGTCACATGTCGAGCTACAATAAAATAAAAAAAAATAAAAAAGTATAGCGAATACCTTTTTGTAGTAGCGGAGGACTCTAAGAATTCCAAAAATCGCGTTTCTGCAGTAATAATAACATTGTCATTCAAGAGGGAATGAACCTTCCCCTCCTCCGATACTTATAGCACGGACCTCAGGTTAAGAAACACTGAAACACAATGTTACGTCCACGATTCGTTAATTCGTTCACCGTTCACGTCCACCTGTTTCGGGTTCCAGCTGAAAACCAGCGCTACGACCTGTCTCGTGTAGGTCGCTAGCACATGCTGAGCTGTGCGCCCTTTCGTCCCTACACATTCGCGTTCAGACTTGTTATTGTGTCAGAATGAGGAATAGTGTTGTGCGCGATAGATGTGGTTTGAAAGATGATGTAGTGACGAGGATTGAGAAAGGAATGCTTCGATGGTTTGGTCACATGGAAAGGATGAATGAAAGGAGATTGACGAAAGGAATATATAAATCTGATGTGAATGGATGCGTTAAACAAGGCAGACCCAGAAGGGTGTTTTCTGATCAAATAGGAGACATGCTCATGAAAGCTGGGCTGCCTAGTGCCCATAACTGTCGGGCGTGCATGAAGAGAATTGTGGGTGTGAAGGAAGCGAGGGTGTTGTGTCAGGATCGTGGTTAGTGGGTGTTCCGTTGTCTGTGCCTATCCTTGTGGGAAAAAGGCGTGATTGCACTCTTGCTTAACATCAGGCGAAGTTGGCCACATGTTGACTCTCGGCAGACTTCCCTAAATTGTTAAGTATCAAAGCAGCAAGTAATGTTTCACATAGAAAGCAGGCATTCCATAGTGTTAAAAATTAAGTTGGTAAAAGTTTTCGGTCTGGCGCCTAATTATCGTCGCCTTAATACCTCATCGAGCACTAACTATAGCGTGTAACTGTGGGGGACAATTCTTGAATATAGTAAGTAGAACGTATATTTATTTCTATTACTTTTCTATTAGTAAATAGGAAATTGTTATTTCGAAAACACGATTTCATATTGACTATCAAAGCTAGTAGTCTACCAGCTAGATTCCAAGGGCCCTGAAATGTAATATATTAAATACACATCATTTCTCATTTCAATTTTTTTTTTTGAGAGAATTTTGAGATCGATATTTTTATAGAAGTTCGGCTTGTAACCAGACACCTCCCGCTTAATAAAGCTAGAGTGCGGTCCATGAGCGATTGCTGCCACAGAGAAATGTCGCCTCCGCTATGCCGGATTGAGGAGACGAATGTGCACGGAGTATTTATTGTATTTTGAGTTCTCGTGCTTAACGTGTCATGTTGCGGTAAAGATAAAATCATAGGAACTAAATATTTTACACTCTATCGCTAAATGAATTCAGTGGCGCGTAAAAATCTGTTGACCCGAGATTGTCCCACGCTTTTGCTTTATAGAAAAGCTAAAATTCAATATTTATTGGTCGTTTCCATTGAATTCCTCTATTCTTGTTACTTATTTATTATTACGACCATTTTAGGAGTGGTAAGCAGACTGGTAATGGTTATCTGCCCAGTCTACCGTCTTGGGGTGTAACACCCCTGACGCGGCCTTGTCGCGTTTCCTTATCAATTTGAAAGTATTATATATTGTGAGAAGTGTGTTCTGTCAAACTGTACAAAACAACTGTTACTACAAATAAATGATACTTGCCGACCTGAGGAGATGAAAGTGCACACTCCTCGCATCATACCTGGCTACTTCCAAACTGTTCCCGAAATGCGACAAGTTCACTTCACGGGCGTGGTACTACCCCAGGATGGCAGACTGGGGTAATAACCATCATCAATCAGCCTACCACTCTTTAAAGTACAGTACTGATACAGTAAGTCGCAATAAATAAGTGATCATCTTCCAAGCCGTGGAATGTTTGAGGGATTGTGTTAGGAGCTAAGGCGATTCGCACACTGCACCACATCACGCAGCGTAGCGTTGTTGTTTGCAAGTATCTTTGTTTGTATAGAAAACACGCATAGTGCAACACACAGTTAATGCATGCACGCGCGGTGTTACAGGTCAATCACGCGCCTACATGCGGAGAAACACGTACCCCCGCGCGTGGGTGCACACCGAGTTTTGCAGTATCGTGCGTAATTTTGACAGGATTAGACGTACTATTGTGAAATGGATCTCGTTATCGAACGATTTATATTCGATTTAGATGTCACCACCACCACACCACACAATACTGCAACCCCGTGCGTTTGTGCGGAGAAATCTGCATGAAGATGCAGATCCCGCACAAGCACGCATGGATTCGTCGCCTCGCAACCCCGCTCCGTAGCGCAGTGTGAGAATCGCCTAAAAAGGGATGTACCCAATATCTTCTATAGGTACGATTTCTTCTAATTTGATTATACAAAAACCAAACAGATAGAACTGCAGCATCCTGAATGAGTTCTAAATGAATAACCATTTTTAGTATAAAAAACACCTGGTTAAAATAAATAAACGGGATTTGGGCACATACAATAGTATGTGGTCCCAGCCCGAGCCTGTAGCCGCCTGTGGAGTTGTATTTTGTTTTTTTTTTTTAAATAGGTGGTAGATTCATTTTCTTGTGTTTTTTATTTATGATTTATTTTTAGTTACATTTATGTATTATTTTTTGACATTATAATTGTTTAGGCTTCAATAGTGCTGACATCGCCATGATTGCCATTGATGAAGCCCCAAACTAAATAAAGATTTCAAAAAAACAATTCTTCCAAGCCGGCAATCTGTTTACTTTATTGTGACCTTGACTTGACCGATTCGTTTTCCGCGACGTTGTTTTCTTTGCGATTTTTTTTTTGCCGAGTTACCGGCATAATAATGACAACACTCCGCCTGATGTTAAGTTGAAATGCGGACCATGAATGGAAACAACTGCTAGCACGGAAGGAATCATTTTAGGTGACAGTGAAACATCAAGTCCCATATATTTTGTTTTCGATTCGATTAAGTGACAACTGTCGCTTGGTTTACATAGATGAGTGGTAGGCAGACTAGTGATGGTTATATTAGCCCGGTCTGCCGTCCTGGGGTAGTGCTACCACTTTCAAATGTGATCAAACCCGTGAAGTAGGTACCTGGTCACGTTTCGGGATCAGTTTGGAAGTAGCCAGGTGTAACGAGAGGAGTGTGCATGCAACGAGAGCAACCTGATGGTGCTCGAGCCGGCATAGCGGAGGCGACTGCTTCCTGTAGAAAATAATCTGTAGTAGCGTAGGCTTAGTATTGAATCGTCTATGTAACAAAATGTTCATTTGGACATATTACAATACAATACAATTGTCACGCCTTTTTCCCACAGGGACATATATAAATATATGACCAATTAGTAAAATTCGCACTTAATGTAGGCCGTAAAGCGACACGCCTAGATAGAACACATCTAAATATTAAAATGTACAATAAAAAAAACGCTTTAAATTTTGCTACTGGGCCAATTATAAAGAGAGGAGTGTGCACTGTCAATCTAGATGGTACATGCTCGTCTTCTCAAGCCGGCATAGTGGAGGCGACTGCTGCCCGTAGGCCCGTATTCATGGACCGTACTCTAGCTTTACATCAGGCGGTGTTGTCACATGTAGAGCTACAATAAAAAAAAAACTTGCGTAGCTGATACATGAAGGCGATAAAAATAATATTTTTTTAGGGAGCGAATCACGGTCTCAAGATGCAGCATTAGTCCAGCCACACCACTACCAGAACAATCGGACCAAGTAAAGATAGGGACAATACGCACTGAGGAATATAAACGTGACCTAGCCGAATTTCAAGCTAGAAGATCGAGCGGGAGCAAAGACCTCTTAGAGACTCCAAATAAGAAACCAAAATCCGGTAGACATTCTTTACCATGTACCGGGTGCACTTCAGCTTCTCCTGACAAAAGCTTCAACTATGAAAAGAAATCTGCGAGTAAATATAGAAAGAATAAACAGAGGCGTACTCAAGAAGCGTTTTGTGGAGATAACACCTATGAAGTGCCAAATGTTCAGTTTCTGTTTCAAAATCAAGTTTTTATGCCGGGGAATGTGTTTCCAGCATCTTATTCCGATCCGCAGAAAGTGAAGAATTATAGAAGACCTTCAGCGAGGCGATCGCCAGATTTTTTAACTCAAAAACATCTCGAATTTGAAGACGAGGGAGTAAAATCGCCTCCGCTATTCTTTAAGAATAATTCCTTACCGTACGATGTGAAAAACTTTCTTGGTACTTCTAATAGTGACGTGGAAAGTCTGGTCGAGAGAGTTGACAATTCTAGTCGCAGCGATGAAGTCGATAGCGGTGGTAAATTTGATAGTTGCGAAAGTAATTTGAAAGAAGTAATGAGAGAGTTGAAAAACTTTGATAAGTGGGCTGATGATCAGTTGAAATTGCAATTGTCCAATGCATCTGATGGAAATAAGGTAGTATTATTTAAGGTATAAGTATCTAAAAAAATAAATAGGACATGTTTATGAAAGTGACATGAATAGCCGGCGTCTTCTAGGGTCGCTGAGTTGAATTCCAAACTTAATACCTAGGCATAACAATATTCTAGTGTAGCACCCGTGAAGTGACCTAGGGGCTAAGTGACACTCCTCTCGAGCCGACAACCTGCAGGTATTTTCACGTGGTGCTGTTGGGGACAACATTGATCGCATATTAGGTTTAGAGCGGCCGTGGTCTAGCGGTAAGACGCGTGAACTCACGATCGATGAGACCCGTGTTCGAACCTTGCTAATTCTGACCGGTACCAATGTAACTTTTTTGGTCGCTCAGTGCCTATAGGCACTATTAAAGATTGGTAGGCAGACTGATGATGGTTATTTGTACAGTCTGCCGTCCTGGCGTAGTACGACCACCTTCGAATGTAACACCCGTGAAGCGACCTTGTCGCGTTTCGGGAATAGTTTGAAAGTAGCCAGATATAGCAAGAGGAGTGTGTACTGTCAATCTGGATGGTACATGCTCGTCTCATCAGGCCGGCATTGTGGAGGCGACTGCTGCCCGCACAGGTTTCTCTCGTTTCCATTCATGGACCCGCACTCTAGCTTTACATCAGGCGGAGTGTTGTCACATGTCGAGCTACAATTAAAAAAAAAGTAATGTAATTTTCTTTACAGAGTGATACGAGTATATTCGGGTTACCAGTAGTTGAAATAAACGAGTTGGATGTAGATTTTGAGAAGAAAAAACAATGGAGTTGCGGCAAATGGGGTGCAGTGCCGATTCGTATCAAAAAACTAACAGGACTATCTATGGAACGAATTAGGAAAAATAAGAATACTGAGATTGAAATATTGAAGTAAGTTGTGTTTTAATTATTTTATTTTTGTTATTAGCCCAGTCTGCCGTCTTCCTGGCGTGGTACCACCACTTTTTAGCCGCCTAACGCCGTATAAGCTGCAGACAAAAGACAAACGTGCACCATATAACGAGAGGAGTATGCACTGTCAATCTAGATGGTACATGCTCGAATCCTCAAGCCGGCATAGTGGAGGCGACTGCTGCCCGTAGAGATTCCTCTGTCTCTACTCTAGCTTGACATCAGGCGGAGTGTTGTCACATGCCGAGCTACAATAAAAAAAGAAAAAAAACCGTCGACGGGGGCCACTCTTATCTCCCGGCTGCTGCCAAGCTGATTCCGAAACGCGCCTAAACCTTGTCCATCGAAGAGAAAGAAGGCGTTACCTAGCAACAAAATGGACGCTAGGGTACAAACCCTAGCGTGGTGGTGGTGACAACACCATTCGTAAAATAAACTTAAAATGTAAATCATAGAAATACCTTATTAGTTTGTAAATATCACCATATCGCCTAGGTGATATTTACTTTTACGCTTACTTTAACCGTTACGTTTACATTATGGTTTACCTTTAACTTATGGATTCTATATTATCTTTGATTTAACTCCACACGAGTTGCACAATTTGTTGTCAAATGTATGAAAAGAAGCCAACTATGTTTTTCTATTATTTTTTCGGGATCAGCCACCCTTTTAACGATAACAATATGAATTTTCACGATATTGCAACGCGTGTGGAGTAAACGTGAACGTCATTGCCGTAAAAGTAATAGTTAAAATAACTTTAACGGGCCTTCTGGTGCAGACGGACCAAAAGCTGGGTGTTCCTTGACGCACGTAAACTCACCGTGTATGCGCGGAATCAAAATTAAAGAGTGGTAGGCAGACTTATGATGGTTATTAGTCCAGTCTGCCGTCCTGGGGTAGTACCACCACTTTTGAATGTAACACCCGTGAAGTGACCTTGTCGCGTTTCGGGAGCAGTTTGAAAGTAGCCAGGTATAGCGAGAGGAGTGTGCACTGTCCATGTAGATGGTTCATACTTGTCACTTTAGGCCGCATAGTGGAGGTGCTGCTGCCTATAGAGATGCCATAGTTTCGCGTTTCTACGCTTCAAGGACCCCTACCTTTAACTGTGTTATCAGCCTGTCTCCTTAATACTCTAGTTTTTATTTATTTTTGTTGTTGTTTTAGGAAATATCGTCATCCAAATATAATACTGCTCATGGGTTTCTATCCTGATATACATCAAAATATATATTTGTTGTGTGAATTTTTTATAGACACTCTTTTTGATGTGTTACATGTTAAGGTAACGTCTTAAATAATTTTAGAATAAAATAGAATATATTTTATTTGTCACGATTACAGATGTTCATAGGAATATATAAAATATTCTGTGCCGTAGCTATTTGTTTATTATAGTGATTTTTGATAATAATTACTGCTGAAAAAGTTATCTTACTTAATTTCAACATAAATCTGCTTGCTATGTTTCAAACAATGTTGTAAAACAAAATTTAGCTAGAATGCGATGCAGAAATTACTGCGGACAGCAGCCGCCTCCGCTATGCCGGCTTGTGGGGACGAACTACTACTTTTGCGAACACTATTTGCTATTGGCTAAAACAAAAATATGAATCTGTACATTTTAAAACTGCATTCGAGAATTAGGGCCCAGTCGCCTCCGCTATACCGGCTTAAGAGGACGTACTACTACTTTTGAGAAAACGAGTTACTACATTCGAGCATTAGTGATGATTTTTTTCTTAATAATTTCAGGATTCTATATTAACAGTGCAAAAATCAATGGAGTACACGTCGGATGTTGCATCGGCGTTATTGTTCCTACAAATGCAGGGCTTCATTCATACAGAACTTAACAGTTCGAAGATAGTCATCACACACCACGACGCGGCTAAACTGGCGGACTTGGGAAGCTGCGTTAAGATTGTACAGAAGAAGAAGATCTCAAAGAAGTATGAAACTTATTCTTTGGAACCTCAATATGTTAATATTGAATGTGAGTATCTTTATATAGGTAAACAGGCAACAGTCGCCTCCGCTTTGCCGGCTCGAGTAGGCTACTTTCAAACTGCTCCCTAAACGCGACAAGGTCACCTCACGGGTGTTACATCCGAAAGTGGTGGAGGACTAATAACCATCATAAGTCTGCCTACCACTCTTTAATAGTGCCTATAGGCACTGGGCGACCGAAGTACATATAACAAAGTTACATTGGTACCTACCGGTCAGAATTAAGCGAGGTTCGAACACGGGACTCATCGATCATGAGATCACGCGTCTTACCGCTAGACTACGGCCGCCATGAACGAATACAACTGCTACTACAGATAATTTTTTTACATACAGCAGTTGCCTCCGCTATGCTAGTCTGAGGAGACGAATGTACACCATCTAGATTGACAGTGCTCCTCTCACTATACCTGTCTACTTCCAAATTGCTCCCGAAACGCGACCTAAAAGTAGTAGTCAGATAATTGATCTAACATTTCCATATACGAGTAATTTTCATCCACAGCGACATATCAAATGTCATCGTCAGACATTGAACCGCTTTTGACGCAGCGTTCATCGGAAGTGTACCTGGAGAAAAACGCGTACGCGAAGCCATATTACATTTACAAAGATTCCGAATATTATAATTGGCAGGCGCCTGAAGTTTATGAACCTGATGAAGAAGGGAATGTGTTTGTTTGCTCAAAGAGTGATGTTTATTCATTGTCTTTGGTTCTGTGGGAGTGTTGTAATGGTAAATATATGTTATTTATATACATATATATTGAGCTTATATCACATAATAATCTTCTTCTTTTGTTAAATGGCCTCAGATGTCATAACAACGACAATTCTGCCAATGTCGAGTAGTGAATTCTTGATGTTTTTACATCAAATTGCAATGGTGTTTTACAATTTGACGCTTTCTTGGAGTATTTGGCGGCAATTCTCCCGGTCACGTCACAATATGAGCGTTTTCACGGCGTGGGATAACCACAAAAAAACCGCTTCGGTTGCCTCATATAGAGTTCATTTTAATGTTTTCACAATTACTCACAAGCGCAAAATAACACCAATTTTACACAATAATAACCACTAAACTAATTAAGGAAAGGGATAAAAAATGCACCTCAACCTTTCCGGGCAAAAGCGCATAATAATAACATGTAGGTATGTACGCAAATGAGTAGGGTTTCCAAAAAACTAAATTATAAAAGAACACATTTATTAATTACTAGCGACGAAGCTCGGCGTTGCTCGGGTTTCTAGATCATTCTTGAAACTTTTAGAACCTTCTAGATCAATTGTAACAGTTGCACACATTTTGGAGTGTTCTAGATGATTTCAAAAATTTTAGAACTCTGTACATACTCAACATGTCATAAGTTAGAAAAAGACACACTTAGTAGTCAATATGTCATATGTTAGAAAGAGACAGATATACATTTTTTGAGATTTTCGCCTCCCACAACCACCCTCTTCCACCCACCGCGACCAAACTCCCTTACTTTCACCAGGAGACCGAGGAGCATCTACCACCCCAACGGGAAGTAGATTGGAGTCGGTGGTCATGGAGAAAACCCTGTCTTTACGTACTAACATTAACATTTTATATAAGTATTTAGATTAGATTAAAAAAGACTATATTTGTTAAATAAAAAAAAAGCATAAAGGAGAATGCCCATTCGCCTAAGAGAAAAGGGCCCACAATTTTTTTTTAGTTCATCTTTTAGAGAAATGATCTCCCTTCCCTTCCTTTCCTTTTCACTGACCAGTTTTAATTTTTTTTTACTCGGTTTATTGAGTAATTAGACTTTTCTATTGATAATAAAGAATGTAGATTTACTTTCCATAAAATTGACTAAAAGTCTTGGGTAAAGGACTTAGTATGATTAAGGTCCATTTGCACCAAAAGGCCCGTTAAAGTTACTTTAACGGTTAAAGCGACGTAACCGTTAAACGTTTACACTCCACACTCGTTGCACCATCGTCGCGTCTGTCATTTTTGACGCTTTTACGCTAATCGTAGCCAGCGAATCTTAGCTGGTTAAAGTTAAAGTAATAGTCAAACCAATGTCACTAACGTAAAATGTATGAAAAGAGGCCAAATATATTTTTTATTATTTTTTCGCTGGCTGGCCCTTTTAACGATAACAATATAAATTTACACGATATTGCAATGCGTGTGGAGTAAATGTAAACGTTTAACGGTTACGTCACGGTAAAATGTAGCAGTCAAAGTGACTTTAACGGGCCTTTTGGTGCAAATGGACCTAAATTGAATGCCCGTTGTCCTTTTACACCAAAATTAAATATTTGTTTCTATGGTGAATCACAATGACTCATGTGAATATTAGCTTCAAATTGTAATGTTTTCGCAGCATCCTTACCGTGGAAGAGATTCTCATACACCGAGTTGAAAGACATCTATACTAGAAGCCAATCCGCAATGCCAATACCAAATGATGGTACATATCCCGGTGCAGTATTAGAATTGTTACAAAATGGCTTAAAAATTAATAGAAAGGAACGTTGGGATTTAAATACTTTGGCTGAACGATTGCAGGGTGTTAAAGTTAGTATTAATTTGTTATATTTAAACTGATATGCGATAAAACCAGGGGGTCTACTTTGAAGTGATCTTTTAAAGAGTCGTAAGCAGACTGATGATGGTAATTATCCCAGTCTGCCGTCCTGCAGTAGTACCACTACTTTCGAATGTCATACCCGGGAAGTGACCTTGTCACGTTTCGGGGTAAGTTTGGAAGTAGCTAGGTATAACGAGATGAGTGCACTGTCTATTGCTCTCCTCGAGCCGGCATAGCGGAGGCGACTGCTACCTGCAGAGATTTCTCTGTGATAGCAGTGGTTTCTGTTAATAGTCATAATTATATCGAACTGTCATAAAAAAACAATATTGTCTCTTTGATACTCGAAAGATAATTATTAATTTAAAACTGCGTATTATACAGGGTGAATTTTTCAAGTGGGCTTTCATGGCGAAATCCTAAACTATAAGAGATATCAAAAAATGCGGAAAGGAGTCTCGATGCCGATTTTGATGAAAACTAAAACTGCATTATTAGATTTTTGATAAATCCATTTTCCTGGCCAGGAATCGAACCTGTTGATTTTGAAAAAATAAAAACACTGTATTTTTGCACCATCCGATAGTGTTCCTGATAAGGATCATATTCTGGAAAGTAATGATATACGGCAAACCAAAGAAAAGTGTTGATTTTTAACAAATTGTCTCTTATTTCCATGTATTTATACATTACCTACTACATTTATTATGTTTTGATTTAAAATCTCGCGCTCTTCGAGGTTAAAAGCCATGATTAAAAAGAAAACAATTGAAACGTAGGTAAAACAATAAATTAATTTTTAAGGTCCTGTGCCGTGGCCGGCTAGGTCGCCAGATCTAACACCTTTAGATTATTTTCTCAGGGGGCATGTCATAAACGAAATTTACAAATGAACGTACAATGAAATTGATGACTTAAAACTAGCGTTAGGGAATATTCTGAATGGAATCAATAACCTTGTGATGTGGAATGCAGTACACTCCTTGAGGCGTCGAGTTCAGCTATGTATTGAAAATAATGGCTATCATTTTGAACAATTGATTAATTAAGATTTAATTACTTAATGTTAAAAAAATAAAACATTATTTTGCTAAAAATCAAGACTTTCCTTTCATTTAACCTCGAAGAGCGCGAGATTTTAAATCAATATGATGATTTTCGATTATCATAAATTATAATAAATGTTTTCAATGTACCGGTAATGTATAAATACATGGAAATAAGAGACAATTTGTTAAAAATCAACACTTTTCTTTGGTTTGCCGTATATCATTACTTCCCAGAATATGATCCTTATCGGGAACACTATCGGATGGTGCAAAAATACAGTGTTTTTATTTTTTCAAAATCAACAGGTTCGATTCCTGGCCGGGAAAATGGATTTATCAAAAATCTAATAATGCAGTTTTAGTTTTCATCAAAATCGGCATCGAGACTCCTTTCAGCATTTTTTGATATCTCTTATAGTTTAGGATTTGGCCATGAAAGCCCACTTGAAAAATTCACCCTGTATAGGGATCGGTTCACTACAAACATTTTTCAATTTCGCGGGTTCAAATCCCATCACGCTCTGTATAATTAATTATGTATCTTTCCAGATAACACTCAAAGATTTGCCCGAAATTATAATTCCATCAAGTTCATCAAAGAAAAAGTTAAATTTAAATCTATGGGATTCCACATCACCATCGGAAACAGATAACCTCAGCCCCATATCACAAACTGTCCACAAAGCCGTGATTCACAAAACAAACCGGAGTTCCACAGACAGCGAGAAAGAATCTCAAGCGAACTATGAAATATATGACGAATCAGTCTTAGAAATACCTAATTTAAAATACTTGAAAGTAAAAGATGAATGTCCTTCGAGCGCTTGTTCAACTCCCATATCGAAAGTGACAAGTCGGGTTAAAAATTTTGGTACATCCGGGAAATATCTACACAAAAGTGATTCCACAGAATACTGCAGTATATTAAGCCCGGACAGAACTAATTATATAAACACGGATAATAGTGATAACCAAAGTTTGTCCGAACGAGTTTCAGCTAAATTCAGCAAGAGTTTTACACCGAAATCGTATAAGCCGTTGCATATAAAGGTCCCTGATTGTAATTTGGACGGTATTAAAACGCTGTGTAAGGATAAAAGCGATTCTAATATGGCTTCTACGTACAGTTTTGATATTAAAAATTATAGTTTACCTAATACACCAATTGCGAGAAGTAATAAGTTAAGAAAGAATGCTTGGTTGTCCGGAGAAATTAAAACTAATGAAAGAGGCGAAAAGGTGACTAGTGATGTCAATGAACAAGGTAATTTTTGAATAGACGTGTAATTTTAATAACTGTTATTCGAACAGACGTGGTCTGGCGGTAGAAGGCGTGAGCTCAGGGACGATGTGTTCAAATCTCACTAAAGAAGAATGCCCATTTTTGGGCCCACTTGATACCTAATAGTCTGGTAACAAAACAATATTCTAAAATAATATCTTTTTATTAATTAATTTTAATTAATAAAAAGATATTATTTACCAATGTATAGACGATGTTTAATTACATAAAAAACAGATCTCATCAATTATTAAAGCATTTTAAATAATAATAACGTCAAATATTCCATCAGAAAACATCTAATTACTCAATAATCTGGGTGAAAAAATTAAAACTGATTATTAATATGGAACATAGATTTATTTTTACAAAACCATCGACTAAGTCGAGAAAAAAAATTGTGGGCCCATTTCTCTTAGGCGAATCTCCTTTTTACCAATATCAATGTGCTAAGATAAACAGTAGCTTAGCTATAAAAAAGTTTTTTTTTATAATTACAAAAATTAATCATATATTACGCGTAATGCAACGCACTACTGAAAAAAAATGCTTTTTTTTTTTGTTCTATATTTTTCTCTTTTTCCAGAATCTTGTAGATTTCTCGCAGGCTCCTTGTCCGCAATTGAGCAGCCATGGCCGCTCGTTGTGCGTAGAATCTTTTCGTTATTAATTTTCTCTATTTTCAGAATTAACACATACAACAAAAAAGAATGATACTTCAAAGAAATATGACTCGAGTAATCAGTGTGATGAAACACAAAATGGAACTCTTGATAATTATTCTGTACAAAAGTAAGATTTCTTTGCCTTTACAACCGACAAGATTACCAACTAACAGACTTGTCCTTAGGACGGCAGACTAACGACCATCGTAAATCTGCCTACCATTCTAAAGGAAATGAAAATTACATTAACACGACTCTGAAACTCGTCAATTATAGCCTATGCACGTAATAATTAGAAACTGTTTAATTTTAATGTAAAAAAATAATCTTAATTAGTTTTTAACGTTCATATGGGGCCATCCTAATATTACGTTACACGAATTTCATGACTCCCCCCTCCGTCACATATTTAATTGGAGTTGGAGTAGGAGATTTATTAGATTTTTAAAAATGACGTCACGTTCTTTTTATAGGTCGGTAGTCTCGTCACAAAATGACCAAAGAATTCAGGATCAATCGCCTGGAGTAGATTCGAGTTGCCAGTTTCAAGAACGTTTTCAATCATGGCCCTTTGAAACTATGCAGTCCGGTACTTCTTTTAGGTGATTTGTTCCAATTTATTAACAAATTAAAATTACAGTCAGTAAACTCCAGGATTTTTTAAATTGTAACTCTGCATGTGACAAAATTCCGCCTGATGTTAAGCTAAAGTCCATGAACAGAAACAATTGCTAACACAGACAAGTCTCTGCATACAATAGTCGCCTCCGCTATGCCGGCTTAAGGAGACGAATGTGCTCACTCCTCTCATTATACCTGGTTACTTCCAAACTGATCCCGGAACGCAACAAGGTTACGTGTGTTACATTTGATTATTGTGGTACTACCCCAGAACGGTAGAATGGGCTAATAACCGTCATCAGTCTGCCTACCACTCTTTAAACTCTACTATAAATAAACACTATGGACTTTGCAATTTTTAAATGGTTTTCTCAATTAACGGTTTTGGTTATTTTTGTCTCTTCAGACTCCATGTCTGACTATGTACTGTGCTGATACTTCTGATTCTATACTGTACTGTGAAACTTCTGTCAAGGATCGAAGTGCTTACCATTCTGAATATTGATTTACAGGTCCAGAATAGATGACGACGCATTGGCTAACATGAGCGTGAAGCCGCTAGTCGCCATACACGAAAGATGGATTTATGAGGCAAATAAGAAAAACGAGAGGTCAATGTCGTTGCCCGAAGATAATAGGTAACATTGTAATCTATAGAGCGTGTTTTGTTTTTATTGTAGCTCGGCATGTGACAACACTCCGTCTGATGTAAAGCTAGAGTGCAGTCCATGAATGGAAACAACTGCTACTACAGAGAAACCTGTGCGAACAGCAGTCGCCTCCACTATGCCGGCTTGAGGAGACGAGCAAAGTTATACCTGGCTACTTTCAAACAATTCCCGAAACGCGACAGTCACTTCACGGGTGTTACATTCGAAAGTGGTGGCTCTACCCCAGGACGGCAGACTGGACTAATAACCATCATCAGTCTGCCTACCACTCTTTAATATGAGCGACCAAAGTACATATAACAAAGTTACATTGGTACCGGTCAGAATTAGCGAGGTTCGAAGACGGGTCTCGTCGATCGTGAGTTCACGTGTCTTACCGCTAGACCACGGCCGCTCTAACTTTTTGAAATTTGAAAAATAAATAAATAACTTGTTTTATTGTAGCTAGGCGTATGACAAATCTTTGCCTGATGCTAAGCTGGAGTGCGGTGTAATTTCTAAATACAGGCGACAGTCGCCTTCGCTATGCCGACTTCGGGAGCCGAATGTCATCAGAAATGAAACCTTACTATACCTGGCTACTTCCAAGCTGTTCCCGAAACGCGACAAGGTCACTTCACGTGTGTTACATTCGAAACCGGTGGTACTGCCCTAAAATATACATAACATAGTTACATTGGTACCAGTCAGAATTTAACGAGGTTCGAATACGAGTCTCATCGATCTGGACTTCACGCCTTCTACCTCTAGACAATAGTTGCTCTTAAATACATATTTTTTTCTTTTATATATTTCAGAGCTCGAGCATTCCGTCTGAAGCCAGCCTCTCGTCGCATTGAACAATTGCAGCAATCTTTGCCCCAGTTGTATCGTAGATCATCTTACGACTGTCGCAGTACAACACTTAGTGCCAGCTCTAAACTAGGTATTTACTATGCGAGCTAACAAAGAATTGGACTGACAAGACGCCATTTTGTCCCGGTTCGCACATACTTCACTAGTGATGTGTATGGTGTACAAAAAAATACTTTTTTTTATTGTAGCTCGATATATGACAACACTCCGCCTGATGTAGAGCTAGAGTGCGGTCCATGAATGGAAACAACTGCTGCTACAATGTAATCTCTACAGACATCCGTCACCTCCGCTATGCCGGCTTGAGCACCATCTAGATTGGCGGTGCACAATGCTGCCGGTAAACCTCGCTAAAAACACATTAATATAGTAAAAACCTCTTCTGTGTAATTACTTCATTTTTATTTGATAAAACAAAAAAAACTGGTTTATTCTTTTTACTGATGCTACTTATTTGAAGATATTTGACATCTGTCAAACGAAGTTAGCCGCAGGTGTAGTATTCCTAGTTGTTTCGCAAAGTACAATGTTTTATTTACTAGCTAATGGGTTTAAAATAGATTTACACGACGTATTGTTTTTATCTTTAATAAATTTAATTTGATTTAATATATTATCTTTTAATTTTCCAGGGTTCCAATCGACTCTGACGTCATCGCGAGAATTCACCAACGAGGAAGAATCGAAAGTTGGAACTATTGATAGGTTAGATTCTAAATAAATAAGAATAACTAACTAACATTGTTTTTTCCATTATTACTTATATTAATAAACTAATATATAAGATTTATATTTTTGTTTCTTTGTAGTTAGAGAAAGGACAGTGCCCATTTTTGGGCCCGCTTGATATCTAATACTTTGTTAACAAAACAATATTCTAAAATAATGTTATTTTTTCGTTAATTTATTTCAATTATATCAATACATCGTTTACCAATCAATAGACAATGTTTAATTACATACAAAACAGAAGCATTTAATATAATAATAACCTCAAATATTGCATCAGAAAATGTCTAATATCTCAATAATCCAGATAAAAAAAAATTGAAACTGATTAAAAATTATAAATAGATTTATTTTTCTATAAAATGAATAAAAAACATTGCTTGCTTGTGAAAAAAAATTGTGGGCCCATTTCTCTTAGGCGAATGGGCATTCTCCTTTATTATCTATAGATATCACATTATGTGACTGACTATACTCCGCCTGTAGTTAGAGTGGGATCCATCTGGGGATGGGGTAGCAGGTGACCCCAGCTGATGTTTAGATGTGACGTCACTTCACTTCAGATTGCAGAATGCGCTAATAACCTTCATTAGTCTGCCTACAATATAAGTGTATATAATCTAACAAGAAGATAAATATAGATAGATTTTGATTATGTATGAGTTCTTTCTTTGTGACAATGTTGATACACGTACAACGGACGATGTCTATAGATGGGAGTCGTGGTTGATTAAAAATAATTTGCTAAAAATTGTAAATTATAGAATTTGCCCTATTAATTATGTCGCTCAGTGGCTGTAGACACTTAAAGAGTGGTAGGCAGACTGATGATAGTTATTAGTCCAGTCTGCCGTCCTGGGGTAATGCCATCACTTTCGAAAGTTGTAAAGTAACCTTGTCGCGTTTCGGGATCAGTTTGGAAGTAACCTGGTATAATGAGAGCGGTGTACACTATTAATCTAGATGGTACACATTAGTCTCCTCAAGCCGGCATAGCGGACGCGACTGTTATTGTAGAAATTTATCTGTAGTAGCGGTAGTTTCCGGTCATGGACCGCATTCAAACTACAATAAAAAAACTAAATGATATATTTTTTAATAGGTATAATGAATATCAGCGGGATAAAGTCGACCAATCAACAGATACAAGAAGCATAGAGGAGTTCATAAAAGATTTAATACGTACAGAGTTTAGTCAACTAATGAATGAAATATCAGATGAGACTAACATAGAAAACTTAGTTGAAAAAGGTACATCTAATGTTTTAGAATCATTAACAAATGGCCATGAGGAAAAATCTACAATACAATCATTTTCACGTATAAAAATCAATGGAAATGACAAGCCGTTGCTAAGAATAACTTTCTCCAATAAGGGCGAGAATTGCTTGGAGGTTTTGGATAATTGTGTTAATGTTACTATACGCGATACTAATGGAAATGTGAAGGAAAACAGATCTGAAGACACGTTGACTGTTGAACATCTGAATGATAATTCTTTGAAGAGATGTCAAGCTTTCAGCGCTTTGCAGGTTGGTTTTTATTTCTATTTTATTTCAGAGCGGTTTAACGGTAAGACGCGTGAACTCACAATCGTTGAGGTCCGTGTTCGAACCTCGCTAAATTCTGACCGGTACCAATGTATCTATGTTATATGGACTTTGGTCGCTCAGTGCCTATAGATTTCTCTATAGTAGCAGTTGTTTCCGTTCATGAACCGCACTCTAGCTTTGCATCGAGCAGTGTTGTCATACGTCGAGTCACTAGAAAAAAAATTCTTTTTAAAATTAATTTGTGCTTACATTTTCGAGGACTGCACTGTCAATCTGGATGGTGCACATTCGTCTCCCTAAGCCGGCATAGTGGTGGTGACTGCTGCCTGTAGAAATGTATTAAAAAATATATTAAATTCAACAGGAAGCCAGAAGCACAGAGGATTTGTACATAGACGATGACATATCCACGCAGATGCAAGAAAATTTCGGCGGTAAAGTGAAACTTATTCCATTACACGGATCTTTGCACGAGATTTTATGTGACAAGGACGACGAGTGTTGTCTGGTTAAAGTCAAACAAGAGAACGGTTGTGACACTATCTATTTTAAATGTGATAATTCTGATACCGAGTCACGTGACGCCGTCGACGCCGCGAAAGAGTTACCGCAGGACACCGTCGTTTACAAACGAAGCATCTCGCTAGTCGAGGAACGTATTCAAAGAGTTATACCTAAAAAGAAAAAAGGTAAGATAAGTATTGCGAAAACTAGACCTAAGTCTGAGGTTTTTGAACAAACTTTCAATAAAGAAAGTCTGAATAGAGATCTGAAAGTAATGAGTAACAGTAGCCCGTCGTTAATTAGAGATTTTAATGAAGTCCAAGTTAATTTAGACGCCATGTCATACGAATCGTCATCAGACGAATGTTTGAAATGTAAAGCTGAAAATGACGAGTTTGAGCTGCTCGAACGTAAAATAGAGGAAGATGTGAAGGTCAGTTCGTTCACCAATTTCCCTTCCGGTTTGGAGAAGATTTCGGAGGAGAATTTATCGTTATTGAATGACGATTTTAATGATAAATGTGGTATTCATGGTGACTCTGAAATGTAGAGGGCATAGTATGAACTGAGAGTTTAGAGGACCGAGTATGAGTTACATTTACGCTTTCACAGCGTAAAGTGAGGGTTCCACCAATCGGACTATATTATTTAGACGGCCTAGGTAAGAAAATATTTATAAAGCTATCCTTTTGGTGGAGTTTTCGCTTTACGTCGTGACAGCGTAAATGTAAACTCATACTTAGGCCTCAGAATACGCGACTAATTACAGCGTTTTCTTTTCGAATGAAAATTTTAGCTATTTCGGAAATATTGTTTCAGAAAGATGCTTTCTATTAAAGAATATACGTTGTCATTACATATTTTCATAGTTTAAATTCATATAATTTTATTAGTTATGTACAATTTCCAGATCTATGTCCTATAAAGGTGAAAGCCAACACCTGAGCGTCCATACATTTTGTTTTACCACATTGTTCGAAGCATAACAGATTTATGTTGAAATTAAGTAGTTTGATAACTTTCACAGCACTAATTATTATCGCAAATCACTATAATAAACAAATAGAATATATAAAATGCTTGTGAAATATAACTAATATAAAATGTTTAAAATATTTAAAATGCATTTTATATATTCTGTGCCGTAGCTATTTGTTTATTATAGTGATTTGCGATAACAATTAGTGCTGAGAAAGTTATCAAATTACTTAATTTCAACATTTTGCAATGTTTTAAACAATGTGATAAAACAAAATGTATGGACTCTCCGGTGTTGGCTTACACCTTAAAATACATTTTTTTTTTGTTTTTTTTTTTTTGAGGCGTAGTAACTACATCACATGTGTGATGGTATTTAAAAACCTATAATATCAAAATTTTATGTAAAAAGTGAATTTTAAAGTCACTTTTAGTGTTTATTTGTCAAGGTGGCCTTTAAGGTGTGTTAGAGGTAGGCAGCATAATAAATTCAAGGAAATTGACAAAGTATTAAGACTATAGTCAAAACAAAGTTTTTTTTTATTATTAAAGGCTGATACAGCATTTTTATTATTTTACTTTTTAGAAATTAATACACAACGCTATTTAATATAAAAAATGTCATATCTTAAGATTGTTATACCCGTCACAATATAAAATTATTTTAAGGCATATCTTTGATTGGCAACACCCATAAATTATATTTAATATAATAATAAAATTAACAATTTTGTACAAGTTGATCTCTGCCTAGGGTTACCAAAATTTTTTTTACGAATTAAATTTCCTGATTACCTAGAAAATAAAAGCAAAAAAAAAGTGTAATAATGACAATTTTTTGTTTATGTTTTTTTTTGTATAAATTCAGTTTTTATTAAATTTTTTGTTAACTATTTTTGTAAATTAAAAGCTATTGTGTGACGGGCTTTATTTCTTCAATATCATTGCCTAATGTGGGAACAGTTTATTTGTGTTCCATGACATTTTTTATATATTAAACAGTGTTATAAATTGTGATTACTAGGTATTAAATAAGTGGCACGGTGCATTCCACATTTGTGATTTTAGAGTAGTGACCTTTAGAAGGTTGTACTAATATAGAGGCTTATTTACCATCGAGATATTACAATTTAACAAAAAATCAAGATCTACAGCTCAATACTACCTGTACATAGATAAATCTTGAAGTTGTATTTATTTTACAATATTGAGATTTCTGTTAAAAAAAATAATGTTGTTTTGTTCTTAACTTAAATGTCAAATTTTCGAAACGCTGTGGATTAAAATAAATTAACACATGTAAAATACATAAAGTTTATTATAATTGCAAAATGATGGGCGCAGGTATTTTGCAGCGGAATCCTAGACTATTATAAGAATTTAATTGGCGAAATTATCACATTCCTATCTACTCATCTGTAACAAACTCGATGGTATATAAACCTGAAATGTACCTAATCTAGGAATCTGTTTTTTTTTCTTTTATTACGGCTTGCATTTCTTTACTTTGTTCTATTATTCTAAATTGAGAATGAGGTAGGCAGTGGTGGTGTAACCAATAATAGAATGTTGGTGTCGACACTTTCAGTTGCTTAATAATAAATGCAAGCTGTTTTTAGGTTTATTTATGTTTTTGTTTAAATCGTGATTTTTCATAACTAATTATTACTTAATATATTCTGCTTAGTTTCTATTAATATTTGTTTAAGATTTTATATTTTAATAAGATTTTTTAAAGGCTGCGAACGGAATTAGTATTTTGTTCACAGACGTAATTTTAGATGTTTTCTTTTAAAATACTTGTTTTAATTACGTACTTATTTTAAAGAGTTGATTTTGTGTTTTAAAATAAAATTTGTATCAAAAGCTATTGATTTATTTATTTAATAATTTCCTTAATTTTCCTTTTTTAATATATCAGAACAGTTAAGTCTTGTAGTTTGATAGAAATAGCTTCGTCTGTCTGGGTACAACAGGAGATAGGAACATGAAAAAGGCCATGTCCATTACATCTTTTTTTAATTCTTGGAGTGACCGCCGAAAGTTCCAGCTGTTTAAAAGAACCATGGTCGTTTACAAATTTTCGTTCCATGCTTGAGACACATTGAACTGGTTTTTTTACATAACATCAGCCGTATCGCCAATAATTTTTAATCAGAAGCAAATCTTCAGACACGCAATGATTACTTCTTCACATTACTTTCCAACGCAGTTCACAGATGAAAGGAGAAGACAAATTATGAAATAAAAACACATTATTTTATTATTAACAAAATAGTTTTATTTGAAATGCATTGAGTAATTAATTATATCTATTTTCCTTGTAGAAAAGTTTCACAAATGAGCACCAAAATCTATATTAAGAAAACATGCACCATCCTACGTCCTCGCCGCTCAGAGGGCAATTCGTGAAAGTAAAAACGTAGATTAATTTATACAAACTTTAGCCACTAATAAATCGTTTGAAACTTCATGTGATGCGGGGTCCATAAACAGAAACAACCGCGACTACAGATAAACTGCACACAACAGTCACCACCGCAATGCCGGCTTGAAAAGACGAATGTGCAAAATTATGATATTGTGATTCGTCTCTCGCTTTAATAGAATTAAATAGGAATTTAGTTTCATTGTACGCCCGGAATACACGAGGCAAGCTAGGGACTAGCAAGAATGGTGTGGCCATTGATTTACTAGCTTCCCGGTCCACGAATGAAGTTAATTCTATACAAACGTACTGCATTAGCTTACTTGTGCTCAAGTCAAATCCAATCAACAGTTGTCACTTGATCGAATCGAAAACGAGATTTGACGCTTCACTGTCACCTAGGACCGGGGTTATAGGTCAAATCCTATACATTTTGTTGTCGATTGGCTCTTGACTAGAGCTGCTGGCCTGGCTTGACCCTGCAACTGGTTTAACCCGGGCGTTATTAATGGAACATTTTGAGATCTCACAACCCACAATTACAAAAAACCTTTCCCAACATAAAAATACTTGACTATAATAATTTTATGGCAGAGTAACTCTAAATACAATACAGAATATAATTATTAACATTAACAATTTTCTTAACGTTTTAATATACATGTCGGAACGGTCATTAATACGGACTCTAATTTGAATGATTACGGAAACTAACTTGGAACCAAATGAATATGTGGTCATGAGTACAAGCACTAACTGAATATGAAACAAAAGCGTCGTTACGCTTTGACTGAGTCCTCTCCCGTTCTGTCATACATATATATTTGTCTTGACAGTTAAAACTGAACGTGTGTAGCCGCTTTAACGTACATATTCCTGTAACACTACGTACTCGCCTGCGTTAGCGTTAATGGTTGCGCGGTAAAATTACAGCATTAAAACTATGGCTACAAGTCTCGCTTGAGTTAGACCCGTATTCAAATCTCGCTAAATTCTAACCAATGCAACTACGTTATAGCATGTAAAAAAAAACTCGTCCATGACGTCACGCTCCAATGGATAATGGCCCTAACCGTAATAAACAAAGTAAATAAATATGGCAATTATGAATTCTTTTCAGTCATCTTAACAATAACAGCCTTAACTTCCGTGTAATTATGTATGCCGTACGGTCCATTCTCTCTGCCTATACCGGATTCCTTGTAACCACCGAAAGGCACCTGACTACTGAAAACATTGTAGTCGTTCACCCACACTGTGCCAGCCCGTAGACCCTGAAATTAAAACCACATTTTTTACTTTTTTTTTTGTTCAGCATGCCAAGGTATAGGACTACCTCCCTCCATGCCGGCTTGAGACAATTGTTAACATAAAGAAATATCTGCAGGCAGCAGTCGCCTCCGCTATGCCAGCTTGAGGAGACGAGTGTGTATTATCAAGGTTAACAATGTGTACTCCTTATAATAAAAATATGCAGTTTAAAGCGTGCCGTCCACTAGAGGCGCGCCAAATTTCATTACCCTCACACTATTCATCGTAAACAAATTGCGCATTATTGCCACGTACTAAGGCCGAAATTTGCTTGACAAGGGATTCCCCTCGGCTCAGCCTTACTTCTTCCTAACGGACGAAGTTTCATAATAAAAGGTAAGCTAATTTTTCCGATTCGACTCAGCGACCCTAGTGGACGCCAACCACAGTATAACAGTAGTAGATAATATTTACCTGTATAAGGTAGTTAGCCCGATCAATATCTTTAGTGAAGACGGCCGCAGCCAACCCATAATGAGTATCATTAGCACGATTCATTACTTCTTGAAGATCATTACCATTGAATTTAAATATCTGTTGAACTGGACCAAAGATCTGCAGAAGTACACGAAAATTTACTAAATACAGCTGCCGTGGTCTAGCGGTAAGACGCGTGAACTCACAATCGATGAGACCCGTGTTCTGACCTCGCTAAATTCTAATCAATGTAACTATGTTACATGTACTTTGGTCGCGCAGTGCCTAAAGGCACTATTAAAGAGTGGTAGACAGACTAATGATGGTGATTAGCCCAGTCTGGCGTCCTGGGGTAGTACCACCACTTTCGAATGTAACACCCGTGAAGTGACTCGCGTTTCGGGATCAGTTTGCAAGTAGCCAGGTATAACTAGAGGAGTGTGCACTGTCAATTTAGATGGCACACTTCTTCTCTATGTATCTATAAGACCTGTAAAAAACAGTCCCCTCCGCTATGCCGGCTTGAGGTTACGCTAATCTTCACTTTAGCATACAAACAAATTAATTTACCTCTGTCCTAGCTATATCCATATTATCACCAACATCAGCAAACACAGTTGGTTCTATAAAGTATCCCACGTCACCATGCTTCTGACCACCGGTAACTAATTTGGCACCTTGCTCTTTACCGCGTTCGATTAAACCGAGAATCTTTTGATGCTGTTCCTCGTCTATCTAAAATTTAAAAAAAAGTAGGATAAGTTTAGTTGAGCGACCGTGGTCCAGGGGTAAGGACGGACTTCAAGCTCGATCTCATGTTCAAACGATTTCCGCTAATAAAACGTGGCAACTATGAACCAAATTTTATAATGGGTCCAAAGTTAGTTAGGCACAAGTTGGCAGTACACAAATTCCTGAAACCTTCAGGTGAGAGAAGGGCACACTTTAAGATTAACGCTTAATTTTAATATTGTAAACCTAACTATAGCTGCGCGAAGTGGCTGCGCGGCTAACTTCCGAGACGCCATAAAATTTGAATCGACCTATACTAATTCCTAACTAATTTAATTATTATTATTTTATTAATAAAAGCATTTGAAATTATTTTTGTAATAAAATTTTAGGTTTGCCCATTCGCCTAAGAGAAATGGGCCCACAATTTTTTTCTCGAGTTTGTCAATGATTTTTAGTTAATTTTGTAGAAAAATAAATCTACTTTCTTATTAACAATCAGTTTTAATTCTTTCACCCAGGTTATTGAGTAATTAGATGTTTTCTAATACAATATTTGAAGTTATTATTATTTAAAATGCTTTAATAATTATTAATCGATTGTTACCAAACTATTAGGTATCATGTGGGCCCAAAAATGGGCCTTTTACTTTAACTGTTTGACAGATACTGGAACCGCAGATACTACCCATTTCCCATGAAACCCATGAGAGAAAACGACTGCTCATAAAGCTATATAGACGGCAGTCACCTCCGCTATACCGACCGTTTTAGTGGTTAGATGTACGACTAAGTCACTACACGGTTGTTAGTACCTGTGGCCCTTGTTCAGTGTCTAATTTGAATGGATCACCAACAACTTTTGCTTTGGCACGCTCAGCTGACATCTCCACGAATTTGTCATAAATTGTATCTTCGACGAATGTACGAGATCCTGAATTAAAAATACATAATATAAATAATAATTATATATAGTCCCACATGTGACTACACTCCGCCTGATGTAAAGTCAGAGTGCAGTTCATGAACGAAAACAACTACTACTATACAGACAAACGTCTAAAGGCAGCAGTCGCCTCCGCTATGCCGGCTTGAGGAGACGCGCGTGTACCATTTAGATTGACAGTGCACACTCCTCTCATTATACTTGGCCACTTCCAAACTGTTCCCGAAATGCGAGTAGGGAAAGTGGTGGTACCACCCCAGGGCGGCAGACTGGGCTGATAACTATCATCAGTCTGCTTACCACTCTTAAACTAGAGTTTATCTATGACCGGAGGCAACTGTCTGCAAGCTGCAGTCCTCTCTTCTATACAAGGCAAATATGCACTGTCAACTGACGGGGCATAGTCCTTCCAAGTACTTCCAAGATCACCCCGAAATGTAATCAGCTCACTTCACAAGCATTACACTTGAAAGGTACCTACTACACCGGGATAATAACCATTCAACCATCCAATTCGTGTGGAGTAAATGTAAACCATAATGTAAACGTAACGGTTAAAGTAAGCGTAAAACTGTCAATCTAAGATGGTACATGCTCGTCTCCTCAAGCCGACACAGTGGAGGTGACTGCTACCCATGTTTCTCTGTAGTAGCAGTTATTTCCATTCATGGACCGCACTCTAGCTTTACATCAGGCAGAGTGTTGTCACATGCCGAGCTACAATAAAAAAAAAACGTAACAGTCAATATAACTTTAACGGGACTTTTGGTGCGAGACCTTAAGGTCAGTAATTCCAGCTGAATTAAAAAAAAAGAGTACTGACCTGCACAACAACACTGTCCCATGTTGTAAAACAGCGCCATATGCGCTTTCTCCACTGCATATTCCAAATCGACATCCCCTAGGACTATATTAGGCGATTTTCCACCCAATTCCAACGTGATACGCTTCAGAGTAGCAGCTGAATTGCGTTGTATCAATTTGCCTACTTCCGTTGAACCTGGAGATTAAATATTTTTATGAAGGGAACTGATTTTTTTTTATTATTATTTATTTATTTATTTTTACATATTTTATTTATTATCATTATTATTTTTTATTTATATATTTTTACTTTTGATTTTCATTTTTACCTTAGTTAAGTAAACAAAGAGTGAGGCACCCTGAGATACGGGTTTTACGCCTAGTTCAGGGGCCCTGTTATTATAACATTTGTAAAAATTTTGCAATAAAGGTTTATTTTATTTTTTTATTTATTTAAGAGAAAAGATTAGCAGTTATCATCACCACTAGCTGTCTCCCGTCATTCTCTATCTCTCTGCCCCTAGCAATTTCTTTCTCAAAATACTGCCATGTCTGATTTTTTGCTCCAATTATTTCTTTTTTTTTTTATTGTAGCTCGGCACGTGACAACACTCCGCCTGATATAAAGCTAGAGTGCGGTCCATGCACGGAAACAACTATGCCGGCTCGAGGAGACGATTATGCATCATCTAGATTGACAATGCACTCCTCTCGTTATACCTGGCTACTTTCAAATTGTTCCCGAAACACGGCAAGGTCATTTCAAGTGGTGGTACTACCACAGAATGGCAGACTGGGCTCCACCACTCTTATTAAAATATAATATATTATGCATTTTACCTGTGAATGCAATCTTATCAACATCTGGATGATCTACAAGTGCAGCTCCGGCATCACCAAATCCAGGTACCACATTCACTACACCTTCGGGAAAGCCTGCCTCCTGGAAAAATTGAGAATTGTCCACCAAAACAATTTTATTTTATTGTAGCTCGGCATGTGACAACACTCCGCCTGATGCAAAGCTAGAGTGCGGTCCATGAATGGAAACAACTGCTACGAGTACTACAGAGGAACCTGTGTGGGCAGCAGCAATTAATAACGAAATATATAAATATATCCCTTACAATTAATTTTTGGTACATTAAAATGCTAAGCATTGACATCAACCCAGTAATTGGAAGGGCTAGCGATAGAAAGATAGATCAGAGGTATTATCAGACGAAGACAAGAAGATTTATTTGCCTTTAATAAAACAATTACCAAACAAATTGAGTAAGGTTTAACTTTCCACCCACATTGGAATCACAAAAAATCAGTTTGCATGCTCAGACGGATGGCAAATTGTGTTCGGTTCAACAAGAGTCGTCGTCGTTGGTTGATACAACCACTGTTTTGTGGTTGGGAGGTGGTACATATGTGTTAAGCCTAAATTCAGTAGTGATATTACCTTGCATAACTGAGCTAAGAAGAGCGCTGTAAGTGGTGTTTGTTCAGCTGGTTTGAGGACAATAGTGTTGCCAGTAGCTAACGCTGGACCCAATTTCCATGAGGCCATCAACATTGGAAAATTCCATGGTATTATTTGGCCGCATACTCCTGGAAAGGGATAGACCAATCTGTTGTAATAATATTTGTGACGGATACCTATTTTGTGTTTTAGTTATTAGGTACTCAATTCATTGGTTTCTTTCGTCAAATATTTTTGTAGATGCTTACCAAGGGGTTCGTGGCGCGTATAAGCGAAATAAGGTCCGTCGACAGGTAATACCATGCCATGGTTCTTGTCTGCCCACCCAGCATAATAGCGAAGGTACTTCACAGTACCGGGAATGTCACCAAAATGCGATGCGGTATATGGTTTGCCATTATCCAAAGTTTCCAAGCTCTACAAAAAAAAGTTATTTAATTAATTTCTATACAATTTAACAGTACTCAGGCTTTACAGAAGCCAGGGGGCCTACTCCAATGTTACGTAAAACGAAGTTTCATTCCAGACAAACTCATTTCGCAACAAAATTGTCCGTCTTATCAAGCTTCTATTCAGTTCACACTTGACTCAACTCTGTTCACTGCGTGAAGTTATGAATAAATGCACTAAGACAACACAGGACAAGGTAGGTAATCATCCCATTCAAGTACAGTCGAGACGTTGAAACGTTATGTATATATGTCTCAATGAAATTCTAATAAAAACTGCATCTAAATATCTTAATACCATAAAATATGGACGGTAATTTACTTTGTTTTTTTGAATAATAAACCTAAATACATACCGCTAAGTAAGTGCTATTTTTCTCAATAAGATCTGCCAATTTAGTGATAAGATTTCCTCTCTGGGACGCATCCATTTTCCTCCATGGTGAACCAAGTCTAGAATAAAAAAAATCAATAAAATAAATAAATAAAATAAGTATACCAAAGTTACATTGGTACCGGTCAGAATTAGCGAGGTTCGAACACAGGTCTCATCGATTGTGAGTTCACACGTCTTAACGCTAGACCACGGCCGCTCTTAGTTAGTCTTCTTTTAATTAGTCTGTCTTGTTGGTCTATTGATCAGTTAGTTTACAAGCCAAAATAATTATATAATATCATGTATATTTTATAATTTTCCTGTACTAAGCTAGTGCTTGTATAACAGGCACTGTGTGACCAAAGTACATATAACATTGGTACCGGTCAGAATTTAGCGAGGTTTGAACACAAGTCTCATAGACTTTCTACTAGACCACAGTCATTCGTTATTCACACTGCGCAAGGCCTAAACCAGATGCTATATTTAAAATAAGTTAGATAAGAGATAATACATGCCTAAAAGCATCACGGGCAGCTTTAACAGCCTTATCAATGTCGGCTTTACTGCCTTGTTGCACTTCAGCGATGACTTCACCAGTTGCAGGATTGACAGTGTTAAACGTCTTACCATCAGATGACTTTAACCATTCATTATTAATGAATACCTGAAAAAGTATATCAATACATACACATACATGTATTTATATCATTGATATAAACTACAGACATCTTTAATATTTAGCTGGCCTCTATGACAGAGTGGTCAGTGCGCAAGTCTATTAAGCGAAGCCTGAAAGTCCCAGGTTTGATTTACAATCAAAACAAATATTTATTTGTGTCCCTGCATACCTACATAATTTTAAATATAAACATAAAAAAAGTTTGCGGAATTTTTAATAACAACATTCCAAGCAAACATACGGAAGATGACCTTCAAATCGATAAATAAAAATCATAACGATTTTTCTCAATAGGTATAATATTTTTTAGGTATAAGAATCAAGTAGGTAATAAAAAAATAAAAGGCATTTCATTTATCAACTGCGTGGTCGCATACTATAACCGGTAGCGCCCGGTTTTTTTTTTTGTTTCGCAGTTCGTAGCGATAAAATAAAATATTTTATAATCTACATATGAGTTTGTGTAGAGCATTTTTATAAAACAACTTTATAAACTAGCCAATGTTTTACACTTACCCCAGTATACAAAATATCAGGATTTCTTTGAGGTGCTGGAACGGCGGCAGTGGAAAAATTTTCTGATCGTACACGTACTGTTTTACATAATTTACGCAGTAACATCTTAAGTAAATTACTTTTCAGTGAACCGTAATATAATTATTACTGTATAGCAATTGTTCGTGCGAAACAATACCCGCATCAAATAAAATTGACCACAACACCAAACTCCTTGACCAAACTCACTAAACTACAATGAATGAATATACCTGAATTTTCATGGTTATCCAACAAATATAAAAACGCAAAATTGTCTTCTTACGACATAATATTAAACTTGCAACGTGAATATGTAGTATAATAATCAGCTGTTTTCTTGTGAATTGAAGTTGAACCGGACGTGAATGACATGTTACTTCTTTGTTCACTGATCACTGAACATTAATACTTAATTATATTAGACATAAGGACTCTTATTGTGTAATATAATAATATTATCACAACTATTCAAGAAAATCTTAGCATGTGTGCCGAGCATAATATGGAGAATCTTCATTCATTCTTTCAAACGAAATAGTTTTTATTTACCCTGTTGTGTTGGTTTGTCTAATTGTAGTGAAAATCTCAATGGAAAATGGTTATTAATTTACTAAGTAACTTAGAAACACAGGTATCAAAATCTTTAAAAAATGCTGGTATAAAAACAAGGTGCGATAATATTGACTTTATTCTCAAGTTATTCGGTAAAATGGTTTCAAGTTTCATCATTTCATGATCGGTCTCCTCTAGCCTCGGCAGTCCTAGCGCGAGCCAGACCGATCTATAATGTAGGCGTTTTAATAATTTCAGTTATCAATATTTTTTCAGACCAGTCAAAAGCAATGGACTTTGGTGTCACATCATAATACCTACAATATTAATATTATACAATGTAAAATATAAAGTTAGTCTGCTCTATAAGTTAACAACATTTATATCCCTAGGAATGCTAGCATATTCCATTTTATTTATAATATTTATGAGTGTATCAAGCTATGTGTTGAAAAATTCAATACTTTCTGGAACTACAGCATGTAGTTTTATTTCAACATTAATAATTTATTATATTTTTGATTTTGGTAAGTTATATCTAATTACTTTAATTAATTAAATTACTTGGAAACAGAGTTTTGGAGGGAAAATTAATGGCGGTCAGCTTAAGGAGACACATTCATCCACAGGGCACATTCTTGTTGATATACCTGCCTACTTCCAAGCTGATCCCGAAATGTGAGTAAGTCACTTAATATAATAATCTTTTCAGGTATAATATTATCATTTCTAATGTCATGGCCAACAATTTGTGCATACAGTTTTCTCATCAGAATATCTCTGAATAAATGTCCAGATACATTCACATTTGGTGAAGCAGGGATTGTAATTCAAGGCATTGTTCTGTCAACGTTTATGATGTTTGCTAAAATACTTTTAGAGAAAGAATACGAGTTTGTTAGTTGTACAATATTTGTAAGTTTCCTTTAAATTACATTTAATGATGCATGGAGAAAGTAATCATTTGTTTAATTACTATACAATAATTTCAATGACATTTACCTCGTTAATTTAATTTAATACCGGAAGCTGTTTATCAACACTGATTTATCAACTGAACTATGTCTTCATTACTCTAAATGCCAGTAGAGGGCGAGGTGAGGGTGAGACAGGATTCTTGTGATGGTGTTGTGTTTTTTTTTTTAAATTGTAATCAGAGGTATTGACGTTGGTACTGGTCAGAATTTAGCGAGGTTTGAACACTGGTCTCATCAATCATGAGATCAGTTCTCTACCTCTAGACCACGGAAACTCTTAAATGAAATCAAATAATGCCCTTATTATCAATCTTTATCTATTTGTTGTTACTTATTGTTACTATTATAGATTTTTTATTCTATTCTCTCTCTATGCAACATGCTCTAGTTGGCTTCCTAAGAGATCTCTTTTCAGCAAGAAGGCGGCCATTCAAGCCAAAATGAGTTTTATTGGCTTCTAAAAAAGTGCCAAAAGACCTCGCATAGCTCAAATCTGGAGGATGTTAAGAAGGAGCTCCTCTGCTGATATTGAGAAGGACATGTCACTGGACATGTACCGCACATGCCAATTAACCCACAGCCAATGCTGAATGTCCTTGCTGTGACAGATGGTGTTGCAAAAAAATAATATTGGCTTCTAATAAAGACTCATATTTAATTTTCAGGTCTTCCTTCTTTCAGTGGGAGTAATGGTGGCCCTAATATGTACTTTGGATGATAGTAAAAAGAATATTATAAAATTATTACAAATTATTGTGTTGAGTGCCTTACTTTGTTTATTTTTATTGCATCTTACGTTTGGAAGATATTATTTGCTTAATTTTTATATGTTTATTGTTCGAGATGTTGTCAGGGTAAGTCATAACTAGTTTTTTTTATTATAGCTCATTGCGGTCTGTGAGGCAGGGGCGCCTTCAGCTTAGGAGGCGAATGTGAATCGTCCAAGTTAAGACTGTAGTACCCGGTTATGTCCAAGCTGATCCACAAACGCGATTAGTTAGGCGTTACATTCAGTGGTGGTGCTATCCCAGGACAGACTGGGTTAATAACCATCATCAGTCTACCTACTACTCTCAATGAGAAAATTAACAAGAAAACAGTACTACCAATTCATGAGCTTTCTCTAGAGAACAAAATATCAATCTTGAAGGAATCGGTGTATAAACCAATAAATGAGCCAAGGGAACTGCAGATGTGTTTGCGGCAAGTGCAACTTGGCACCTTCTACGAGTAAAGCTTACATGGGAAAAATATTTTGTGAGCAGCCGTGGTCTAGCGGAACGGTTGATGATTGATGAGGCCACTATTTAAACCTCGCTACATTCTGACCGGTACCAATGTAATGTTATATGTCAATCTAGATGGTACATGCTCATCTCCTCAATCCGGCATAGTGGAAGCGACTGATGCCGGTAGATTTCATTACATCAGGCGGAGCGTTGTCAAATGCCGAGCTACAATAAAAAAAAGTATTTTGTCTGCTCAGTGCCTGTGATACAAGCAATGCAACGAAATCTAACTATAATGATTTTTTTATTGTTTCAGATAAAAATATTCATATTTTGGTTATTTTTATTAGCTGTATCTGTAATTGTTGTGTATTTGAATACGAGGAAAGGTGATAAGGCTGATACGGTAACAAGGAAGTCTTTCCACATACTAGCCTCACTAGTTTTCATGACCGGAATACTTTTTGATGTGGAATTTATGTTAATGTCATCAGGGTTAGCGTTTGGACTTCTGATTTTTGTTGAGGTTAGTTTTGATTCTTTTTTTATAGACGCTTGACATCATTAGAATAATGGAAGGAGTGTGCACTGTCAATCTGGATGGTACATGCTCGTCTCCTCAAGCCGGCATAGTGGAGGCGACTGCTGCCCGCACAGGTTTCTCTCCGTAGTAGCAGTTGTTTCCATTCATGGACCGTACTCTAGCTTTGTATCAGGCGGAGTAGTGTCATATACATATAGTGCTACAATAATTTAAAAAAAATATATTGAGACCTGACGTGGTACTACTGGGCTAATGACCATTATCAGTCTGCATACCTCTTTAAAATTTCTATAATATTAAAATACTGTTAATATTTAGCTCACGCCTTGTTTCCACAGGGGTAGGCAGAAACTATGGAGCACCAGACTCCTCTCTCTACATACCCTTTTCGCCTCTGCCACATACATTACATACCTCATGCATGCACGTCGGTTGAGGGTACCTGACCCTTTCTGAGCAGTTGACCAATCTGGCTGAGAAACACTTCCCAGGGCGCCCCCTTCCGTCACTGCCATATTAATATATCCACTAAAATAATTTGCAATATTTTTACAGGCATTAAGAAAATCATCAATAGAACCGTTTTCTTCTATTCTTGAATCAGCATTTAAAGTTTACAGTGATGAAAAGGTATATATTTTTTAGTAATATCTATACTTATACTTAGGTATAGTACGAACCAAACTTTATGGTGGCTCTGAAGTTAGGCACAATTGAGGTATCAGCGGGGCACGATGAAGGGAAGGGCACATTCCCGAGCTGCCCGCCCGCAGGTCAATTTTATATATTTATTTAGTTATTAAAGGCTGTTTAAAGTAACTTTAACTATTACTTTTACGTCGACGACGACCGTTAAACGTTTACATTTACTCCACACGCGTTGCGATATCGTGTAAATTCATATTGTTATTGTTAAAAGGGTGGCTGATCTCGAAAAATAATAGAAAAACACATTTGGCTTCTTTTCATACATTTGACGTTAGCAACATTGGTTTGACGATTACTTCAACTTTAACCAAGCCAAGATTCGCTGGTTACTATCTACATAAGTAACGAGATATTTCTAGTATAATACCTACGAAGTCAGGTATAACGAGAAGTGTACCCTGTTAGTAGATGATACACATACGTCTCCTCAATCCAGCACAAAGGAGGTGACTGCAGCCTGTATACAATTATGTATGGTAGCAGTTGTATCCTCTCATGGATTGCTTGTCAACAGGCGAAACATGTTGGTCAACTATAAAAAATTTATTCTTCAGGACATAGGCAGTTTTGCAATGACACCAATATATTTATTTGTCGGTCTATCCTGCCCACTGTTGTTGGTACCAGTGCATCTTGATGATAAATTGGAACTCCTCAGCGGTGTATTGGCTATTGGTATTGGAGATACGGCTGCTAGCTGGTTCGGAAAGAGATTTGGAATACATAAATGGCCAGGTATAACACAGTTTCTTTTTAAAGTATTGGTAGAAGTGTGGTAGGCAGACTAGAAATGGTTATTAGCCCAGTCTGCCGTCCTGGAGTAGTAACACCTTATTACGTTTCGGGAATAATTTGCAAGTAGCCGGATATAACGAGAGGAGTGTGCACTGTCAATCTAGATGGTGCATACTCGTCACCTCAGGCCGGCACCGTGGAGGCGACTGATGCCTATAGAGATTTATCTACTAGCAGTCGATATGCCAAAGTACAATAACAAAAAAAATGCTAACTGGACAACTACAGCTTAATTTATTTCACCAAGTTTAATCTCTTTTTTTTTCAGGCAGTGAACGGACGATAGAAGGGACAATAATGAATATACTATCACAAATTATTACAATTTATTTGTTATCTAAATTGGGTCAGTATTGCAGTAAGACTTGTGGTAGTCTCTGGTTGGTTCAGTCTTAGGCCACACCTGCACTAATAAAGTAATTTATTATTTCAGATATATTAAGCATGCCATATTTATTGATTCGTTCAGTAATTGCTGCGTGCGTCACTGGAATTGTAGAAGCTCAACTTCAACAAGTGGATAATTTAATATTGCCTCTATGCAATATATTAGCATTTCAAATATGTTCTCTTGCTTTTTAAAAGCTGGTACCAACCAAGCACCAGCTTAACTCTTAAATACATGAATTAATAAAATATTATAGGAAAGGATAATGCCCATTTTTGGGTCCACTTGATACCTAATATTTTTTTTTAACAAAACAATATTCTAAAATAATACCTTATTTCTTCATTATTTTAATTATATCAAAACATCGTTTCCCAATCAAAGTACAATGGTTTAATAATATAAAAAATAAATATTATCAATTATTAAAGCTTTTAATACAATAATAACCTCAAATACTGCATCAGAAAAAGTCTAATTACTCAATAACTTGGGTGAAAAAATTAAAACTGATTGGTTATAAGAAATGTAGATTTATTTTCTTACAAAATGAAGTAAAAATTTTGGACAAACTTACGTAAATGGGCATTCTCCTTTGTCATAGATTACCTAAACAATAATTTAAAAAAAAACAATTCCGATTTTTGTTATGGCACAAAGCAACCTTCATTTTATGCACTCAGCACGTGAGTCCTGTGCAAACACAGACATGTGAAAATGAATGTAGACAATTGGCAACAATATGCATTTAAAGAGTTAAAACCATGTTGAACAAATGGAGGATTTCTTTAATTATTCCACGCTCTTAGATAAATTTTGTGATTCAAGCTATTTTTAAGTTACATTCCAAAAATGTGGTGCCATAAAGCAACAAGTATAAGTTTAACTTATATTCAAAGGGCCTGCTTACTCCAGTACCCTGTACTTTGACTAGATAACAAATATATTTATAGAAATATGTAAACCAAAGACTGAAGGTTTTTTTTATTTACTTTTTTGTACTTTTATATAAATAAAATATTTTGTTTTAAATATTTCCTTGTTTTATTACATTTATTATTTATACATTATTATGCATATAAAACTTAAAAGAAATTCCGTCTTCTTCTTTTAATTAATGGCAACTGTGTCGATTAAATCCCGTCTTACTAGTCGTATTAAAAGCGCGATACTTTATTTAATTAAACACACTATAAAACTAATAATTGATAGTAACATTTTTTTAAATGCTTGTATCAATGGCACTGAACAACCAATTTTTTTTTTATTGTAGCTCGGGCATGTGACAACACTCAACACACAACAACGCCTGATGTAAAGCTAGAGTGCGGTCCATGAATGGAAACAACACTACTACAGAGAAACCTGTGCGGGTAGCAGTCGCCTCCACTATGCCGGCTTGAGGAGACGAGCATGTACCATCTTAGATTGACAGTGCACACTCCTCTCGTTATACCTGGCTACTTTCAAACTATTCCCGAAACGCGACAGTCACTTCACGGGTGTTACATTCGAATGTGGTGGTACTACCCCAGGACGGCAGACTCGACAATTAACCAATGTAAATATAACATAATTACATTGGTCAGAATTAGCGAGGTTTGAACACGGGTCTCATATGTCGTGAGTTTACGCGTCTTACCGCTAGACCACAACACATATGCGCGACTGTATTTCAAACGTGTTTAATTACGAACGTTACGTTAACGGTTAAAGTAGGGTACACAAAAAATAAAATAATTAGTTTTATTACATTTAATAACTAATGGTTGAAGCATAATTTAAACTTATATCTATTTATGAGTCCTTAACTATTTAGTAAAATTTAAAAAAAAAATACTAAGACTCGAGGTTAACTTTTACAAGTAACAACTTCATTTGAGTTCGGATTTTCTTTTAATAAGCTCTCATTATTTGTGTTATTTAATTTAATACAGAACTGATCATTTTTGTCCATATTGTCTAACATATCATTGTCTATTTCACTTTTAATGTTTTCATTTACATTGACAACTTCATTAAAACTATTATTTCTATTTTCCGTAACTTCTTCTGATTTAATTAAATCCGATTCTATTTTAATATCACATTTATTGATTTTCGCCTTAGAACATTCATTATCAATTTCATTTTCCCTTTTAGTTTTTATTAAGTTCCTTATTTTTTTAACACCTTTACATTTAATTTTGAATCTTTTCTCCATATCTATAAGGTCTTTTCTTTCTATAGTCCAAGGTATTATAGTTTCTTTTGCTAGTAATGTCGTGTTATGTTCCTCATTATATATAGGTATATCTATATTTAAAATATTCATTACTTTCTCTAATATATCATCAACATAATAGTTTATTATTAAATCCGCTTTCTTGTCCTAAAATAAAACTTTTAATGAATAATTTGACATTTCAAAAGTTATTACATAAAGAACAGGGCAGAAGATGACAGAGCATCTATTTGTCTCGCTCACTTAATAGTAACTATAGTACATATAACACAGTTACATTGATACCAGTCAGGGTTTAGTGAGGTTTGAACAAGTTTCATTGATCATGAGTACCGTTCTCTACCACCAGACCATGGCTGCTCAGATGGATAACAAAAAAATCCCAAAATAATATTTAATTTATGCCTATTTACAGTGGTGTAACTAGCATGGGTGGGACCCATGGTGATCGCCCCAAGACCTTAAAAAAATTCTTAAAATTGCTTTATATTAATGATTTTTTTAGTGTCACTCAAAGTGTGGTGGCACCAGGTGAGTGCCCATTTCTCTCATAATTTAATAATATACGTACATGTTTAGTGGGTTGTAGATTGCAAATAACTAATTTTCCGCCATATTTTAATGTTTCCAAAGGTAGATTGCCACTTGGTATTATCTGCAGTGTTGTACCTAAGCATATACTTAAATCTGCAATGCTGGAAATAATTTTAAGAATTCAATCATTTATTCAGGTTGATGATTGTTGTAGCCTAGTCTACCATCCTGAGGTATGTGCCCTGCAACAAATGGCGCACATTTCCTCCTCAAGCCGGCATAGTGGAGGTGACAGACATCTGTGGTAGCAGCACTAGCTTAATATCAGGCGGTGGGTTGTCACATAGGTACAGACCACATGTGATAGATTGATAGATAATTACCTAGAATGCCATTCAGCCATTGACAGATCATTTTCAGGTAAACTATGATCCCAATCTAGAACCCCATCATGTAGTCTTCCCCGACATGGTCTTCGGCTACTAAGCCCAGTAGCACAGGGTACTCCACTTGATTTCTTTCCAACTGTCTCCACTGGTGCACTTCTTACAAATTGACTAGAAATTGTAATTTACTATACAGTATGGTCCCTATTAGGGTAGGATTGAATTACCAGCCCTTAATATTTTTTGAGAATAAGTAATGAGTTTTTTTATAATCTAGACACTATTTTGATGAGTGGTAAGCAGACTGATGACAGATATAAGACCAGTATGATGTCCATTACTACTTACAAACGTTATCACCTGTGAAGCGACCTGGGCATGTTTTGGGACTGGATTGGAAGAAGTGAACTTTGTTATATGTACTTTGATCGCTCAGTGCCTATAGGCACTATTAAAGAGTGGTAGGCAGACTGATGATGGTTATTTGTCCAGTCTGTCGTCCTGGGGCAGTACCACCACTTTCGAATGTAACACCCGTGAAGTGACCTTGTCGCGTTTCGGGGATAGTTTGAAAGTAGCCAGGTATAAGAGAGGAGTGTGCACTGTCAATCTAGATGGTACATGCTCGTCTCCTCGAGCCGGCATAGTGGAGGCGACTGCAGCCCGTAGAGGTCTCTCTGTGGTAGCAGTTGTTTCCATTCATGGACCGCACTCTAGCTTTACATCAGGCGGAGTGTTGTCACATGTCGAGCTACAATAAAAAAAAAAAAAAAAAAAAAAAAAAAAAGTGGCTAGGTAAAACAAGTCTGCCATAGATGATGCACATTAATCTTCTCAAGTCAGCACAGTGGAGAGGACAGCCGGCTACAGATATTTCTCTGTGATAGCAGTTGTTTCTGCTAGCTTAACATTAGGCGGAGCATAGTCACATGTCGAGCTACTATTAAAAAAAATACTAACTTTTTACAAACATTACATTCTTCAACAAACATGTTACCATGCAGTTCTGCCAGATAACGTCTAGGCAAACCAGATTTCAAATGCAGACCATCAATATTTTGACTAACAATATAATGTATTTTATTGCATTCTATTAATTTTTTTAATATCATATGTGTTTTTGTTGGTTTTGCATCAGCAAATGATATATCTGTTGTAGGTTTTTTGCCTTTCTTTTCTAATGTCCATACACCATTGGGACCTCTGAAAACAAAGATTAGAGTATGTATTTAAAAATGTTTTGATGGTACTACTTAGCATATGAAAAATATGACTGTATGGATTGTATTACCGAAAATCTGGTATACCAGCAGAGGTGCTAATACCAGCACCAGTATGCACCACGACGTGTCCAGCAGCTTTGATGAATTGTGCGAGTAATTCACATTTTTTATTAAATTTGTCTTCACTATCGAATTTCTGAAATAATAGTTGAGTCACAATTGTAGTTAAAGCCTATTTAAGTAACAAAAATCAATTAAAATGAAAATAAGGTTCACCTACCTCAGGTAAACCCAACACTCCCTTATTTTCATATGGTGATAAACCGTCTGCATAATTGCAAGACATGGTATAATTTCAGAGCTAAATGTCTAGTAGTAAATACCTCATTTATAAAACAAATGAAAGACAAGGACAAAGGGAGTGCTTATGTTATAATTAATAACGTCCGCGGATCACCACAAACTTACAATTTCAAATTGTTTATAATAACAAAATAGCATGAAAAGTTGGCTTTCATTTTCCGAGATAAGTTTGAAAACTTAAATGTGATGTGTAAATTGTCCTATTTATTATTGATTCTGAATTATTATTACAGTATTCTGTATTTATTTGAAAAATAGACAAATGTGTAAATTGAGATAATAAGCAATCAATAATGACTAAAAAATTATAAAATATTTGTGGATAGAATTTATAATCTTTGATGTTTTGAACGTATCCACCATCCATCATGTTAGTGATTTGCATTGTTATCGATATTTCTCATTGTTTTTAGCTTATTATTAGTATTGGTAGTAATATTGGTAGTGGTATTTTATTGTAATTATTTAGTGCAGTATCAAGGGTTATATTTGTATATATTTCATTTATAAAATTGCTTGATTAAGGTTTACTTTATCGATATCGGCGTCTGTAAAGAACAACACTACTAGATTGCTTATGTCAAGTGTTTACTCCAAGAGCATATTTGTTTGTTAATTTCTATTAAAAACACTTAGAAGAGCGCTGTTATTTTAGTTTTGTGTGCAAAATGAATCGCAGGAGGGGTTTGGAAGACGAAGAAGGATATGGTAATATTATAAAAAGTTTATCGGCTTATAGGTTATGATTAAGTTAAGAAAGCTTCAATAATTATATTTGAATAATAATCTATTACAGAACGACTTAATCGTAAAAGGCGTCGTGTATCAGAAAACCAAGAAATAGAGGATCGATTAGAATCTCTAATACATAGAGTTGGTGAAAAAAGTAGCTCAAGTTTGGAAAGCAACTTAGAAGGATTAGCAAGTGTGTTAGAGGCCGATTTAAGTTCGTTTCGAGTTAAAATCCTTCGAATATTAACAGAATGTGCAATTCGTATGCCAGAAAAGTGCACTATTTATGCTACCCTTGTTGGTCTCCTAAATGCTAAAAACTACAATTTCGGGGGTGAATTTGTTGAATACATTGTGAAAACTTTTAAGGAAAACTTGAAAAGTGCTAAATGGAACGCTGCCAGGTACTGTTTGAGATTTATTTGTGACTTAGTGAACTGTCATGTACTTGCCGCTTCCTCATTATTGGGCCTCCTGGAAACTTTAGTAGAATGTGCTAACGATGATAGAGTGCCACAAGTGAGACGTGATTGGTTTGCTTTTGCTGTACTGTCGGCACTGCCGTGGGTAGGACGAGAGCTGTACGAGAAAAAGGAATCCCAATTGGATAACTTATTAGTAACAATTGAAGTGTTTTTGAATAAACGCAGTAAGAAACATTGGCCCGCATTGAAGGTATGGACGGCAGATACTCCACATCTTCAAGAGGAGTACCTTGATTGTCTCTGGTCACAAATACGAAAGTTAAGGCAGGACAATTGGTCTGAGAAACATATTCCACGACCATATCTTGCTTTTGATTCTATTTTGTGTGAGGCCCTGCAACACACTTTACCAACAATACAGGTAAGTTATTAGTATTATTCATTTATTGTTACTTTTTTGTATTCACTTACATTAAAATTAATTAACTTCCAGCCACCCCCACACAATGAAGACATCATGTATCCCATGCCACGTGTCATATTCCGTATGTTTGACTATACGGACTGCCCTGATGGCCCAGTACTTCCTGGAGCCCATTCCATAGAACGGTTTCTCATAGAAGAGCATCTTCACAATATAATTGAGGCACATCATTTGGAGAGGAAGGAATGCGCTGCCCAGTTACTCTGCTTCCCTTATAAATCTAAAATACCACTTGAATATTGTATTGTAGAAGTTATATTTGCTGAGTTATTCAATTTACCAACTCCGAGGTATTTGGAGATATGCTACGGGTCTATTTTGATTGAGTTGTGTAAGCTTCAGCCGTCGACCATGCCTCAAGTTTTGGCTCAAGCAACGGAAATTTTGTTTTTGAGGATTGATACTATGAATATTGCTTGTTTTGATAGGTATGTATAGTAGAGACGAATATGTTAAATGTGGCATTAAACAGTGTGTCCAAAAAAATCAACATCAAGCCAGCACTGCGGCATTGACTGCTGTAATGTTATTTCAAGAACTGGTTACTGGTCATTTATTTACTTTTTTTGATTTATTTCTGTGATTTATTATATATCTTCACAGGATGTCAGTTTTATTGACCTTTTATTAATGACCAAAACTTGTATTTTTTTTTATTTTTCTCATAGCTGTCTCGTACACCTTGCATCACCCAATTTCGGCTTGTTAATTTTTGGGACACCACTGTATAACCCTTATTGATATTCTTCAGATTTGTCAATTGGTTTTCATACCATCTAAGCAACTTTCAATATCGCTGGTCGTGGGAAGATTGGGATGCGTGCACCCAACTGGATAACGATCATCCTAAGCCTCGTTTTATACGAGAAGTGCTCGGAAAATGTATAAGGTACAAATGCATTTGTTTTTTCATTAATCTTAAAAGGTTTCGCTATCAGTGGTTCAGACTAATTACTAAAATTTATTTCACAGACTCTCATATCACCAAAGGATTAAAGATATGATGCCAGAAGCTTTTGCAAGTTTTGTGCCATTAAAACCGGAGCCTATATACAAATATTCAATGGAAGGAGCAGGTATGTACAATAAATAAAACTAATGTTAAATTAAAATTGTTTATTACAAAATGTTTTAAGCAGTACACTTTAACCTAACTTACACTACTCTAAAATAATATTTACAGAGATAGCTATACATTAATTGATATTTAATAGACAAGCAGCCATTTTTATTTGTCTCTGGCTGTTGCACAATAGCCACAAATAGATAAGAAACGACATAAACTATTTTAAATGCGTTTGATGTTTTTTTTATTACAAATTTTGAGCCTGAATTGATTTCATTTCTGAGATCAAAAATTAAGATTTAAAATTGGAAAATTTATTCTTTGAAATTCAGTCTAATCCATGGCCATTAATTCGAATATACTGTAAGGTTTGAGGTGGTCTGAATCCTCTATATTTCTTGATTCTCTATCTTCCTCGTCGTACTTTCCTTCAGTGCTGTCATTTCCAATATAACTTTCTTCATCATCGTCGTCGAAGTTATCATCGGCACTAAATTCATCATCATATTGATCATCATCATCTAGATTTTCATGACTTTTATTTTCTGATGATTTATAATTTGGTAAACTTAAAAAATCTAAGAAATCTTCAGTTTTCATGATCTCATCCTTGCTTTCGGCTGGCACATTGTCAACATCAGCATCTTTTGAAGAATTATGTGTTTTCTGTTCGCCTTCTTCATCAGAAGTTAACGATCCAAATAATTCTTCAAAGATGTCAGGGGTTGTGTTTTCTACTGTTGTTGTGGTACTAGCAGGTGACGTTATACTTTCTGAAGTTTCTTCAAAAGTCGTGGATTGTGTAGAACTTGTTTTCTTTTTACATTTCTTTTTAGGTTTCAAAGTTACATTTGCATATTCCACAGTTGTCTGACTTGCTGCCACATCATTTAATATTTCAGTTGACTTGGAATTTATCGGAGTAGTCGATTTTGGATAAAATGTGTATGGTGAGTAAGTCTTTGGTGCGTTGTCCCTGTAATCATTCGAATCGTCATCGTAATAAACGTCCTTGCTTGAAAGTGGTTCGTAACTATCGCGTGGAATATCAGTCTCTTCTTTATTATTGCTTTCTAATATGCCATATGTTGTTGGTTCTGTAATTGATTTAATTTTTTGTTGTTCAGTTGTAGTAGTTAAATCGAATTCGTAATCATCGTCATCATTTTCGTCAGAGTAGGTCGCTTGTGTAGAAGACTTTGGTACAGTGTAACCTTGAAAATTTGATTCTAATCTTCTCGGTGGAAACTGGCCTGTCGGTGGGATTACTGTTTTGGTAGCCGAGCTCTTGTCTACATTATTATTGCCAATACTCCATTTATCGTGATTTACAGACGTCCCTTTTTGCATTAATGTAGATTGTCGGTACCGGTTTTTATTTTTGGTAGGTTTCGTTTGTGTTTCCGTTGTCGTTTTACTTTTGAAAGTTGTCAATACAGTTGCTGTCGTTGTTGTAGGTTTTGGAGTGGTAGTGGTGGTCGTTGTTGATGCAGGTGTCCATCGCGGTGTCGCCCTAGTTCCAGTGGAAGCAGCTGAACTCGCTTGTGGTATTAAATCATTGACAACTCTTTTTACTTTTCCTTCCTCAACCACAGATGGTTTTAGTGTTGTAGTTGTTACTCTTTTATGTTTTCTAGTTTTGTTAGCCAATGGTTTTGTCTTATTTTTGAATTTAGGTGGTGGTCTCGTACGTTTTGGTGTCGTACTAGGAAGAGTGCTTGTCAAGCGTACTTCTTCGGTTGTAGCAGGCGCTTCTGTCGTGGTTGTACTTGTGCTCGTTATTACGGTGGTATTTAGTGGTGACGTATATTTCTCCGGTCTCGGCACCATTGGAGTCGTTTTGACAAATGCACCTAAAAGATTACCCCATGAGATTTCGAAATCATTATTACTAGAAGCTGAAGTAATAATCGGTGAGACAGCGGTAGTCGTGGTGATCCGCTGCGATTTCGTTTTAGTTATTTTTACTTTTTCGTCAGTTGTATTTTCTTTCGTTATAATTTGTTCTTCAGTCTCACTGCTTTCTGCAACTTTTGATTCTGATTCTTCGGTTGTGTTATTTATTGGATAGTTGATGGCGATGGGTCTAAACGCACCGTCAAATGTGGAATCTGGTTTTGAAAATTGTACATCTAGAAGTTGAGGGCTGGGCCTAAAATCTAGTGGTTTGGAAGCTTTTATTAATTTATTAGGATAATGTAATTTCAAAGGTGGCATCGGTTTGAAAGGTTTCTTATCCATGGTTACGAATACACCTGGTGGTGCGTTATATACAGGCGGTCTCAAGCTATCAGTAAAATAACTAATTTTTAAAGAAGTCGGTTTTGGTTTGTTGTGTACAAAGTTCACCTCATTCGGTGTACTCGAGTTCGTTACGTTAGCTTTTGGCGGGAGTACTGTAGGTAAAAAGGTACTGTTCTTCATGGACGGTAACGTATGAACAGGAGTTGGTAAGACAGGAGGTCTTGTCGTTTTAACATTTTTCATCGGCATATGATATCTGGTGTCTGATGGTGGTGGTATATATGGAGCACTCACTACTCCAATTGCGTCTGTATCCAGGTAGTGATGAATAGGTTGTGGTATCGGATACGGACCGGGTGGCCTCGAATACTTTACTTGTTGATGAAGCGTTTGTTTATAGGTGTAAGGCATATGCTTCTTATGGTGGTGATTGTCGCTCGGTGATCCGACGTAGCCGACTTTTGAATATTGAGTGTACGGCGGTGGGGGATACGGGATCGCAGGTCTTCTGTGAATCTCGTGGTCGTCATCAGCAAACAAGGACGTAAAGAGCCTATCGTTACCATGGTGGTAATATCGTGTATGTCTATGAGGCACAATATTCTTATGTACCCATAGTGCTCTTCCAGGTCGTACTTTTTGAATTTGCATGTCATTTATTGGTCTATATTCGTGCGGTTCGTCCACGATCGTCTCCGGAGCCATTTCGCGGACCGTGAAAGTCCTTGCCGGGTTTTCGTGCGGCTTTCTTTGCCGTTTAGGCGCTTGAGTAATCACGGAGAATGTGAGCTCATAATGATATCTCCCTGATGACGTTTCAGCGTCTCGCTGTCTCACTCGCTTCACCGACCATAGCGCCTTCACTCCGTCCATGCAGTTACTATCATTACATAGTTGTTTATTTACGTCGTCTTCTGAAAAGCGATAGCCACTCGTCTCTTCCATAAGTCGTCCTTTCGACATGATAGTAGCGTCTTGAGGATTAGTAGATTCTTCGTATTCAATTCGATCGAAAGGGGCACTCTTTATTTTATCCCACAGGTCGTTGTCGTTGACATCATTCGATTGATGTTGTTGCTTGTTTTCATGTAAAATATCTTGAGCTATCAATTGGTCTATTTTGTCTCGTACTAATGTTAGATAGACGCTGTGCCTCAACGCGTCTTCCCAATAGTGCGCAGGCACGTCATCCACACGTCTCTGAGTGTCCCCCGCGCTTCTGTCATAACTCGGTTCCGGTTGCCAATCGGTTAGCGGTATCGGTGTAGGATAGAACTCGCCCGATGCGGCGATAATACGATGCCTTTGTACCTGCAATTAAAACGAGGAAATATTATTTAATCGCGATGACAATTGTCGCAATTAGTACATTCGATGTGCGCTCGAAAGTAAAACGGCGCGTGCCGGGAAAGTATTGGCGTGTCTTTAGTGTTCGCGTGCAACTCCCGCGAGCCATTTCCACTATAATAATAATACTCATTAAATAGTTAGATGACAATTATCATCAATAAAATTTTACATTATTTTAATGCAACAAATATGACTGTTTTGCATATTACAAAATTCATTCCCAGACAGCTAAAAGTAACAATAGTCTAATCTCATTCGATAGTTATACAATAATTGGGTGCAAAACTTTTAAATATGAATAAAAGTATTATTGTGTAACTTTCCCACAAGTAGGCAATTATCGCATAAGGTGAAGGTTAAATTATAATATTATTACACCTAATTTTTTGCCTATGCTAAACTAGTGCGCGTATCATAGATCCTGTTACATTAGTATACTACGAACCAAAGTTTATGGCGGCTCCGAAGTTAGACACGAGTCGCTGCGCAGTACACAAATTGAGGTATCAGCGGGACACGAACGTGAGAGCACACGTCCGGGGTATCGCAGGTCATTTTTATATTTAAAATTAACATAGAATTTTATTATTGTAAACTTGATTGTAACTGCGCGTAATAGCACTCGCAGCTAACTTCCGAGACGCCATAAAGTTTGAATCCGAACAGGTATAGGTACCTGTCAGTGAGATTAGAACGCGGGTCACTTTCATCGTGAGTTCGCGCCTTCTACCGCTAGACCGAAGCCGCTCGAAAAAATTGTTTATACATATATTGTATTTTGTTTTAAAATTGTATATGTTTGTTTTATTGTTGTAACTGTTTATGATGTAAAGAATGTTGATAAAAGTAAATAAACAATTATTACAGCAGAGATATTCTTATGTGCTTTTCTTATAGTAGCTCGGCATATGACAACACTGCCTGATGATAAGCTAGAGTGCGGTTTATGAACGAAAACAACTGCTACAACATCTTTGTTAGCAGATTCCGCTGTACCAGCTTGAGGGGTCGAATGTGCCATCTGTTTGACAGTGCACACTCCTCTCGTTATACCTTGTTACTTCCAAACTGGTCCCGAAACGCGAATAGGTCACAAGGGTGTTACCAGTCTCACTACCACATTTAAAACCGTCAGTTCTTTTTTTATGTTAATAAAACTTTGTATTATCAATAACGAAAGGTGTGTCTATACGGTATCAGTATCTTAATCAGTTGTTCTAGACCCAGTTGCGCATGCGCCGTGGAGGCTCCACGCTACATTTCATATTTCTTCATCACACAACTTGCACGCAAAAGTATTATGTGATTTTATGTGATTCTGATTATATTAGGTTATCCTTTTGTTTATATTTTTGGAGTATATTGTTAAGTAAGGTACAGGGGATATACTATAAGGTGATGTAAAACGAAGGCTTCAGTTATTGACGAGTTTTTCCCGCTCAAAATTATGTTTATAAAGTTTCGTACCCAATCGAATATCGTACATCAAGATTGTGAATCGAATCAGCTCTAGATAGACTCCGTTCTTTGAAGAAATTTTACAAATAAACAAAATATTATTAATTTAAATGCAAATTCGCAATAAATATTCTGTCTAACCTTATTAGATTGCGTGCTATGATGGTGGCATACGGGGAACTTAATTTATATTTAGTTTTCAACTTCAGTGAGAATATATTTAACAATGCCTCGGTCTTTTTTTTCTAATGAGGCCACGATATTCATCTAAATATTCTATTTTTATTGTTTATGTTGTCATGACGATATTATTTATGCTTATGCTGTGACGTGGTTAGGGAAGTAGTGTTGGCTGGTGTTTCTTCCCGATGAGATGGGGATAGAGAGGACACCGTGGGGGTTTTAGTCGTGTATACCTGGTATTGGGGAGTACCAGGGAGTCCGACATCATCTCGTCGTCTTCCCCGAGACGTGAGGCTTTAATACAAGATTTTCTCTACGTAAAGTGTTGATTTTACACATAGGTCGTTTAATTATTTTTTTTTAATATTTTGCCAAATTTTAGGTTATTTTTAATATTTAATTTACAGGCGTTTAGATAAACACACAAAAATTTAATAATGAAGTAATTGAAAAAATATTTTTGTTTTAATAATAAAAATCGATTATTTCAAAATCTTATTTAGTAATTAAATAATTTTTAGAATTAAACTCACTGTCAGCCATAAAAATACGCAAATTAGCGCCGACCTCATGATTCACAAAAATCACTACACTTATTTTTTTAGAAATAATAATGCACCAATCGGCATCGAGCAATGCATGCGCGTGCGGCGCCGATGCACCGTTTTCGACAGACTGAAACATCGGCACTACAAATCTTGACAAACTATGAACAACCCCACCGAATAATTTTTACTATTTCGTTTCCTGTAAACGCATGCGTGTAATTATTTTTTACTGCATTATAATTATAAACATTATACGTTAAATGCAATTACGTTAGTTTATTTTAAACTAGCTGCTGCTCGCATCTTTTTTTTTTTTTTTTTATTGTAGCTCGGCATGTGACAACACTCCGCCTGATGTAAAGCTAGAGTGCGGTCCATGAATGGAAACAACTGCTACTACAGAGAAACCTGTGCGGGTAGCAGTCGCCTCCACTATGCCGGCTTGAGGGGACGAGCACGTACCATCTTAGATTGACAGTGCACACTCCTCTCGTTATGCCTAGCTACTTTCAAACTATTCCCGAAACGCGACAAAGTCACTTCACGGGTGTTACATTCGAAAGTGGTGGTACTACCCCAGGACGGCAGACTGGGCTAATAACCATCATCAGTCTGCCTACCACTCTCAAGAGGTAAATGTATGGGATTTGACGTTTTACTGTCACCTAGGTGACAACGATACGTCAAATCCCATATATTTTGTTGTCGATTCGATCAAGTGACAACTATAGATTGGCTTTTGACTGTAGGCCTAGGACACTTAATGGGCGGTTCCCTTGAAAGTGATCCTACTACCTCCAAGACAGCAGGCTGGCAGACTTAACACTATTATCAGTCTACTGACCACTTTTTTGATTAATGACATAATAAAATGATCCGTATCCGATAGAAATAAAGTTCTATTACATACCGTCTTCTTGCAAACTACTATACCAGGGCTGTCCAACCAAAATGGTCTCGCGGCCAATCGACGACGCGTAACGTTTGCTGGTTAGGTAAACATGCTCTTAAAAATATAACACAAATGCAGGATGAATAAAGCTTTATTGTTATATGTGCTTGGATTCAATATAATCAAAATATACAGGGTGTCCCGTAAGTAGTGGTATGAACGGTATTCTGCTGATCGAAGAATGTCATAACTTGAACATACTTGGTATAGAATAAAATAGGTAATTTTAGAGAGATAGCCCTGTAGATTCATTCCGTTTAATCATGGCGCAACTATGTACGAAACTGTCGACCGGAATTAAAACAAAACTCTATATTGTGAACTGTCATCGGGTCGTGTAATTTAAGTGTCGGGCCGCGTGTTGGCCGGGCCTTTGCTATACCTAAAAAGATAGTAATCTTAGTTAAAAAGAATGTGTTGCAATTTGACCGACGCTTCCCGCCACTAACGCAAACTGTATTTAAACTCGTATCTCGAAATCAACAATTTATCCCATGTTTTGAAATATGACAATATTAATGGGTTGATTGGAAGATATACTAAGATAAGTTATGATGAGAATATAATAGAAAAAATCAGTAGTATAACGAATGTAACACCCGTCAAGTGACCTTGTGTGCACGTTCGTCTCCTCAAGCCGGCATAGCGGAGGCGACTGCTGTCTATAGAAATTTATCTGTATTAGCAATTGTTTTCGTTCATCGACTGCACTCTAGCTTAACTGCTGCTCTTACTGTTGTCTATGCCAAAAAGTACCAAAAAAAACCCGATTATTTTATTGGTTATGTATGACGTAAATAAATATATCAAAAAAATAGTTTCTGTTTCCTCAAGGCAAGCTGGAAGAAAATGCCTTGCAGCATTAAGCTCGCCTTTTGAATTGTTTCAATTGGATGGACCTCCACTGTCCTCACCATCAGGCTACTTGAGGTCACGTCTCACATGCCGTTATGCATGTAAAAATAAAATTAGAAATAAGGAAATAATTATCTAGTATTTAAAAATCTGATAGTAATTGTTTATGTAGGAGTGGATTGGGAGTGAAGATAGGGCCACTACCTCACTGGTGAAAGAATTAAAATAATTAAATATAACAATAACAATTGTCACGCCTTCTTCCCACAGGGATAGGCAGAGACAACGGAACGCCATTTACCACTATACTGACACAACTCCCTCGCTTCCCTCTCATCCACAATTCTCTTCATGCACGCCGGACGGTTATGGCCACTAGGCAGTCTAGCTTTCACGAGGATGTCTCCGATTTGTCGGAAAACAATTAAATATAATCTATTATAATATTGTGAAAGTATGTTTGTATGTTTGATACTTTTTTTAAAATAAACTTTGTGCTAGTCAATTTTTATAGTAGCTCGGCCTTACTACACAGCAGTCACCTCCACTATGCCGGCTACAATATATATATTTTTTAGAATAATTAGTGCTAAGTTAGTTCTTTAATTTCATAATACGAGGCTTTTTCAGAGCCATCGAGGAAACGGTTCTCGAGTCGTCCAGGCCATTCGAGGTCAAAAAAAAGGCAATTTTCATACGCGTAATTTTAATATGACTGAAAAATTGTCACCGTTCACGCGAGGAGCCCCCGTTAGTGAAATCGTTGCGTGTTAACTTTCCATCTCGCCGAGCTATTTGACGTTTTTTTTTCATACACTTTATATGATACGGAACGCGACTGTTCGTGCGTGGGGACTCCGTGAATAAATGCCCACATACCAGTAATTATTTATTTGT